>CM034703.1:90822735-90836144 GCA_020142125.1 Phrynosoma platyrhinos
ATTTCATTTTAATTAAATTTCTTATTAATAAAAAAATAAAATAAGAATTTGGCTTACATTGGATGTTAATCAAGAAACAAACAGAATTTAAATTACTGTTTGAAGTGATATAAAATTAATTTCTAATAAATAACAGAAGTCCCTTAAATCATAGTTTGGGTGGTTGCACTGTAGCCCGGTTGTGACTGTATCTTTGTGTCATGGGAATCACCATACTTGGGTAACATGAGAAGTCTCAGGTCTTGGAGAAACTTGTTCAGATTCTAGTGCACAGATGAGTCACAGAAGAAAGCTTTTAGTGTTACCTTGTCAGTAGAAGAGCAAGATGCATGGCAAAGGGGTCCCATGATAGGTGAGAAGGAAGCCAAAATTATGAATAATACATGGCACATCTCAAGCATATCCCATGGGATACATGAGAATTATGTTAGAGATACTGAAAAAGAATTTGTTCCCAAACACTCAATACAGTGCTGTCTTGATGAAACCAGAGGCACCCCACAATATTTTGGTGGCACTGAATGGGAGAAGAATTCTAAACCATATACTCCTAGAAGCCTCTGTCCCAAAAAGGGTCATATGGAACAGTATACATTAATGAGAACTCATTGGATGTTATTAATATTATTGCCATTTAGCAGGCCTGAAGGAGACAATTAATAATTCTTAGACTTAAATTTGTTTGCGATTAGGGTACATTGGTATAATAATAACCTCATAGTCAAAACTGAGTTTGAAAAAGACAAATACATCTCCTTTCTAATTCTGAGATAACATTACTTTTGACCTTCTGAGAGACAGCATGGAGCAACCTATTCAAAAAAAAATTATTGAATTACATAACTTGTTTGATATAGAAATTGGTGTAGAATTAAAGATACTAAAGGCTTATGTTTCTCATTTTGTTAGGTAGCTTTCATTTCACCCCAAGAGGCAAGGCTTTTCTGAAACTCTCAGAAAGCTCAGTAATAGGAAGGGCAAGAGCAAGGAAAATTAAGATTTCCACTTAAAAAGAACAGACCATCAAGAAAGTGTTGCTGAACGTGTGTCTATTACTTCATAGTATGTAACACATCATTTCCAAAATACAAAGGCTTTAAATGAAATAATATTCTGTACTTTTCATGCTTGCAATTGCATGAGGCAAATTACACCCACAGAATCAACTGAAGGCATGAAGGTACATGTATACCAATTTTCACCGTTCACATTAAAACAGTGGATTATTTAGAAAAGCTTTAAAAATGAGGCTATAGCATAACTGACATTTCAATTTTAGAAATGACTAAATTGTGCAATATTAAAGTGAATCAGCTTACTGCAAGCATCATAGGTTCACAGACACGCCCTTTAAACCGGTCTTTGTTCTGTCTCAACCACAAAAGAGCACTGTGTGTGTCTCGGAATCTCCCTCTCAGCTTCTCCTCTTTCATATTCATCAAATTCTCAAACTGCTCAATGCGATCAGCTACCCCTGAAATTTTGACACAGCTTTAAAAGTCATGTTTACTACCCTCATAATCACAACCATAGGTACTATTTCATTACTAAGGTGTCTTCAACAAAATGCTTACAGCTGGACCCATCACCTTTATCCTCACTTCCATCAGGAAACGATCACTGCAAACAGACAATATAGAAAGATCTACAAGACCTTGCAGAAGTAAGTATTCACCTCCTTTGACTTTTTCACATTTTGTTGTGTTACAACCCAGAACTGAAATGGATTTAATTGGTATTGTCACCTTTTGAAGTACAGAAGATGTTCAGAATTGTGAAGGTCAAAAATATTTGTATTGCACTACAAAAGTTAACAAAAAATATGTGGCACTTGTTAGTTGTGTAAGTATTTGATCTTCTTGATAGAAGCACCTTTGACAGAAGTTACAATTGTGAATCTTCTTTAGATATGCTAACAATATGCTCTCCAACAGACTGGCCGGGGTCGGGGGGGGGGGGATTCCAGAAACTGGTGTATTTAATCTGAGAGCATGTAGCACAAATGATAACAGTGCCAGTTAAATCCATTTCAATTCCAGAGCATAAAACAACAAACTGTGGAAAGGTAAGTGGTGCAAGTAAATACCTCTGCAAGGGATTGTTGTATGGGGAAAAGTCCAACATCAACACACCAAGTGGTGATTTTTCACCACTGCTATTCATACAATAATGAAAGAACTAAGCTTTGCACTACACACTCTACAGCTATTCCCACAGGAACGTCCATATTAGCATAAATTTCAATAGAAATTGAACCAAAAGGAGAAACTGTGACCTGAAAAAAATATTAGGTAAATCCTGGTGCATAAAAAATACTTGCAAATTCAGATGGACAGGCTCCAAAGAGTCCATAGGAGCTAAGGTTTTCTTCCTGCCCATGGAATCCACAGGCTAAAGGGAGTCTATATCTTCAAACTGGGAGATCGAGATAATTTTGAATGTTTACATCAATTTATTTCTGTGGAATTCCAATGGTGTTAACAGCATAAATGCAATTAAGCCCACTTACCTCTTTTTTCCTGCAGCAAGTTCTCCTTTTGTCTGTGATTATCATTCACTCTCTCATCAACATTTGCTCTCTCTTCCTGAAGCTTTCTAAGGGCAGAAGTGACAGAATCCATTTGAGGCTGGATATTCTCAGTGATGTCTGTATTTTTCAGTTCATTATTCCAGTCGTCTATCATCTTACGAGTGTTTTGTATTCTCTTCTGACGGTCCATTTCTGCCTCTCTCTTCTTTCTCAAGTCTAATTTAACATTCTCGATCTAAGGAAAAATGTTTTCCAAGCTGGTCATCAATAAAATAAGATTCCACTGCAAAGCAGTAAGAAAAAAAAAGAGGATTTGGCCCTTCGCATGTGCCATTCCAGACACACACACACACACACCGTGGATGCCAAATATTACAGGACCTCAAGTCCCATTAAAGTCAATAGCAGTGTAACATGTGCACAACAATGTTGGTGCATCCATGTGAACACGCCACCATTGAGAACAGGGTAAGGCCATCCACAGATGCTCCAATCTATGTAAACCCGCCAATACAGAAGACCAACCGCATTCTAGCTGCGAAAAACTCAGATTAAAGTTATTGCCCATGCAAATATCATCATTCCATGTAATAGCAAACCTGGGGGATTTCTTGTCTCTTTGTCTGAAAGAAGAGCTGACCATCCTAAATTATCTTGACCTACATTATTAGGGACACAGGGTATCATCTAGCTCAGTACTGTTGATATGGACTGGCTGCAACTCTCCAGGGTGCCAGGCAGGAGATTTTCGATTTCATCTGGTATTACCAGGGACTGAACATGTATCTTAGGGATCCACAGTGTGAGCAATGTAGCTAAAAGCTATGGCGCTTCCCTTATTATTATGAGAAATGAGACACTGAAAACATAAAATGAAATGCTAGCTTTACCTTACAATTATGAGGCACTTGTCTGTTTTCTATACAGCTGTTAGCTTTTATAAAAAAAGATTATGGCCTTTTCAATTTTTTATATTGCACAGATGTAAATTATCCCAACAACTACACAATTCTATCAATATTACCTGGAATATGTATTAAGATCAAACAAACATGCAAGATTCATTAATACAGAATTCCCCTTGCTTGTATTTCAACATTTCAACATATAACATGTGACAAAAATAAATGTCACTACCAGAAATTAAGGTAAAAAAGAACACAAAAACAAAACAAGTAGGAGCAAGAGCAGGGGTAGGCAACCTTTCCCCTTTAAGGGCCGAGGGACTTCAGCTCCCAGAATCCCAGGAGCTATTGGCCAACATGGGACTATTGGCCAACATGGCAGAGGCTTCTGGGAGTTGAAGTCCCTTGGCCCTTAAAGGGGAAAGGTTGCCTACCCCTGAGCAAGAGGGTTGTGCCTCTGCTAAGATTTAACTTGTCTTAAGGTTTTAAAGGTAAAAACACATCTTACTTCTTTGTCCTTTCTTTCCAAAGCATCCTGTTGCCGTTTACACTTCTCAGATGTTTCTTTGATAGCTGCAGTCTAGATAGTACAAATATATATATATTTTTAAAAAGCAGCTCTAATTATGAAATTCCCTAAAAAAAAAAAAAGAATTATAGCCAGCATGAGCATGCTACTACCTTGTTTTCAAATCAAAACTATTTTCATTAGCCCCGTTAAAACATGATTCTGCTTTAAAACAAAATGTGTGATCCCTCTGCACTTTGTTTACAAAAGAAATGAATGCTGTTTTCCTGCTATCATGTCTCTAAACGTGGCAACATGGGAGCAAATTCAAGAGCACAGTTGTGGCAGGATGTGGCCCTTCACCTTCTAGGACAAGGTAAAGAATCATGTAGCTTTTCAGGTGTTGTTGGACTACAATCAGAAACTCAGAAGCTCTAGCCAGCATAGCGAGTAGTGGGAATGCCAGAAAAAGCAATCCAATGATGTCTGAAGGCCCATACATTTTCCATCCCACCCTACAAAGTTGCCCATCTTATTGAATATGAAGAAAACACATGTTTTTTCTGATTTTACTGAACAGTAACAGAATAGCAACTGTGTCAATTATATAGGAATCTAATAAACTGGTTTCATAAGAATGTAGCTGGTTTTAGTACAACATATAAACTCCATAGCAGTAGAACACAGTCTTGTATCAAGCAGCAACTACTCAGAAATAGTTCCGATCAAATGTAAATACAGTGGGTCCTCAATATCTGTGGGGGGGTTGGTTCCAGAACCCCTGCAGATACCAAAATGCAGGTGCTCAAGTCAGTATTTAACATTTAAAATTACCTGGGCACCAGGAAGGCATTCTTCCTGGGCTGTTCCTACCTATCATGAAGGCTCTGCCAGAATTTAAACCCATTCCTGACTGTTTCCCACTGTCTCAACATTCCCATCAGAAAGCCTTTTCAAGATTTTAAATCCCCTTGCCACCAAGCCACCTCAGGGAGGAGCAGCGGAAGGACTGGAGCAAGGATGTGTATCTGTAGAAAATGGTTTAAATTCTGGCGGAGGCTTCCTTATGAGGGTGGGAAACAGAGTGAGGCAGGGTTTAAATTTTGACAGCAGCTTTGTGCTGTGAAGGTGGGAAAGAGAGTAAGGAAAAGATTTAAATTTTGACTGTAGCTTTGTGGTGGGATTGGCTTCCATGGGGAAGAGAAGCATTGGTTTGCCCGGGTCTTGCCTCAGTGTCCTGGGACCGCTTCTCAGCCCAGCCATCACATTTGGAAACAGTCCTCTAAATGAGATTAATCCATCATCCAGAATATCTTTCCACTGAACAATACTTGATTCTTATGACACAATACAGTTTGCATTCTGTAGAATACAATGGGAAGCTGGGAGGCACGCAGGATTACACAGGGCTTTTCATTCTATGATTCTGGACCACTAGCTCCTTTTTAAACTGATTATTAGAACAGCTTCCATTTTAAATTTCATATGCTATCTAATATTGGAACCCTATAACTCTAAAACTTTATTACGGTAATCTTCCAGTTTCCAGTTGATCAGGATTTCAAGCCAGAGGAGATTTATGTACAAGCAAAATAACACTAGAAATTTAAAATACTGGCCTTCTCCCTGATTTTGCTATCCAGTATTTGACACTCCTTCTCAGCCTCTTGGATCTGATTCATCATGGGAGACTGTGCTTTTTTTAATGCTTTTAGTTCTGCTTTCTGACGATCTCGATTTATTTTCACTTCTTCATACTGTTTACGAACATTGTCATAAATCTAGCAAGAAATGCACAGTTATTAAAGACATTACACAGTGTTCAAAAGAGCTTAGGGACTTTCTGTTGGCATTTGGATTCTTCTTAGAGAGATGACAGTTGGGTACTAGTTCCAGGTAATTACCATGTCATCCATCAACATATGTCTCAGGAGGGATGCCCTAACTAGGCATTACTTAACAAAAGAAGTACTATATCAACACTGACAATAGACTAATTGAGTTTCCATTCTGTTTCGTTAAAAGTGAGTAAGAGTCATACATTTAATCTCTGCCACTACAGGCCGAGTCTCCCTTATCCAGAATTCTGAAATCTTAAATACTCCAAAATCCAAAATTGTCCACATGGGTGGCTGAGATAGTGACGCCTTTGCTTTCTGATGGTTCAGTGTACACAAACTTTGTTTCATGCACAAAATTATTTTAAAATTATGCATAAAATTACTTTCATATAAGGCAGGGGTAGGCAAGCTTTTTGAGCCGGGGGCCGGGTTGTTGTCCCTCAGACAATTGGGGGGGCCAAAGCACCAAAAATAAATAAATAAATATTTACAAATTTTAAAAAAAAATTAAAAAATATGCATGCACACTCTCTCAGCCCCAGAAAAGCCATGGCAAAACCCCTGTGGAGATTTTGCCAAGAAAACCCCAAGAACAAGTAATAACAACAATAATCAATATCATTATGGCGGGTGGCGGCGGCAGCAGGGGGCGGTGGTGGCGGTGGCCGCAGGACCGGCCTGGGGCCGGTCCAAAGGCCTCAGAGGGCCACATCCAGCCCCGGGGCCTTAGGTTGCCTGCCCCTGAT
Organism: Phrynosoma platyrhinos; assembly: GCA_020142125.1. Lineage (NCBI taxonomy): Eukaryota > Metazoa > Chordata > Lepidosauria > Squamata > Phrynosomatidae > Phrynosoma > Phrynosoma platyrhinos. The sequence goes on from CM034703.1 coordinate 90,829,266, forward strand.
ATAAGGTATATAAATTAATTTCATGGTTAGATTGAGTCCCATCTCAAAGCTTCCTCATTATGTATGTGCAGATATTCCAAAATCCTAAAAAAAAAAAAATCCAAAGCACTTCTGGTCTCAAGCATTTTGGGTAAGGGAGAGTCAACCTGCATAGTGAACAGGTTCTGCTTGCAACAGTGATGGAAAGAAGAGTGTGCAAATACATTTGATCACAGCCAAAAAGTACTCCTGCCATACTGTTCCAAGAACTCTTAAATCTACTGACAGGATCTCTAGATCTGGACTTGAAATTCCTGGCAAAGTGTTTATGCTGGTAAACTCCATGCTACTGATACTGACTCGTACTGCTTCTACCAAACCTCTGATCATTTGCTGAGTCTATTTCAAATTTATTCTTGAGGATTCTGTAGCTCATCAACCATTATAATCTCATCATATGCACTGTGCCCAAGACATAGTTGTATGATGTTTGTTTATACAATAATGGGATTTTATTTAAGTCTTGATCTGTCAGGCTCCCAATGATTCCATTACTCTACTCTACCTGGAATTAAAAAATACATGCAGACCAAGGTCTACAAACCTGTTTTTAATTCTGTACCCAGTACTACATTCCGCACAGTATGTCTTTGTTGCCTCAGAACTGCAGCATATACACAGTGCTATAGGAAAAGCTGCCAGACTAAGGAAAGAGTAAACCTTAAAAATGTTATTATTGTTTAATGTAAGAAATACACAAGTGTTTATGGTTTGGCAAGAGTTACTTTCCTTTTTTATGTTCAGTCTACTGGTTGCTGTTTCCTCATATCATTTTTCTATTTGATTAGCTTTTATAGTCAAGTATCTTGTTTACATTGTTTTATTAAGGAACATTTCAAGAAGTCCTTTTTTAAAAAAAGCTCTTACCACCCAGGGCCTTTTGCTCTCAAGCATTGCAATTTTATCCTGATGCCGCTTATATTCGAAATATCGCTCCACATCTTGCTGATACCTTGCATTCTTTTGCTTCATTTTCTCTAGATTTCTACTTTTCTCCTCCAGTGCATTCTGTCAGAATTAATAAAATTAGTTCTCATTTTGTAATTGCTCCATGCCCTTAAATCTCTAAACATCAAACAAGTAGGCTTCCTAACATATATGTTGTAGCAGCATTTAATTAATAATACTGTGCACAGGTACTAGAAATACCTCTAGTTATTGTCGATTGTTTAACCAATGCATTTCTTTTTCCAATATTGGCCCAGAGCAGTTGGGCAGGAAGGAGAGGCCCAAGTCTGCAGCACCTAACCCACACCATCAGGAGCTGGATTATCCTGGTTCCTTTTTGCTCCAGTCCAAAGGACCAGAACACAGCATTGGCTTCAATGGCGTCATGTAACCGCCACACCCCCAAAGTGGCCAGAAGCCACTTCTTTTGTCCCATCTGTTCCATGCCAGTGACATAAGAATGGTTCTTAATTCATTTATAAATAAGCCAGAGAACTGCTGGTGACATAATAATTGGCACTGTCAAGAGATCTGAAGTGGGTGACATGATCACATGCTATTTCCCTTCTACTAATCAGACCAATTCTCACCTCTGCCTTAACTATGATTAATGGTTAATCAGAGTTTCCAGTTGATCAGGATTTCAAGCCAGAGGACATCTGTTTTCAAATTCTTCTTAAATAGGAGCCCTAACTGGCCTGAACAATGGCAATGAAACCAGTTGCACCTCTAGCATGTAATTAACATAGTTTAGAAATGTTACATTTGGAACTACAGCTAATGAATTCTGTGAGTTATAGTCCAAAATTATTTTTTTCCAATTACAGTGCACTTTTGCTATCCATGGGGGATTTGTTTTGGACCCCCTGCATATAGCAAAAAATGTGGGACCTTAAGTCCCATTCTTTTCAATAGGCACGTGCTCCACTCGTGCCACCTTGTGTGTGTGCGCCCATTGAAAAAGCCAGGGCTTGCCATCCATGGAAGCTCAAACCACGGATGGCATGCCCACCATTGGTGTAGGCCCACTGTACATTTGTACCTGTTTTCCTTACAAAGAGGTCCAAACTAGCTATCAATAAGGACAATGCAGGTTTACACATATGCAGGTTTTTTTTTACAAAAAGTAAAAAGCAGTTGAATGCCACACCAATTCAGAATGTCAAAACTATTAAAAAATAGAAACTTACAAGTAACATATATCATATTGAAACAATTTAAGCCAGTACTATCCCTCTGCCACTGGCTACAAGAGCAGGACCACCAAGAGGTTGCAGCCCCTGCCACCCAAAAGTACAGTGTGGAAAGGGGGAAACCAGCCTGATCCCATCCATCAGTCAAAGAAAGAACAGCTGCTCCCACTTCTTTTACCTTTTTGTAATTATAGGCAGGAATAGTCTTATCTTTTAATATATTTATTTTAGTCATTTATATCCTGCTTTTCTCCCAATAACAAGACTCAAAGTAGCTAACTGTTCAGTGCCAATGATAAATTATACCCATAAAAATAAATTCAGAGCAGCAATTGAAAAATATACATTAAAATACCTTGCTCCAAGAACTATGTACCAAGTTACAACACTTTATACCCTTAACTCTTGGTACTAATGAAAGGTGGTTCTACTAATATGACATCCTTATAGAACTAAAACATTGTTACATATTTATTTTAAATGTTTTGGGTCTTTAGAAAGAGAAGAAAAGTATTTTCCATACACATTAGCTACTTACTTTAAGTTCTAGTTCTCTGTTCCTGAAATTCTTTAGTTCACAGTGAAATCTGTACATCTCTGGAGGACCAACCGATTTCTCCGTGGCTTCAAGTAGTTCAATCTTGGATAATTTTGCAAATTCTCCAACTTTGTCCTGCAGGTCAAATTTCAGTAAAAAAATACCTGCAGTACATTGTCTACAATATGTAACCCCAAATTATACACTCATGTAAACATCCAGCATATAGTTCTAAAGCTTGCTAACATCTAAGCTTTACACACTAACTACTTGCTAACTAAAAAGTTACTTCATGGCATACAGCCTATGAAGCATCTTCTATAAGCTTTGGGACAACTTTCCCCTCCTCAGTCAGATGACTCCTTGCACAATCACACTGTGACTTGGGCAGGATCACAGAAAGCCACTCGGTACCCTATCAGCAGAAATTATCTTCTTCAAGAAGTTTCTCTACTGGGAACAATCTGCACACTGGAACCAAGACAAATGTTTTCAATAGGGTGCTGATACTAAGACACAAAACTATTTTAATTGCTCTCGAATTGCCCCATTGAGTCTTACTATGTTCAACAGAAGCAGCTTACTGAGGAGGGACAGTTACAGGGCCAAGTGAGCCACTTGACACCAGGGTTGACAACTGTCAGGGATGAAGGGGAACCACTGGCCTTCCAAGTACCTCAAATAGTTGCTCCCACTTGACACACCATTGAAAAATATTTTTTGCTCCCAAATGTCCTAGAGGTGCAGGGGCAATTTCAGTTTGTTACACTAGTCCAAAGGCATATGTCATCATGGCCAGATCTGATGTCTCAAGAACGGGCACATCTTGCACACTAGTTTTACCTGTGTAAATGCACTCCTGGCCACTGCTTAAACCTGGGCACCCAGGCTCAGAGCGGAGTCCAGAAGAACACCCAAGCTGCCAACCTGAGATTTCAAGGGGAGTGTAACCCCATCCAGCACAAGCAAAGTCCTGATCTATTCCATGATGACTGACCAGGAGCACCTCTGTTTTGTCTGGATTAAGTTTTGATTTGTTTGCCTTCATCCAGTCCATTACTGATAACAGACACTGGTTCAGTACGGAGACAGCTTGCTTCGATGGAAAGGAGAGAAAGAGTTAGCTGTCACCAGCATACTGGTGACACTGAGTCGAAACGCTCCAGATGACCTCTCCCAGCAGTTTCATGTAAATATTAAACAGAACCCTGAGGCCACCACAGAGCAAAGGCCAGGACATTGAACAGGAGTCCCCCAGCACCATATTCTGAGTTCACCCCTCCAGATAAGACCAGAACCACAGCATAACAGTGGCCCCAAGTCCTATCCCAGAGTCAGGTCAAAAGGATACCATGGGCAATGTTATCAAAAGCCACCGAGATGGCCAGCAGAACCAACAGGGACAGACACACTCCCCCATCCAGTTCCTTGTAATGATCATCCACCAAGGCATTTAATGCATTTTAATATTCTTACTGTTCAGTGTTTTAACTTCATATATGGTTTGTTTTATAAATCTCACATTTATGCTTTTATACTTTTGCATTGTGTTAATGTATATTGTTTTAAATGTGGTGTTAGCTGCCTTGAACCCCATTATCAGGAGACAGGCAGGATAAAGATGAATAAAATCATCATCATCATCATCAATGTCTGAGATAATTCTGACAAGTGAGGTCACATTGTAAGGAGTTACTTTTCATTCCTGCTGATCCAATACCAGCCAACATTTCTCACAGTTACTTTGGTCTTCCTCTGAACTGTCTCATTCTCTTAGCATGACATTCTCTAGAACGTAACATGACACAGCAACTCTATATATTCTCTTCAAAATGAAATCTTTTCATACCTGAGGAAGAAACTGGCAAAGATTGCCTACTTGGATATTTAAAGCTGAGATTTGGTCCTCTACCATTTTTAGAGTGGACACTTTTTTGTTAATAAACCAAGTTGATTGGTTGTTTGCTACAGATATTTCTCGCGTGATAATGAGGTTAGTTGGATTCTTAAACCTAGTTTAAAAAAGAAAAAAAAACTTGTCATTAACCATGGTCATAAAATATGTATCACCAAAATTAAAATGTAAAAAGCATGCTCATGCAGTATCTCATTACTGCAGGTTCCCACATAATTTTTTTCAGAAAAGTAAGTTATTTAAGTGATTAAAAACATTTAAACACAATAAAATGATGAACAGGTTTGGTTACTCACACCTCAATTTCAATAACTGCTTTGTCACAACCCCGTTTCACATAGTGACCAACCTGGGGAGAGAAGAATGTAAAAATAAACATATAAGCCTGATATGTAACAAATATTATTATTTCTCTTTCACTAAATACAAAAAAATTCTGGAGTCCTGTACAGCAGCTAAAAGACAAGCTAGCCCCTACCCCAAGCAAATGGGAAGAAAAGAAGAAAGCTCAGCTGAACTGCAGTTTTTTGGGACAGATCATTGAAAATCATGAGCAGTCCCACTGGCCTGAGCTCCATCCAGGTATTTACTATTATAGGTAAACAAGCAACCTCAAGTCCTCTTACCATGGTGCTAAAATATATAGCAACCACAGTATAACAAAGTTTTGGAAGGAGGTACTCAAGACACATAGGAAATATGGCAATCAATAATGAAAAAAGCACAGTGCATTAAGGTAAATAAGTCATAGAATCATAGAGTTGGAAGAGACCACAAGGGCCATCCAGCCCAACCCCCCCTGCCATGCAGGAACTCCCAATCAAAGCACCCCCGACAGATGGCCATCCAGCCTGTTTAAAAACCTTCAAAGAAGGAGACTCCACCACTCTCTGAGGGAATATGTTCCACTGTCAAACAGCTCTTCCTGTCTCTTAGTCTGACATCTATTTTCCATTTATCATAACAAAATAATCTTGTGCAATTCAAATATACCATAACAGATATTACTGAATTCTAATATAATTGTATTAAGATGAAAAGAGTTATCCTCACCTTGTCTGCTCTTCCTATGAAAGAAGGTTTTCCTGCCAATCCCAGGCATATAGCACAAACAATGCTTGATTTACCAGTTCCATTAGCTCCCACTATCATGTTTAGATGAGGCCCTGGATAGACCACACAGTTATCATACGTCCTGAAAAGCAATGTTATTACAAAATCAAACTGGAAAAGAACAAAAACATAGATTACTATAGAGAAAGTGAATTCCATTTAAGCTTCACCCTGTTTTCTGGAAACATTTTATTAATTTGCAAATATTTACCGCTTATATCCAAAAATGTCAAAGTGGTGCACATTAATAAAATATAAAATGTACACAATACATATTAACAAAAACACAAAATATAAAATGTACACAATACATATTAACAAAAACACAAAAAACAGATGCCAGATTGGACTAAACAGAGGAAGAAGCTTGCTCAGATAAATATGCTTTAATATGTATATGTAATATAACTCTACTTCTCTATGTCTCTGACTGTTGCAGTGACTAAGGATGGCATCGCTCCTCTGGACGCCTGTCTTGAGTCAGTAATGGGCTGGATGAGGGAAAACAAACTCAAGCTAAATCCAGAGAAAACTGAGGTATTTACGATAGGTCCCCCAAGTCCGGGATAGGAGCTTTCCCAACCAGTCCTGGACAGGGCCACACTTCCTCCAAAGGACAAAATACGCAGTTTGGGAGTACTCTCTACAGCTGTCATCTCAAGTGCATGCGATGGCCAGGAGTGCTTGGTATCAACTTCAGATGATCCGCCAACTGCGTCCCTATCTGGACTGAAGGGACCTTGAAGCAGTAGTACAGGGGTAGGCAACCTTTCCCCTTTAAGGGCCGAGGGACTTCAGCTCCCAGAATCCCAGGAGCTATTGGCCAACATGGGACTATTGGCCAACATGGCTGAGGCTTCTGGGAGCTGAAGTCCCTCGGCCCTTAAAGAGGAAAGGTTCCCTACCCCTGGCCTAGCCAATCTCTATAGGACTATTTTAAAACCGACTTTTTGCGTACTGATGACGACCGGCTAGTTTATTTTAGTTTATTCTCGTTTATTTTACTTAATTTGTCCTATTTGATTGATTTTATTTATGCTCTGATTGTACTGGTTTTACTGATCGTATTTTGTACACTATTGCCTATTTTATTGTGTAATCCCGCCTCGATCCGTAGGGAGAGGCAGGAAATA
>CM034703.1:90873155-90884421 GCA_020142125.1 Phrynosoma platyrhinos
TGTCTGAGAAAAGAAAATAGGGAGAGTGTCAGTTTAATTTTTGTAGGAAGGGAGTTCCAGAGCCTGGTGGTGTTTTTACTTATTAGTAGTTGGTACACCTTATACATGGTTGTCATACTACCAGTGTTTGTTGCTGATGATTTGTTGATAGCCTTGATTTACATTATTAAATAAACCTTTAATTTTTTTAAATACCAAAAATAGCTACATTGACTAGGATGCAGTTTAGCACAGCACATTCAATTTCACACCACAAAACAGATCAGAAATAAATAAATAAATAAATAAGGAGGTGAAGAGAATCATACCTGTATGATTACTGCAGAAAACTGGAGAGAACGAAATGTCATCAAGAGCAATATATCCCCCTTTGGCACTGTTAAAAGCAACTTCAAAAATAACCTAGGAACAAAGCCATGCATAGTTAGTTTATTACTATATCATGTTTATTTCATTGTAACATACATAACACATTTCACCATGTTCACATGATGTTTTGATGTCCAGTTAAAACCTAAACTGCAGCTTTTGATTCTGATAGTGTGAGAATTCTTTGAAGAAACAAAATATTTTAAATATCATCTCACCATACTAAGAGAAAAAAGAGCCATAGAAGCATGAATTTGAGACCCTAGTGCTGGCAATCGATATGAGATGGAAACATACAAATCAGATGGCCTTACCTCCATTGGGTATGGAGCACTGAAATCAACTTCTCCTAAAACCCAGCCATTACTCATGGAGCTGTCTGCTTTCCAAAGCTCTTCATAAAAGCCATTTACATCTCTCATGTAGATGGTGAAAACAATGCCATTTTCCTGCTGCACTTGGTAGTAAAAGGACAAACAGCCTGACACAGGACTTGTTGTCCTAGGGGAAACCAGCTGAGCCACTTCCTGGAAGTGTTTGACATAGAGAGAGTCCACATACATGTAGTGGCCTAAAAATAAAGAGAATTTTGTTTATGCACCAAGATGTGGTTTGTACAGCACTGGAACAGATATTTGATGCACAACATGTATAAATAATGAATACTAAGTATACAGCTGTGAGCTTCTTTTAAATGCCTTTGTTAATAAGATCGGAAAAATTGGCTTCTCTTTCCATTTCTCTTCCAAGCTCTAATTTTTTTAATATGGTTTTCTATCAAACTCATTTTCTGATTCAAATTAAGAAAAGGTTAAAGCAATAAATCAAAACTCTCCTTCCTGTATTCTCTCTTTGTTTGTTTTTTTCTGGGTACCTTCAAATCATTTCCAATTTATGATGATACTAAAGCAAAGCTATTATGGGGTTTTCTTCGCAGGTTTTGTTCAGAAGGAGCTTGCCATTTCCTTCCTCTGAGATTCAAAGTGTGTGAATTGCCCCAGATCAGCCACTGGGTTTCCACAGACAAGTGGGGATTTGAACTCCTGTCTTCCAGAGTCCTAGTCTAATGCTCAAACTGCTATATAATGCTGGTTCTCTTCTTACCTCTTATTAATTCATTGTAAAACATTGTGAAGTTTGTGTCTGATAAATAATAAATGTGGATCGTGGAAAAGAGGAAATATCTGATATTCTAATTTGACAGGGGAGCTGCTCTCTAAACCTTTTACATCTCCATCACTGGCTTTGCCAACATTACATGACGAAACTATATTATAGCTTAGTTGACCTAATTGTGCAAGAACCATCTGGGTCAGAGGGAAAGAGAGACAAGACAGAATTATCTTCCATTTAACCGACATTGCTCCACTGAGATGGTCTCTCCAAACGCCACATTAACTTTCCTGCTCTGCTATGTGGCAGGATGTGGTTTTCAAAAGGTTCATCCACCCTCATAATTTGTCTTTCTATTGTATTATGTCACTATTATTGATATATTCTGTTTTGATATTTGTTTCTCCTGAAAACCTGTATATAAATATGTTAAATAAAAAATAAATACTGTAACCATAGCTATTCCTTTGATGTAAAGAGATGTACCTTTCACCTGGTTTACAAATTTTGTCAGTATCATTCAAAAGCAGAGCCATGTTAATCTGGAATATCAGTATGCAGAGGGATCTTATAGCACCTTTGAGACTAAAAGAATGTTGTTGTAGCAGAAATTTTCATAGGCTATGTAGACTACAAAGGACCTTTCCTGACACTAGTTCACTCCATGAATCTGAAGAAGTAGACCGTCTACAAAAGCTTATGCTACAACTTCTTTCATGCAGTTATTCTCAAAGGTGCTATAAGATCCTTTCATAAATTCCAGGTTAAGAAGGTTTCATTTACCCATGCATTTTAATCCAACTATAATCTCTTAACCTGCCTTCAATTTTTTATCTTCTGTCTTTTATAATGGCTGCTAACAGTGCTGGCTAGGATCCAATGGGTTACTTCTATTGAATCCCACTGCTACCAACAGCATTGATGACCCTCTCCATCCTTCCATCCTTCAATCTTCCTGTGCATCCTTTAAAAATATGTTCTGAGGGGTAGGAATCCTACAAGGGGCTGCAGAAAGAGTGGGAGGGAAAGAATGCTGGCAATGGATACAGAAATACACAACCAAATATGAAAGGCACTATAGGATTTTTACTACATTAGAATGTTAATGTTTTCCCCCCTTTATATGTGTGCTACATCACCCTGAAATCTAATTTGATGAATGGTAGTACATAAATGTTTAAAATAAACAAATACTGCACTCACAATTAATGCAAATACAGTAGACCCTCTGTATCCATGGACTTGCCATCTGTGGATTCAAGCATCCACAGATGGCAAGCCCATGTGAGGGGAGGGGGCAGCAGAAAAGGTGGAGGAGGAGGAGGCAGGAGGAAGAGGAGGATGGAGGAAGGTGGAGGTGGTGCTGACAGGGGAGAGGAGGAAGTGGAGGAAGGGGACAGAGGCAGGTGAGACCTTGGGCAAGTCACACTCTCCCAGCCTCAGAGGAAGGCAATGGCAACCCCCCCTCTAAATCTTGCCAAGAAAACCCCACAACTGCGTTAGGGTCACCGTAAGTCAGGAAGGACTTGAAGGCACCCAACAACAACAACAGCAAGAACAAAGGATGGTTCAGTGTGCCATGGTGGGGCTTTGGCTCCGCGGCTGGCTTCTTCTTCTGCTTCTCCTCCTCCTCCTCCTCCTCCTCCTCCTCCTCCTCCTCCTCCTGCTGGCATATTTGCAATGCGAAATTATACAGAAAGCTGCTTTGTGTGCTTTGATTTTGATGGATTGTGGCATATGCAGGAAAGATCCTGTTTAATTTTTTTATTTTAACCCCCCCCCCAAAAAAATCTTGAGCCAGTCCCACCTAGTAAGTACCAGAGCCTATTAGGTACTAAAGCCATCTATTGTATATATATTTAGGCATATTTTAAAAAGGAAATAAGTGAAAACAAAATAAAATTGGTCAAATCAGTGCAGAAAAGACATACTAAAGCAGAAAAGACATTTCATACCTAAACATTTTAGTGTTGGTTTGTGTGTTGCTAGGGAGGAGCATTTTACAATACCAGCAGCAGTAACTGGCTGGTGTTTTTCAGACTGTTAACTTTAGTTATTGGTCACTTCCACCTTGGTTATGAGAAAAACTTGGCTTGACAGTTGATGCCTCTTTTATGGCCCTGGCAAATTCTTCCTTCTCTCTGCAGTTCCAGCACAGATTTCATGTTGACCACGATTTGTTCTGGGAATCTTTCTTTCTTTCTTTCTCTCTCTTTTTAGTGTTAGCAGTTAGTAAAACATAGGTTAAATTATAGAGAGCAAACCTATTCAAAAACTCTCTAAAGAAGAGTAATTAACTCTCATCTATGGTGGAGCAAAAAAAATTTCTGGAGTGAATTTGGAAAAATTCTAAATATATATGTGTGTATATATTAGATTAGACTAGACTGGACAAGATCCTAAACTGCAAAAACATAACACTGGGCTGAAGCAGACGGCCCAGAAGGAGCGATCTCTGGCTGTAATCGCTCTGAGACCATAGTGACTGGACAGCCCACTCCCAAAGCGGGCCGCTGCTGTGGTCCCAAACAAGCCATCAGCAGGAACAGATTAAATCCACTCCTTTTGCTGGTAGCTTTGGGCTCCCTTAGGTAGCCTTGGAGTAAATTCCAGCAGCTTTCGGAGTGTGTGTTGTCTAAACGCCATGCCGCCAAAGCAGCTGGAAGCCACACTATTTGGCCCATCTGTTTCGGGCCACTGAATACTAAAGCTAGGATCATCCAAACCATTGTATTCCTCATCACAATGTATGGATGTGAGAGCTGGACAATGAAGAAAGCTGATAGAAAGAAAATAAACACTTTTGAGCTGTGGTGCCAGAGAAAAAGTATTAAGGATACCATGGACAGCCAAAAAAAAAAAAAAAACCACAAAAAAACACAGATGGGTCCTAGAACAGATCAAATCCAAACTGTCTCTGGAAGCCAGGATGACTAAACTGAGGCTGTTGTATTTTGTCCACATTATGAGAAGGCATAACTCACTAGAAAAGGCAATGATATTAGGAAAGGTGGAAGACAGTAGAAAGAAAGGAAGACTGAATGCCAGATTGATAGACTCAATCAGGGATGTCATGGGCCTGAACCTACAGTAACTGAATAAGGCAGTAGAGGACACAGGGTCTTGGGGATGTCTATTTCACAGCTTCACCATGGGTTGAGGATGAAAGAAGGGCTGTTAACAACAATGTGTGTGTGTGTGTGTGTGTGTGTGTGTGTGTGTGTGATGTACAGTGGGCTCTTGCCATCTGTGGGCTTGCCATCTGCAGATCTGAGCATTTGTGGGTGGCAAGCCTCATTGTTCTCGATGGCAGCACGTGCATGCAGCCATGCTAGCAGCCACATGCACATTGTGCCACCATTGTGGATTACAGGAGTTGAGGTCCCTCATTTTTTCTTATCCGTGGGGGAGGGAGGTCCAGAACGGATCCCAGTGGATACAAAGGGCCAGATGTATAACTAGAAAAGCTGAATGAGAATTTACATAAATTATGAATTTACATTATGTAAATTCAGAAAAACTCCATATATTTGCTTATTTTGCACTATTTTTTCTGCCTTTACTCATCATGAAGACTAAAAGCTGGAGACTAAAGCTCTGCCTCCCTATGGAAATTCTACTGAAACTTATAAACTGATTCAAAGATTTCACCAAAGCTTCATTGGAGCACTATAAATTAGAGCTCTATTTTCATTTAAAAAAAAAAAAAAGAGGGCTGCTCAAATCTGGTCTCAGTATCAAATAATGTGCTTTTTAACTCACCATTCTTACTATTAAGAGATGCACCCATTAAATGATCCCAAGTCAAATTTGATTTAAAAAAATATATATCAGAATCCTAGACCCAGCATAATAGGGTGATCAGTATTCTACATATAAAATCAAGAGATAGCACCATGAATTAAAAAAGCCATAGTCATTTTAAATATATTTCCTTTCAGTAAAGATAAAACAGAAGGCTTATTTAAATTGCTCGTGTTTATTCTTTATTGTACAATTATGTGATAAAAACTAACAGGAAAGGTAGACCTGATTTTTATAGGTATTTTATATTTAGGTTCCATTACCCTATGAAATTCATGGGGTTGCCATAAATTGACAAATGACTTAATGTACAAAATATAATCATATTACATCTGTTATCAGAGCTGCAGTCATGTTTAAATCAAACAAAACAAATAGAAGGATCCTAAAATCAGATTATATCAGATCAAAACAGTTTTCCATTCAGAAGTAGAAAGCTGACTTTTTCATCAGAATAAAAAAAAACCACATGAAAATGAGCAAAGTCTGTTGAATGAGCAATAATAGCCTCTGGATTTGACATCTGCTTTGGTTTTAGAGCCAACTGCATCTGTTGCACTCAGTCTTTCCAGTGCATAAATATAATGTTTTGTGGTTTAAAATCACTAAAGAGCCCTCTAATTCAAAAGTTAAGAACCCATCTCATCTCTGGTTTGCAAGAGAATACTGAGGGCACAAACTTCACCAACAATACAATCTTTTTCAGGAGAAAAGACATGATTTTTGTGAGTATTCACTTCTAGTTTGAGATGTAATACGTCAGAATATTTCCATGTTCAATAAAATACTAGAGACTAGTTTTACATTGCTTACATGATCTCAGTACAAACACTAATCTGATCTTTGTTTAGTAGATGCAGCCCTTCTGAAGAAAAAAAATTGTCTAGTTGTTTTTAGCCCTTGGAAGAAGAAAGCAAATTCAAGAGAGAAGATTTATTTTTCCTTCTTCCCTCATATGGGGGGAAATTCTTCATCTGATTAATTGCTTCAGAAATGGTTCATTTTAACATGTGTCTCTTTCTAATTAAAGAAACTAAGAGTTCCCTCGTTTTATTATTTATTTTGATTCATTTCATGCTGTATCCAAAAGACTCATGGTTGCTGCCTTTCCACAAATAGAAGGACTCCATTTGTGGTAGGGATCCCAATCCAATCATAGCTTCTAATGAAGGAAGGAAGGAGGCTATTTCCATCCACGTACCCTGCTGCTCTCACTGTTCATCCCAACCACAAGCTATTGCAGGGATCGGCAACCTACGGCCCATGGGCTGCACCCGGCCTGCCGAGGCCTGCCGACCGGCCCCCGCCAACCCCTGCTGCCACTGCCTCTGCCGCCGTGCGCACAGGCTGCCGCCGCGCCACCACTGCTCGCGTTGTGGCTGTCATTTTGTTTTCCAAAATGGTGGCCGTGACTCATTTGCGCATGTGCAGTACTCCTGACAGTACTCTGCGGCAGGTGACGGGAGTTGGCGGGGGACGTGCATGCCGCCATTTCCCCCCACCACCATCGGCCCACAGAGGACCCAGGAATCCCTGGACCGGCCCCAGGTAAGGGGAACTTGCCAACCCCTGTTCTAGAGGGTCAAGAGATTCCCCACAACAATGTGGGAGCTGGCATTGAGTAAAGAAGGCATTTGTGAAGATCATCTTCTTATGCCTTCTCCAGCAATGCATCCCATGAATGTCTTAACCCCAACCATGAGAAGTCTGACTCCCACAAAGTCATTACTTTTTAAATTTTATTAAATAGCTCTCCAAAATAGAACAGGTTGACATATTTGCCAGGCCAACCAATAGGTGTAATGGCTGAATGCTTTTAAGAAATTGGTAATTAGACTAGATTAATAGGGGTTTGTATGCTACAGGCAGAAAGAAAGAACACAATACACCCAAGTCACTTCCACTGAAATCAACAGGATTATTCAAACACTTTCCCCTAAACTGGTGCCTGAAAATAAAACTGTCAGGCTTAAATAATAATAAAGGGTGCCCAGTAATATAGCAGAATGGAATTCTGCAGCAGATATTGTGGTTTACCGCTGATGTGAACTTTTTCTCCCCCAACCCAGTTCTTTTCTGTACAAAGGACTCTTAAGGGGTGATTTTCATCTGGATTACAGAGGGCAGAAAAGGGTTAAACTCCTCCAGTACTGTAAACCTGATAGACATTATTTCTCCCTATCAGTAGCTACTATTTGTTTTGTTTTTTAAATTTTTAATATGAACATTTAATGTCATGTCTACTTTAATTATCATAATGAAAAAATGTATCTGTAGAGGGATCAAATGCGTTTTCACACTATTTTTTGAATAATGTTGTAAGAGAACATACATACTTCATGAAATAATGGAATTATTATCCTGATCAAGAATTAAGCTAATGAAAATTTAATTTTATTCATGTTCATTACTCTAGGGAATAGCTGACAGAATTCTGGAGGAATTATTCTTGGAACATTGCCTGGATGTTTGCATTTTCAGAGAGAGAATGAGAGAGAAAGGGTGGTCTCTTCATATTGAAAAAAAAATGCCACTTATGAATTCAGTTTGCAGTTTCCCCCTCTCATCAGATGTATTTTCTGATCTCTGCATTATGTATTTTTAAAAAAATCATTCATGGTGCTCTTGTATTGCAGTGTGACAAATCAAAACAATATCCCTCAAACAGATGAAGCAATGAATGAAACACTTTTTAATTTCTCATTTAATACTACCTTATCTCTTCATCACTTATTTCTGAGTAACTTATCTCTTTCACTTACCAAATTCATCATTAAGAGTGTGATCTCTTGGAAGGATGGATTGGGAATTTCCAATGTTACCTCCACCCACAAACCAATTGACATTGGGGTTCCAGCGGTTCATGTAACCACAAAGATGATTCTCTTCAAAATTACATTCTGAAATTTACAAAGAGTATAACTGAAGCTCTGAAAGCACAGTACATCTATATCACAACACTCTAAACAACTGATGTATTGGCTAAAAGCAATTCAGCGTACTGATTCTTTAAAAATTTAAATATTCATACACATTATTTATATTTTATTCAAAGATATAACAAATCTATAACCATATCTTCCTCCGACCTGTTATCATCACTACCCATTTGCTCACTTTTAAAATTGTCAACTAAGCTATTTATATTCAATATAAAAGAAAAGGATAATGACACTGAACAGGCAGTGGCAAGGAAAATGAGGTGAGCCCTTTCTAAAGCCTGAATCCTATTGTTAATCTCAACTGGAGCAGATCCAGTGAATCAGTAGGAATTACTTATATGTTGACAGTTGGTCTACTCTAGCTGAGACTATCCAAGGGCTAGTCTACATGTAAGTGTATTATGCACATTGCTGCAGATTTTTGCACATTTGCATCAACAGCTGTCTTCACTTTTCTGCACAAATTTGCAGAGAGTGAATTCTATACAAAGCAGGCATACAGCCACACATGCAATAACTTGCATTTCTGTAGATTTCCATGAATATTCTGGTAAAAACTGTGAAACTTTTTTTCTGCAGAGTTTAAGGAGTTTTTCAGCAGGGGACACTGCAAAAAGCCCAAACTCCTGTAAATCGCATGTGGCCAAATCACATTCTATTTGACCAGAATGAAGAGCATTTTAATCAATTAAACTAGCCCCAAGAAAACTCAAGCCTAAATTTCAAAGAGTTTCAAAAACTCTGCCTCCATACTATTACATTTGCTATAGCATCTCATCCATGAAATACCACACATTCCTTGACTAGCAGATCATAAAGAGACTCTTGGTGTACGTTGCTGTATGTAGAAGTACCTGCATTTCAATATTTCAGTATAAGTCATTTGGCAACCAAAAATATAAATTTAAATAAAAGGAAAATTGTTTAATTGTGTTTTTTAATTTTATATTTATCATTTTTAATGCTTTTGTATTGTTTTGAATTTGCTGTGTGTTGCCTTGACTCCCTGTATAGTACTTCTGAGAACTGATATTTCTGAGGATCAAGAGAGCTTTCTCCAGAGCCCACAACCTGAAATCCAGCCACCTAGAAAGTGCGAATGTCTGGACCAAAGGGTAGTGCTCTTTTACTCAACATGTTGCAGCAAAAAGAAAGCAGAGATCTAGTCTTGATTCTCCTGGCCCAACTAAAAAGATTGCAACAAACCAGTCATGAGATAACCTGCTCTTCCTCCTTTGTAGCTGCAGGATTGCTGCTTGCAGTCCTCATCCTGGATCACTTGTTCCTGACATCTGCTGACTGAGTACCTTGTGCCTGTCCAGAGTCCTGATCTCACTCCAACAGAAAGTAAACCTAGGCAATCCTCCTGGGCCTGCCTCAAGCCATCTCACTAACCTCTCCCTAATGAGAGAGATAGCTATACACTCAGACACCACACCATGATTACTTTGTTATGTGCATGTATAAAGAGGAATGACTTGTGGTTGGATTGTTACGGATGATATTATAATATAAAATTAAAAAATGCCTAAAATGTATATGCATAAACACATTACTTGCTCAGGTTAAAATTAATAAAATGTTTGTTACAATGCCTCTGGCTCTACTGTGGATTTAAAAAATATTATTGATTTAATAAACCACAATTTTTTTGTTGTTGTTAACTGCCTTTGCATCGATCTCAACCCATGGCGACCCTATGGATGAGACATCTCCAGGACCCCCTGTCCTCTACTGCTTTGCCCAGCTCCTGCAAACTCATATTTGTGGTCTCTTTATTAAAGTCCATCCATCTATCATGCGGCCTTCCTCTCTTTCTACTTGCCTCCACCTTTCATAACATTATTGTCTTTTCCAATAATTCATGCATCTATAATAAACTACTAGAACGCTTGTTAAGAAGTGCATTAATATTATACTGATTTGTACTCATGTTCCTTTTAAAAGGAGTTTCACAATTAAACACCAATTTAGAGGCAATTATTATAAAAAGCAACCTACCTATGCAGTAGCCAGTAGTAATTTTAATTTCAAAAACTGCTATGCTGGCAAAAATATCTCTTCCCAACACACCTTCTAATACAATCTACAAAATAAGCCAAAAACAGAAAAATGTTAGGTATCAGAATTTTTCAAAGCATTTGTTAAAAGTAAACAAATGTAAGTTGTAGGGGCTCTCAGTTCTGCCTTACATCACTAGGATTGTCCTCACTGCAGTATTCCCTTGTAGAAGAAGAAGTACACAAGGGCCTTTGCTGAATGTCTCCAGATTGTAGAGATCCTAAATATAGTATATGTTCAGTGTGTGTGTGGACATATGTGGACATGAGAGAGAGGGTGCAAGTCTATACTATATAGTCCTTTACTCGGTTTCCCAAATTTTTCACACACTGATACTTACATCATATGCCACTATGCCACTAATATATCACAAGCTGTTGTTTACAATATTTTAAAATTTGATCCCAGTGAAAGAAAGGAGGAAATTGTGAAAAATCTGCTATATCAAAATCTTGAACATGGAACAGAATGAAGTCAATTATGTACACACTTTAGGTTATATATAATGCTGTTTATAAAGATCATGCTGGGAAAGATCTCTGTTTCCATTCTAGTGAATAATCTCCTTGATGGATATTGCAACTTCCTGACAAACTTTGCTAAGAAAAACTGGAGATACAACGCATTGATTACTATGGGGCTGTACAGATGGGCAGGAATAGGTGACATGAAGCTACTTTTTACATAAGCTGCAGCAACCACACCGCCTTCCTCAAGAATGCCCTAAATGAGGATAGAGCAACTGCACTGGGGGCAGTTGACGTGGCTTTTCTGAGGCCATATTGAAGCCCCACCAACCGCACCGCCAGCCCCAAGGACACCATGAAGGGAGATGGAGCAACTGTATGGGCCGGCAGTGGCTGCTTTAATTTTTTTTGTTCTCTCAGATGCATGTGCACATGTGCAGGAACACATTCCTGCCCACCTGAGCACCTGCACAGAACATGTCATAGGCTGGTATACAGTCTGTCACTATC
>CM034703.1:90968216-90982941 GCA_020142125.1 Phrynosoma platyrhinos
CAGCTTCTGTTTAAAGACCTCCAAAGAAGGAGACTCCACTACTCTCCGGGAGCGTGTGTTCCACTATCAAACAGCTCTAACTGCCCGGAAGTTCCTCCCAATGTTTAGATAGAATCTCTTTTCCTGTAGCTTACATCTATTGTTCCAGGTTTTATTCTCTGGGGCAACAGAAAACAAGCTTGCTCCATCTTCAATATGACATCCCTTCAAATACTGAACAGGGCTATCATATCACCTCTTAACCTTCTCTTCTCTGTAAGTCTCTCCTCATAGGATATGGTCTTCAGACCCTTCACCATTTTGGTTGCCCTCCAGATGAGACAGACACAGTATTTCAGGAGAGGCCTGACCAAAGCAGAATAGAGTGGCACTATTACTTCCCTTGATCTAGACCAGGGGTAGGCAACCTTTCCCCTTTAAGGGCCGAGGGACTTCAGCTCCCAGAATCCCAGGAGCTATTGGCCAACATGGGACTATTGGCCAACATGGCTGAGGCTTCTGGGAGCTGAAGTCCCTCGGCCCTTAAAAGGGGAAAGGTTGCCTACCCCTGATCTAGACATTATACTTCTATTGATGCAGCCTAGAATTACATTGGCTTTTTTAGCTGCTGCATCACACTGTTGACTCATGTTCCACTTGTGGCCTGCTGTCAGAACAGAATACTAAGAAACAGAATGGTTCCTAATCAGCAAAGGGGTCATGCAAGGCTGCCTACTATCACCCTATTTATTCAACTTGTATGCAGAAAATATCATACACTGAGCAGGATTAGAATCAAGGTAGGAGGAGTGAAGATCAGAGAAAGAAGCATTAATAACCTAAGAAACACAGACAACAGAATACTACTAGCAGAAACAAAGACCTGGAGCAATTACTGAAGAAGGTCAGGAGGAAAGGGCCAAAGATGGATTAATGCTGAACATTAAGAAAACAAAAATAATGACCATGAAGGTATATAAGAATTCATCCTAGATAATGAGAAAATTAAAATAGTCAAAAAGTTCCCATTCCTTGTTTCAAACCAGAATGGGTTAAGAAATCAGAAGAAGACTAGGATTAGGAAGAGCAGCTATGAAAATACAGTGGTACCTCTACTTACGAAAGGCTCTAGTTACAATATTTTCGAGTTACGAAACGCTTCTTCTAAAAAATATTGTCTCTACATACGAATATGTCTCTACATATGAATGGCTGTAGAGACATATGTGTATGTAGAGACAATATTTTTTAGAAGCATTTTGTAACTCGAAAATTTCCAGCCGCAGCCTTGGCTATTCCTTGGGCTGACTCTGGAAGCGGAGGATTCCTCCGCTTCCAGGATCAGCCCAAGGAATAGCCGAGGCTGCGGCTGGAAGGGGCTGGAAGGAGGCGGCCTTCCAGCTGCAGCCTCGGCTATTCTATGGGCTTGGAATGGATTAGGGCATTTCAATGTTAAATTTGCTTCTACTTACGAAATTTTGTACTTACGAAATGGCTGTCGGAACGAATTAATTTCGTAAGTAGAGGTACCACTGTACTGGACAAGATCATAAAGAGTAAAAGCATAACTCTGAACACTAAAATGAGGATTGTCCAAGCCACTGTATTCCCCATCACCATGTATGGATGTGAGAATTGGACAGTGAAGAAAGCCGTTAGGAAGAAAATCAACTCATTTGAGATGTGGTGGTGGAGAAGAATACTAAGAATATCGTGGATGGCAAAGACCAACAAATGGGTTCTAGAACAGATCAAGCCTGAACTTTCTCTGGAAGCCAAGATGACTAATATGAGGCTGTCTTGGGACCTCTGCAGACAGGTGCTCTGGGCCGCCCCAGGAAGCAGTGGATCAGAGCCGTGTCAACCCCATGCTGTGGGCCCGATCTTCCCTTTTGCCGCCCCGAAAAGAGTGACAAAATGCCTTTCCTTTTAGGGGTGGCAAAAGGCCGCTCTAAGAGCCAGCACCGCGGCTCTTCGGTGCCCTTTTGGCGCAGCGTGTTTGAATGCTGCGACAGAAGGGCATCCTGACGTCGCACACTGTGCGTAATGGTGTACGGCATCAGGACAGCGTCGGCATGGGGTTGGGGTGGCTGTCATGTGGCTGACCCGTGCCCCAACTCTACCTCCAGGCCAGCCCTTTGGGCCGGTCCGCAGAGGCCTGGCCACATCATGAGAAGAAATGAAGCATTAGAAAAGACAATAATGTTGGGAAATATGGAAGGCAGTAGAAAGGAAGAGCACATGCCAGATGGAAAAAAATCCAAAAAGACTGCAGCAACTATAGGACCATAGCACTAATCTCAAAATTATGCTCAAAATTCTGCAACTTTGGGGTTACTCAACTTTGGGGGTGAAAATAATCCTGGCAGAATCTGGGTTGAATCTTTGTTGCTCGTATGCATTTTGAATGCATCCAATTAAGTAGGGAAGGGCTGCCAAAAAACCCACTTAACCCAGGATAATCAATGTCAGATTTTTTCCTGAGTTTTTCTAAAAGATTTGAATCGGATGTGTGAATAACCAATGCAAATAGACCCAGAATAAACCAGGATAAAACTGCATGCCTTGAATGTGCTTCAAATATATTTGCATGATCAACTCAATCTTTATTCATATGCTGTCATGTGTGAGCAACCGAATTCGTAGAGATGTTGTTCCATAGTGTGAATAACAAACTCAGAATGTGTGATTGAGATTATTCACGTAGTCAAGCTAAAAACAACAATTTTAGATTCCAACCATACATGGAGAGAGAAATCCCAGAGGTCCAACCAGGATTCAGGAAGGGAAGAGGCACCAGGGATCGCATTGCAAACATACAATGGCTAATGGACTGCATCAAGGAATTCCAAAAGAAAATCAGCATGTGCTTTAAAGGACATTATCAAACCAGCATCCTGTCTCATGGCAATTGTATTATGAAAGGAAGCAGGAATATACCATTTTGAAAACATTTCTTATCACACAACTGTTCTTTTGTGTGACTGAACTACTTAAAAAAACAGGTGTGATAAGAAATATTTTCAAAGCGGTATGTTACTGTTTCAATCCTGGGATTACAGCCGGCAGTACCATGAGGGAGCCTGATTTTTGTCCTCTCTCACTCACCTTGCCAAAGCATGCTAACTCTACGGTTTATAAATAAACTGTTGGCTTATTTAGGCACCCCTCCACATTGTAGGGAGGGGGTAAGGGGTAGAACACCCCCTGCAGAATATCACTACCCCCCCTGCTCCAACATGAATGCTGAAGAATCCTTTCCTGCCGTACCTCCCTTTCCCTGTTTCCCACCACAATATCTAAGCTTTAGTCTCACGACTCTCCCCTCTGGTCCACCTCACAGCCTCATACCTTCTGTACCCCTTCACCCCACAATTTACTAATCTTTCCAAACTGTCACTCTCTCACTCTGGATCCAAACTTTCCCCCAGGATCTCTCAGTTTCAGTCTCTTCCGCCTCACAATCCTCTTCCTTCTGCAGCTCTTCTCCCCACAATTTTCTATCCTGTCAAAACAGTCTTAAGTATGCAAACACAGTCAATATTTTTAAAAACACTTTTATCCTGTTACAATCTGCTTTTTGGCCTTGTGTGATAAGGTCCATAGACTATGACAAAGGCTTTTACTGCATAGATCATGAAAGGTTTTGGAACGCATCTGATAGTCTTAGGGAGGATACTGTTAGAACAGAACCTTGAGCTGGAGCAGACGGGCATGAAAGAGTGGCCTGAGTCCGCTCTGGCTGGAAGTGGATCTGAACCCTGCTGACGGGGGCTTCCAGGAGCTGGATTATCCTGTCTCCTTTTTACTCCAGTCCAAAGAACTGGAGCGAAGCCTTGGCATGGCTTCTAGCCACTTTGGAAGCATCATCTAATTGGCACACCTCCAAAGCAGCTGGAAGCCGCTTCATTAGGCCCGTGTGTTTCACCCCACAGAGAAACAGAATAGTTCCCAATAGGCAAAGGGATCAGGCAAGGCTGCATCCTTTCACCCTATCTATTCAACTTATATGCAGAACATATTATATGAAAAGCAGGCTTGGACACAGAATAAGGAGGATTGAAAATAGGGGAAAGAAATGTCAACAATCTAAGATATGCAGACAACACTATACTGTTAGCAGAAAACATCACAGACCTAAAACAACTACTAAAGAAGATCCAGAAAGGAAGTCAAAAGGCAGTATTGCTGCTGAACATAAAGAAAAGAAAAATAATGACCATGGAGGATGTACACAAATTCAACCTAGACAATGAGGAAATAGAAATAGTAAGAGTTCTCATACCCTGGATCAAACATTGATTAGAACAGAGACTGTAGTCAAAAAATCAGAAGACTGAGATTATCACACATGGCTTTTACACTGTGATTCCCACAGGAAGGAAGCAGCATCAGCAGTGCTGGTCACACAAAACCACTTCCCTCCCATAGCTGCCACATCCCCACCCCATCCCTTTTCGTTCACTGGGGAAACTCATTAATGAACTGCCAGTTGCACAATGCCCCAGGTGAAAAAAGCCACTCCCAGGGCATTCGTGCGATTGGGCATTCACAGTGACCTGATGTCACTGTCCCCTCTTCCCCCCTTTCCCTCCTCCCACTCTCTTTTAAAATGTTTTCCCCCTGTATTTTGTGCAATTTTGGAGCTCTGAAGCCTCACAATTAAAAAAAAAATCATTTTTAAAAGCTTAAATCGGGGCTGCAGAGCTCCGTAATTGCGTGGAAATTTTTTAAAAAATAAAAAAGGGGTGAAACAGACCGCTGAAAAATGGCAGATTGGGGCCGCTGTAGCAACTGCATGTCGTGGCCCCAACCCAGCTGTTTGCCACACAAAAAGAAGCGGCAAATTGCTGCTTCTTTTTGAGCTGACAAAAAGCCGACCACTGTCATCACGGCTTTGCAAGCGGCTTCCTGCCAGCTTTGGGGCATGCGTTGTCTAAACGACATGCCTCCAAACCACCCGGACAGTGGCACAAAGGGGCAGTCTGTTTCGCCCCAAAGTCATGCTGGATAAGGCATGAAGGAGTGGGGGAAGTGTTAAGGGAGAGTGCGATGGAGGCAGCATCAAATGGAAGTGTAGTGGTGGCTTTTAAAAAATTTAATTTCAATTTTTAAAAACCATTAAATTAAAATAAAATTTTAAAAATGAAATAAAAAGTGTGTTATAAATAAAATAAAAAGTTTTTGAAAGTTAAAAGGAAAGAAAATAATAAAAGATAAATAATAAATTAAAATAAGAAAAATTATAAAATATGAAAAATAAAATATAAAATAAATATAATAAAAATGGAGTAAGAACCAAAATAAGATTTTAAAAAATTTAAGAAAAATTAAATTAAACTAATAATAAAGTAAAAAAAATTTAAACACTTTTTCCTATATGTAATATAGGGGGGATACAGACAGCTCAAAAGGGGCGGCTTAGAGGTGCCCCTTTTAGGCTAGATCGAGGCGGTGGCAAACAGATGCCCAGTCCCATTCCAGCAGATTCTGTCCCAAAAAGGAACAGATAAGATCCGCTCCTTACTGAGGTGGAAAAAAGCTGCCCCTTCTCCCAAAGAGCCAGTTTCCCTCCCAAAAAGCCAGTGGAAAAACGCCAGAGTGGGGCCTTGGCATGTGGTTGCTTCAGTGCCCACCTGGCTCTTTGCTGCCCCTTTGGGCTGGTCTGTTTCTGCCCATAATTTTTTTTTTATTTAGGGGAGGATACAGACAGCCCAAAAGGGGTGGCTTAGATGCCTGGCCCCAATCCAGCCAGATTCTACCCCTTCGTCCCAAAGAGCCACCTTTTCCTCCCAAAAAGCCAGCTCTGTGGAAAGTGGCATCTAATGCCATGCCCCAAGGCAGGAGAGAAGCCAGCCGGCTTGTAATTGCTTGCCTGCTTCTTTCACAACTTGGGGGCATGGTGCATGTGAATGTCACGCCCCCTAGCCAACCCAAAGCGGAACTAAATGGGCCATCTGTTTCAGATCCAAGCTGACGTCATGCCACCCACCTTCCCAGGCACCAAGACTGCCTTTTTGCCACCACAAAAAGAAGCAGATTTTTGACACTCCTTTTTGCAGGAGCAAAACACCGCAGTGGGGCTGTGGCGTGCGGTTGCCTTGGTGCTCATTTTGATATAAATCAAAATGAAATATAAATAAAATATGAATAAAATAATATAAAATATAAAATTAAATAAAAATTAAGTAAAGATAAAATAAAAAATAAAGGTTAATTAAAATTAAAATAAATTAATGTAAAATAAAATAAAAATATATTATAATAAAACAAAATATTTAATTAAGTGACATTTAAAATAAAATTAAAATTAAAAAAATTATTAAAAAATAAAAGATAAAACTAAAAATAAAATAATAAAATAAAATTTAATTTAAAGTTAAATCATTATTAAATTTAAATGAAAAATAAAATAAATTAAAACTAAAATGTTAAATTAACAGAAAAAATATCATTAAATAAATAAATAAATAAATAATCAAATAAAATAACTTGTTAAAAATAACCAAACAATAATTAAATTAAATAAAAACTAAGGAATAAAAATATTAAAATAAAAAATAAAATTGTGAAAAATATTAAATTAATTAAATTCAATTTATAATAAAAATGTGAAGCCTCCAGTCAACAGGTCTGACACACAACCAGGCAGGACTTGGATCTGAGCTTGCAGAACCTGATCACAGTAATTGAGGACAGGAGTTCTTGGAGATGTTTCATCTACACTGCTGCCTTGAGTCTAGGGCCCAAAATAGATGGGCCAAATAGACTGCCTTCCGGCCACTTCAGAGGCATGGCATTTAGATGACGCATGCCCCTGATGCGCTGGAAGCCACTCCAAGGGTGCATATTGTGGCCTGAAGGCACCGGCAAAAGGAGTGGATTTAATCTGCTTCTGCTGGAGGCCCATTCAGGACCACAGAGGCTTGCTTTGGGATCAGGATTGGGGCTGGAGCGGCCAGATACTTTGGCCCAAAGTCAACATGAGAGAAGTTAACAACAACAACAGAATAATACCCCATTGTCTCACTATATCAGTTCAAAATATGTGATGGGATGGAACACTGTGAATCTCCAGGAAAGCGGACAAGTATGCTGATAGCCATAATCAAAGCAATACAAAACAAAACAGTATGGAGAGCTAAGGGAGTCAAGAGTTCTCTGCACACAAACACTCATAAAGCTAAAGTCTTGTAGTAACAAATCCAAGGGTACAACTAGACAAAGTCCAGGGTTCCAGAGAGAGACGAGTCGTGTAGACAATCCAAGGTCAAGGAGTCCAGAGAGACAAGGCAAACCAGCAATCTGAATAGGATCAAGTGTGCTTTCATTAGGAAGCTCAAGTAATCTCTGGCAACTATGCTGGCATCTGGCACCTGTTTATATTACCAGACCACAGGTGCTCAACTGTTGTTAATTGCTCGGCGTTTTTCATAAAGCCTCCTCAAGAGCCAGAGGCCCTCCTTTTCTGCTCTTCATTGATTGAAGGTAGGTATGGTCCCTTCTCCCTCCTTCATGCCTGAAGGCTCTGCTGCCAAGAGCTTGGTTGCTGAGCCTCCTTGGGGGCCACAGACTCTGCTAGAGCTGGCAGGACAGAACTAGGGCCAGACTCAGCTTCAGGCTCGGGTCCAAGCTGAGACTCTAGTTCAGCCTCCTTGTCCTCAGAGTCCTCAGGCAGGCTGGGCAGGGCAGTGAATACATTATGAATAATGAACTAGAGTTGTGCCATTCACTACAGCTGTTAAGAGAAAAGCAGGGGGGGGGCTTTGCAAAACATGTTGCACAGGGCTTACAGATAGGGCAGCTGGAATGCTTTTGGCAGAAAGAAGAGTCAAAAGGCTGAGGTAATATGGCATGGAGGTTGAAGTGGGGAAACATGGGATGCAACAGTCCTAAGAAAGCATGGAACTAAGGGGTAGAAGATTCATGAAGTAAAGTAATTGATAGATTAACAAAACCACTAATGTGACAAGAAATAAGGAGCTCTACATGAATATAATTCCATAATTATGTTATATGTATAGGGAGGTGAGAAGGCAGAATTTGCCTGTGCTGGTTTGTTTGGAAAGGGACTTGAGGGAAAGGGGAAAGCAAGAATGAGAAATATATTTTATGTATTAACATGAAATAAATGAATGTTTCTATGTTTGATGAGATCAAAATGTTCAGAGGGTACGTGTGTGTTTCAAAGGGGGCGGGAGATCTTCCTTCATGATAGCCGAAAGTTTATGTGCAAATACAAAAAAATCCTTTATTAGTCACCATGGTTACAAAAATATCTTGCCATGATTCTCATTGTACTAAAATCCCTGGCACTTAAAGCAAGGAATCTAGACCAAACCATTACACATTAATACACTTTCCATCCTCATTTACTGGCACAGAAATGCATTAAAGAGTCCATTTAAAAGCATCTCACACATAACAAACACATAGAAAAAAATCTGCATTCTTTTGATGCTTTTAATTCATAGAATCTCTATAATCATAAAGTTAAAATTTTCAGGGCTAACAAAAATGGATGCCAATATACAATAAAATTATTTTGTTACCCAATTAAGTTGCTTCCTTGCTCAAGGAAATAATGCTAATCTTTCAAAAAGGCAATAGTTTTTCCCTATGGTTCTTTCATCCTGGAAAAGATAGTAAGGCAAGTGATTTGTTGGAAGTGATTTGCCAATTAGCCCAATTGGAGAGTAAGTCCAAGCTCAAATGCTCATATGCTATATACTTTGGTATTGGTTAAAACATTAAATTTTCAAGCCTCTGCAGACTGGCCCAAAGGACCGGCCTGGGAGTAGAGTTGGTGTGGGGCAGCCGCATACTGGCCGGCCTAGCCCCAAGCTGACACTGTCCTGAGGCTGCGTGCCGTTACGCACAGTGCATGGCATCAGGATGCCTTCCTGGTGCAGTGTTTAAAGATGCTGCACCAAAAGAGCAAGGAAGAGCTGCAGCGCGGGCTCTTAGGGCAGTCTTTTGCCGACCCTAAAAGGAGCGGCATTTTGTGCTCTTTTCTGGGTAGCAAAAGGGAGGATCGGGATAGCAACGTGGGGTTGCCGCGGCCCTGATCTGCCACTTCCCAGGGCGGCTCTGTGCCGCCCATCTGCAGAGGCCCTTCATTGCTTAAAGCTCAAGGCATTAAAGCAGGGGTAGGCAACCTTTCCCCTTTAAGGGCCGAGGGACTTCAGCTCCCAGAAGCCTCAGCCATGTTGGCCAATAGTCCCATGTTGGCCAATAGCTCCTGGGACTCTGGGAGCTGAAGTCCCTCGGCCCTTAAAGGGGAAAGGTTGCCTACCCCTGCATTAAAGGATGACTGTCCAATCCTGTTGGGATGTATCTAAAATCTGTACATTTTAGTACCAGTCTGAACATTCCATTCATTTGGTAGAGGTTGCTTGAAAACTTCTCCTTGTGGCAATTGTTCAGTATGCCATGCTCCTCGTATGTACGGGATTGCAGAAAATCCCTTTTCTATTCCTATGGATGACCTTAGCCAAGTCACATGCTCTCAGCCTCAGGGGAAGGCAATGGCAAACCTCTTTGCCAAGAAAACCATTAAGTTGGAAACAACTTGAAGGTACACAACAACAACAAAATTCCTGTATACCTACATATGGTTGATAGTCATATGGCGGAACATAGTCTATTTGGTATGTTGTATCCAGAAGCCTGTTAAATAGAAAATATGACTTAGTAGTATTCCTTGGTATTATATTTTTATCCACCTTATCTGTAAGATCTCTCTAAAATTATAATATGCAGTCAGCCCTCTATATCCACAGATTCTGAATCCACAGATTTAACCATCCACAGCTTGAAAATATTCACACACAAAAACAAATTTCCAAAAGGCAAACCTTGATTTTGCCATTTTATATAAAGAATACTATTTTACCATGCCATTGTATGTAATGGGACATGAGCATCCAGAAATTTGTGTGTCCATGGTGGGACCTGGAACTAAACCCTTGCAGGTAACAACAGCCCATTGTATAGTTATTCTAACAGTTTATCCCCTAGCAAAAGAGATTACAAGTAACTGAAAATTGTATTTTCAGATTTATGCAGAATACTTAGTATATTATTCACTAATTAGACTGTGCACAATTTATTCCCCATTTGGATTTAGCAGGAATAGCCTTCTTGACATATTCCTGGTATATACATGGTATGTATCACCATTTACTAGGTGCATCAGTCTTTCAGTGCCTTGGGCACAGCAGCTACATTTTCCTAGTACAGAAAAAGTACTGAAAAATAATAGAGCAGCAATTAAGTGTTTTCTGAAACTGAATGTTTTAGTGCCAGTCAGCTCTAACTGATGCTCTACTATTTTTTATGCACTGAGGCACAGGAAGACTAAGAGTTCCTAGTAGATAATAATGTAAATAATGACACATATCAATGAAATTAAAACTGTTGTTCTTATATGGCAAATAACATGCTGTAATATCCTGATATTAAGTACTACAGGTTCAAGAATACAGAAAGGAAATAGAATTGTCAATCTATGCACAACCATCTTTAATCAGGTGATCTTCAATCTGATTTACTAAATCCTATACAAGTTGAGTTTCCCTTAACCAAAATGCTTGGGACCAAAAGTGTTTTAGATTTGGGATTTTTTCACAGTCTGGAATACTTACATATAAATGATGAGACATCTTGGAGGTGGGACCCAGGTCTAAATATGAAACTCATTTACCAGTATGCTTCATATACACCTTATAAACATAGCAAGTAATTTTATACATAATACTTTTTCATAATTTTGTGTATGAAACTAGTTTGTGTTGAACCAACAGAAAGCAAGAAAAACAGAATCAAATCACTAGTGCCTCAACCAATTATTTCAGTTTTTGGCTCCTGGAGGGTACTGGATCAAGTCTTTCAGCTATGTTGGATAGCTACTAGTGTTGATGAAAGAGGATTCCAAGATTACCAAGATATGACTCAAGACCTGACCTGACACTGTAACAACAGGCTATGCAACAGTAGCCCCTCTTGCCCCTCTGTGATTATCCCATTGTGGTGATGATACTGCTAATTATCACCTAGACCAGGATGATCCCACTTGATTCCCACTCTTTTCCTAGGATGTTGCCACCACAAGGATCCTCACTGGCTCCACTTCCAATAAAAGGGCCTTTACAGACTGCCAGAAATAATGCAGCTTGAGTCCCCTTTAGCTGCCCTGGCTCAGTGCTAAGGAATCATGGGAACTGTCATTTATTGTGGCACCAGAGCTCTCTGATAGAGAAGGCTCAATGTCTCAGAAAAAAACTACAATTCCTATGATTCCCTAGCACTGAGCCAGGGCAGTTAAAGTGGTCTCAAGTTGGATTATTTCTGGCAGTCTATAAGGGTCCTTAGGGCCTTTGCAGACTGCCAGAAATAGTACAAATTGAGTCCACTTTAAGGGTTAGGGTTAGTGCTAGGGAATCATGGGAATTGGTGTTTTTTCTGAGACATTGAGCCTTCTCTGTCAGAGAGCTCTGGTGCCACAATAAAATACAATTCCCATGATTCCCTAACCCTAACCCTAAAAGTGGAGTCAATTTGCACTATTTCTAGCAGTCTGCAAAGGCCCTTAGTCTCTGGGGCTGTTCATTTTGGATTTTAGGCTCTGCCTGCTACAACATTGGGCATGAGCATCAGTGGTAGGCAGAATTATGTTAAAGTAAAATGTACACTTATTAAATATAAAAATGTATATTTATTTTTTAAATGAATATTCATTAAAATATACAATAAAATGTATTGCATCTTTTCATGAAGATTTTATTTTAGACTTTGGCTTTTAACACCTTGTACAGTTCAGAACGAGACTGCCATCCCTCACACAAATCATCCTGGTCTTTGCATTCTAAGAGGGAAGACACTGTTTTTGGTACTGTGATGAGGCACATTTGGTTGTGGTGCAAAGGAAGCCTTTTCTGTTGTGGTTCTCATAATGACCCCCTCAAACCTCAGTGGTCTCTGGTATTGGAGGTTTCCACTGTCAGCTAAAGACTCATCTGTTGATGAAGGGATTTTCCTGATCATTTGCCTAATTATTAACTCTTTCAAATACTTTTGGTTTTTAATAAATGGGTTTTGATGGATTTTATCATTCCATTATCTTACCTACTGTTTTATAATATTTGTTTTTATTATGAGATAATTTGTTTTTATTATGAGATAATTTGGAATTTTTTAAAATGAAAAGCAGTATAAAAATGCTATGGAAAAATACTGTTTTGTTCTTTACTCTCCAGCATGTAACATGGTTAAACACCTTTTTTCAGATTTTTGTGCTCAATGCATGATGGATGCTCAGGGATGTTGAGAATGAAAAGGGTTTAGGCACACTCATCTCCCCATCCCTACTTTTAGCCCTGCGTTTGTTCAGGCAAATAAAGAAGACAACAGTTGCCTTCTTGGAGAACTGAGGTCCAAAACACCAGAAATACCCCCCTTTGACACCAATTTAACTACCCTGGCTCAATGTTAGGGAATTCTGGGAATTTTAGTTTTGTGAGATATTTAGCCTTCTCTGTCAGAGAGCTCTGGTGCTGCAACAAACTACAATTCCCAGGATTCCCTAGCACTGAGCCAGGGCAGCTAAAGCAGTGTCAAACTGGATTATTTCTGTAGTGTATTTTGGACCTTTGATTCCCTCCCATGTCACTATCTTCATCCAGACTCTAAACCTACCCCGCTCTCTCACCCTCACTTTTATCATCTCATTCCTAAAGCACCTTGCACACTCCCTCTTTCACTCTATCATCATTCATATGCAAATTCACTCTAAAAATACTCTATACTTGTCAAGAAGGGCCCTTTGGCACTATGGCTCCACTTTAACAGCTATGGCAACATTCTATGGAATCCTGGAATTTACAGTTTCAGGAGAGGTATTTAGAATTTTCACCCAAATAGCTCTAATTCCTCGCCAAATGACAAATCCAAGGATTCCACAGAATGCAGCCATGGCAACTGAAACAAAATCATAGTGCTATAATTGTGCATTGTAATAAGGCTATCAGTCTTCATACATACTCTTAAACTTACAATGACACACAGGCAAAATGACATGGCTTCAGGCCACACTGGGGGGGTATGCCATTTACACAATGCATGGCCTGAATAAGGCCTGAAGTTTCACTGGTGCCACGTCATTTCCAAATAACCGGGCCAAGAAGAAGTGGATAGAATATGCTGCTTCCAGCGGCCCAATTCAGGACAATGGCAGAGGCCCAGATCAGGACTGGGCATGTGCGGTTGCTGTGGTCCTGGCACAGTCCTTTTGACCTGTCTGCTTTGGGCCTTAATCTAATACTATAGTACAGGCACAGAAACCATGTTTACAATTTATATAACATTGCAGTCTCCCTTCAGCTTGTCTCCATACTCTGCACTTCAGATATCTATCCCAGCCCAGTCCACTTCCAATATAAGAGCCCAGATAGAGAAAAGTTACGTAATTCAAGGTATTTATCACCTCTTGCCCTAACAGGGCACCCATGGCAAAACACAATGGATACAAGCATTACATGAATAACTAAAAACAATTAAAAACAGTGCAAACTTAATAACCTCAACCTCCCTCTCATGTAAAACTCAGACCTCAAACAACTAACATCTTGATATATGAAAGATGCACATAAGTTACCAATAAGGATGGCTTCTCCCATCTCATCTACTTTGCCATATGATAAAAGCACTGGCTGTTACTAGTGCATGATTTACAATGGACAAAGTCAATATATAAAACAAAGCATGTTGGGATCATCTTGCAAAAAGATCATCTTGTAACATTTTTCGTTTTAACATATGACCTCTGTAAAGTTTCTGCTCTGCACCATTGACTTTTGCCATCAAAGGCAATGCTCACACTCCAGCTCTAGTGTTTCATAAAATCTAGTTTTCAAAATAAGACAAAGGGGGATAAAGCTTACTCAACAATACATTCAACAATACAGCTCGCCTTCTGCAACCATGGGTTTGCCATCAGTGGATTTAAGCATCAGCGGACAGCAAGCCCCATTGCAGCTAATGGCCACGCATGCATGCGCCACTGTAGAGCAGCTGTGCACATGCACGCCGCTATTAAGAACAGCAGGACTTAAAGTCCTGCGGGTTTGTTACAACTGCAGGGGGGTCCGGAATAGAACCCCCTTGGATACTAAGGGCTGACTGTACTATCATTGTCATAGTTTGTTCATTGTTTCACACAATGGGTGGGGTGAGTGAGAAATGCCGTTTCCAAAATTTGTGCAGATACTTATTTCTATACCAAATTCAAAACAGGCATAGGGGAGGGGAAACGAAAACATGGGTGAGATTTTTCTTTTGCATTGTGATCAAGTTTTTGAGCTGTAATGTAACACAAATTTAAAGACCCAACTAGAATTAATGGAATCAAACTAAATGGCTTCTTTTCAATGTCAATAAAATTAATGTAAGGTTTGGGGGTGTTAGGGACCTTTTTTGTACATTAACTTTCCTACTTCTAGATCAAATGAAAGTGGGGAAAATGACATAACATATTCCCATTAATTTGGTCACTTTTATATGGTTGCTATACCTTATCTGGACATGAGGGACTTGGAAACCGTGGTACATGCCCTGGTAACCTCACGTCTGGATTACTGCAACGCACTCTACATGGGGCTACCCTTGTGCCTAACCCGGAAACTTCAAGTGGTGCAAAACATGGCAGCCAGGTTAATCACGAGAACATCTAGGAGGGAGCACATAACAC
>CM034703.1:90995463-91009604 GCA_020142125.1 Phrynosoma platyrhinos
AGTGGACTCAATTTGCACTATTTCTGGCAGTCTGCAACCCCCGAGACTTTTCCTGATTGTGGTGATAAGGCATGTATCTGCTGTGATGTGTTTCTGCAGAGTCTTTCCTTCCACAGCTTTATGCAACTTCTGCAAACAAAAATACTCTGGAGATACATGGCAGTGCACTGTCAATTTTTTGTTTTTCTGTGGGGATGCGGTAGCCCTGTTTCCAGTTATCTCCTCCCTCCCTTTCATAATAGGATCTTAAATCCACCCAGCACCTTCGTGTAGTTTCTTTGTCATAGTAATTATTAACTAAAATAGAGAAGTTTAGAGATAGGATTCTTTGAATGAGGAAGGGAATCAATAGCATGGGTTTATCCTGTTAGCTAAGAATAAATGCTGAAGGTCATGTTTGTGGGTCAGTGATAAAGATGTGCTTAGCTCGCATTTAAAGCAGGTAAATCTGGTTAACCTATTTTGTATATAAAAAAGTATCTATCCTCAGTTCTCAAAACTGGCACTCTCAAAGCTGTTTACAGATTGTTAATTTGACAGTTCCCTGCCCTCACAATCTAAAAAGACTTGACACAAAAGGAGAAGGGAATGGCAGTGGGGAAGGGGATCAAGTCCAGCAAATACTGCGGGTTCTTCTCTATCTCTGAGGTCAAGGTGTTGGTACTTGGAATAGAGGGAGGATGTTATTATTTATTACTTAGAATTGTTGAGGTCAGCAGACTGAGCAAACTTTGATTAAAATCCAGAGAAAGCCGATAAAATTAATGAAAGCAAGCAACACTTTCTCCCAACTTTTTTTAAAGGATTTTTAAATGACTGGTCAGATGTCACAAGGCACCAGCATTCAGTTCTCCACGGGGACCATCATAACTCTTAGAGGGCGAGGTGCATTTTTGAAATTGGGCAGTAAAAATGCATAACCAGGAGCTTTTTGGCCATTTGCACAGTTTGAGATAAATGTCTTCTGTCTCTGTGTTATAATGATAGCTGCATGGACAGATGGTACAATCAAAAACACACTTTTCTGTATCATGTAAGATTTTGTAATACAGTCGTACCTCTACTTACGAAAGGCTCTAGTTACGATATTTTCGAGTTACAACATACTTCTAAAAAATATTGTCTCTACATACGAATATGTCTCTACATGCGAATGGCTGTAGAGACATATTTATATGTAGAGACAATATTTTTAGAAGCATTTTGTAACTCGAAAATTTCCAGCCGCAGTCTCGGCTATTCCTTGGGCTGACTCTGGAATCGGAGGATTCCTCCACTTCCAGGATCAGCCCGTAGAATAGCCGAGGCTGCGGCTGGAAGGAGGCGGCCTTCCAGCCACAGCCTCGGCTATTCAATGGGCTTGGAACAGATTAGGGCATTTCTATGCAAAATGTACCTCTACTTACGAAATTTTCTACTTACAAAATGGGTTGTGGAATGAATTAATTTCGTAAGTAGAGGTACCACTGTAATTTCATTATCTTTATGCAGTTCTTAGATCTAACTCTGTTATATGACTTTAAAGCACTAGGTAGTTCTTACATTGTTTTTACAGGGATTTTATGATACTGCTGTACAGCTAAAACTCAAAAAGAGGACCAGGAATTCACATTTTTCTCAAACCTCCTTATAGAGGAGGCAGGGAATTGCTGTTGAGATTCTGTAATATTGATATTGAGAAACTTGGTAAGTAAGACAGAGAGGACCTGAAATGCACTCTCAGTGGTCTCCTACTGAGTTGTGCGATGGTTTTGATGTCACATTTATTTTCATTGGGTGTCAAGAGCAAAAACAAAGTAGATCTCATCAGTGTAAGTCCCAAATGATAGCTATTTGACATACGTAGATACATAATTTGGCAATCTCTTCTTTGCATAAGGCAAGTAGTGATTGCCATGGGGCAAGCCGAAAAGGACAGATCCCCACTGCCCCTTTGGATCACGCTGCGTTTGCACTCCCTGTGCAAAAGAGGAAACAGGCTTCATGTCATTAATGCATGCAATCCCAGGTTTATTCACATATAAATGCACTTGAATGTTTATTACACATTGTGGTCCAACACTTAGTTGGCTAGTAACATCTACATGAACTACATATTGGTCATTCTCTCTCTGCTTTCTGTTTTATTTTAGGTATGTGTGTGTGGAATAGAAAAATATTGTGATTTCATGCTTACGTATTAAATTGTCATTATTGGGGAAAGCATGTTCTGTGGCGGGACATGGTTAGGATGAGTGTGTGATCCTGCTGATTTTCCCGAGTCTCTCAACAGAATTAGATTGTATTGACCCTTATATTTTTCTAGACTGCCTGGCTATAATAGGACTTCTGTTCTACCTGACTGGTTGGTCTCAGTGTGGTCTTCTGTGGTGTTCAGACTTCCACATGAAAAGTGCATCAGGACACGGGCTAGGATGTAATCAGGTGATACTCTCTCTGTCTTGCATTTCAGTCACCCAGGCCCAGTGAAAACAGTTGAAGTTTTGAACTGAATCTGGATCAGTTCTAGAAAAGCTGTGGGTGAATAAACTGAAGCTTAATCCAGATAAGATGGTGGTACTATATAGTCTTTCCCAACATAGCACACTAGATGCACTTGCAGTGCTCCTCCTGTTAGCTCCAGTCAATGTGATAATTCTGTCTGGGGATCATGTCCAGATTAGAATCCAGCAAAACTGGAGGATTCCAGGTTAGGAGAAGTTGGCGTAGATCAGGGGTAGGCAACCTTTCCCCTTTAAGGGCCGAGGGACTTCAGCTCCCAGAATCCCAGGAGCTATTGGCCAACATGGGGCTATTGGCCAACACAGCTGAGGCTTCTGGGAGCTGAAGTCCCTCGGCCCTTAAAGGGAAAAGGTTGCCTACCCCTGGCATAGATGTTCTGGGGATCTGGGGGAAGTATTATGGTTGTTTCAAACATAATTAGATTCCTTCATAAAAATCAGGTTTACCACAGTGGTCTCTTCCTAGATCCAGCCGTGTTCCTTGGAAGTTGGATAGTGATAGTCTTTAGAAGTGCCTTTTGGTTTTATGAGTTTGACCTGTTTTTTGTGGTGATCTTTTATTGTTTTATTGTACACCTTGTTTTAATAGTGCAGCCTTGTATTCTCAATTTTAAACTTCTTGCCTAGGAATTTTGAGAAAGTATTTTAGGAAATGTTGAGCTGGAATCTTGATTAGGTGCTGATTTTTGAACTATAACACATGGGAGCTTGGAGGAAAGGAATCCATTAATGTTTTATATCTTAAAGTAGTTCATTGAAAGCTAGAGAAATGATCCATTGCTTCCTGCTTTTTACTCAAGAGGCTAAGCTTCCCATATCTACCAGCCCTTCAGTAGTGACAGAAACAGGACTCTGTTCTTTCTGCACAGAAAGTGAAATTAGTTTTAGAATAAAGTACTCTTGTGGGCTAAGGTGAAATATAGCTGTTCTTTCAATAGCTAGGAAACTTCTGCTGTTATTAGGTGGGTGAATAGTGGCCTCATACATTATGTGGTTGCAAATGCATATTTATCTCTGCATGCGCACACTACACACAGCCTTAGCAATATAATTCCTGGCACATTTACCTCTGTGATAAACAAAGACGAAAGCCCTTAAGAAGGCAGTTTCTTTCAACCTGCGTTCTTGGGACGCGTGGCATTGTCTGTCATACTGGGTTTTCTCATCCTTTCAAGTAGATTAAAGCAATCTTATTACAGAAAGTAAGTTTTTTTAAAAAAAATTGTAGGAGTTATAAATTAAACATCACACTCATATTTTTCACTCAAAAGTTTTGACATGTTTTGCTCATTGGTGTTTTTCTCACTAAAGTAGGACAAACCACCTTGGCTCTGTTCTATTTTTAAATTTCTATTTAATTTGTCAAACTTGATGTGCTGTGTTTTGAGCTTTAACCCATTTTAGAACCTATTCATAAACTAAATTATATTACAGTTGGGCTATTTGTAGATATTATGAAAACAAAACAAAAATGTTCACTTTGGAAACCTCTCTAAATTGGATAATGTTCATAAATGACTGTTCATTCATGTACTTGAAGTACTGGGAAATATTCGCTTTCCTTTGTTAGTTAGTATTTTGTCCATGTTGTTAAAGGATGCCATAGGTTGTTTTTCCAGTACTACATTAAGGCTGCATTCACACATCACAATAAGTTGTGGTTTGTTGCTTATGCTACAAATGATGTGATGAATAACCATACGGTATTGTATTTCTTATTTCTGCTTTGTTTCAACATCTGAACAAACAGGCTATGGTTGTGATTTTGAATGTTATTACAGTTCATGGTTTAAGCAAGCTAGTGTTCATAAACAAACAAAAGACCTTGGATTTAGGCTGGAGTTCATGGTTGGATAACAAACCATTATTTCTTAACAGTAGGGTTACCAACAAGCCAGATTTCAATCACCCATACCAAGACTTTGCCATGTTGTGCTAATACAATCTAAACCTTGCTTTAAGGGATACAAGAAAAAAAAATCATTGTAGGTTGAATGCTCAACTGTTAAACCAAACATAAACAAATGTAAGTGCCACTCCAGTCGTCTTCTGCAGACACATTTTTAGAGAAAATAGCCATCATTGGCATAATAAGATGGTATCCAGTCTGAACAGAAGGAACTTCCATTTATGTAAAGAGAATTTAGCTCGTGACAGTTGTTTCATAAATGTAAATGGGTTTTGTTATGGAGAAAAGTTGTTGAATACACCCATTGAGTTAATAGTGTAGTCATATACCAATCTATTCATATGTAAACCCCATTGACATAAATGACCTTTTCTCTTAAACAAATGTATAGAGCAGCCTTCTGCAACTTCATGGCCACTAGATATTCTGGACTCCAACTTCCAAGATTTCTCACCATTAGCCATGTTAGCTGGGGGCATGATTAGGTTTGTCAAAATATCCAGAAGATAACAAATTGGGGAATGCAGGTGTTTAGAATTGTAGCCATAAGCATATATGTAGAGGGTCTGATCATTGTATAGTTTGTCCCATTCTCCTGGAAAGAGTTCTGGCTTGCCCCACAGCTAAGAACATTTACATGCTTTGTAGAAATATCGTCTGGGTATCCTACCCACACTGTAAACAAAGCAATGTCTTTTGTATTGACTCACCAAAAGTATTTGGTTTAGTCGCTCTCATGCCATTTTAACTGGCATTGTTATCTCAAGGTGCCCCCCCACCCCACATTGCAGATTTAGGAAAATAAGAAGAGGCCTTTTCCTTTGGACATTCCCCTCAGCCCCTGAGGTCAGCTTCCAATTGCCAATACAGTCATCCCTCCATATTCACTGAGCGAAGGACCCCTGTGAATGTGGAAAAACCACAAATTAAAAAACAAACTTCTTTTTTACCTAAGAGAAGCTCTTTTTACCTAAGAGATCTCTAGGAATCTCCAGGTCCTCCATTGCAACTCTGTGGTCAACATCTGCCAGAGGTTCATCATAGAATCATGCTGGAGGACCTACAAATGCCCAGAGAAGTATTTTCTCTAGGAACTTTAGGTTCTCCAGCACAAGTCTGTGGTCAACTTTCAGCAGAATTGCACTGGAGGATTTAAGAGATTCCTAGAGAGAACATATTAATCAAAACCGCAAATAATCAGATCTGCAAAAGTCGGACCCGCAAATGTGGAGGGCCAACTGTGTTAAAAAGTAACATTTCTTGCATAAATTAAGTTTTATATTTGTGAATGCTGGTGCAAATGAAGTGGCTGCCATTTAGAAGCTGCTTGAAATGCCTTCTTGTGGTATTTCTCTCCATATGGAAGACCACTTGTATGTGCTTAGAGCTCATATAAGGATTCAGCATCTTCTGTGTTACCACAACTAGAGATTTAAATTTTCTCAATATTTGAAGCCATAGGGGAAGTAAGGGGTTTCTTCTTCTTTTTCTAGAAGAAAAAGAAAATTTTAGAAAAAAATGGGGGGGGGGAATTTAGCACTGTTTATACAGATTGCAGGTCATTTACCTGAAGCACATAGAAAGCATTACAAATAATTTGGTCTGGCATAAAAACATCACATTCGTATTAAAAGTACAGTTTATTCAGAAAATAATTACAAAATGATTTTCTTTTAAAATGTTACTTTTTGTTACAAATAGACCTAAAAGGCCCTGAATTGTAAGGAACATGTGATCTGTAAGGAACCTCTTAAAAATAAATGAGGAGCTGGATTTTTAAAAAAAAATCGGATAAAAACGGGAGAAACCATCAACATTACTAAAATAAAACAAAACCAACATTTGTCTTCTGTAGTCATCATTCATAGTGCCAAGCAGACATTAAACACTCATTCCCATAAAACGAACTGAGAAAAGGAAATAAAGTCCATGAATTTCAATGGTAGTCTTAGTCTTATATAAAATGTTACTGCTACATAGTTTTTTTAAACAATGTGAGAAGAGTAGATACATGAGCACCTTGTCTTAAATGTTTTATTCATCATTCTAAAAGAAAATATTCCATAATTAATCTCCCTTGTTTTTCTGGGGGGAAAAGGCTTACTAGGAGGGGGGGGGGAAACATTATTTTCCCAAATTTTTCTGTTCCCCCACTCCCAGCCTTCATATCTCTAAGCACAATCTGAAAAAGCTGGAGCTGATTATAAATGTCTTCCAGTTGTTGGTTGAATTCGGTTATGCTGCACTGTGTCTCCACAAGTTTTTTGGCCTTGAGGGTCACCATTAGTGCCAGTTGATGAACAGGGGTGGTTTACATGTGTATACCACACACTTTATCCACACACTGTCTTGCATCTCAGTATGCAGAGATAGCAGTGTTTAACACTCTCCCTCCCTCCCTGCTAAGCTCTATAAACGGTTATGGGAAATTTGAAAATGAGTCCTGTCCTATCTCTCCATGAAAGAAACGGTATTGCTTCCCCACCCTCCGAAACACACTCTTGCTTATGTGAAGGGAACTGCCCCACAATAACTTTTTTTACAATAGTGGTTAGGGTTCTCTTGGCCTATAGCACCACACAGAGAGCAGCTGAGAGCAGCAAACTGTTCCTTCCATGCTATGTCAATATGTACTCAGCTTTCAAATTCATTCCTCAGTTTTTACCTCCTTTTTCCAGCTAGCCATCCGTTGCTTTTTATTTGTGTTGTGTAATCGAATGGCAAGAGTGTTGGACTTAAGACTGAGGAGACCCAGATTCAAATTCCCACTTGGCCCAAAAGCTATCTTTCTGACCTTGGACAAGTGACAGTCTCTGTCAGTTTAACCTTTATCACTGAGTTACTGTGGGGATAAAGTAGGTCAGAGACTCTGTATGCATGTCATCTGGTCCTTGGAGAAAGGATTGATTTATAAAAATAAATATAATTAATAGCAATTAGAATGTTTTGTATTGGAGAGTTTCTGTGCATCAGCTCAGTTTTGTGCACTCAAGTTCTGGCATAGGTAGAATTGTGTCATCCTTTAAAATTTTAAAGAAATGAATTTCCCACCACCACCACAGTTTTATTTGTTTATTTTATTATTTTGCCTTTTTCCCAGCATGGTACCGAAAATCGTTTACAACTAAAAACCAGATGATAGAAAAGTTTTAAAGTACAATGGACCTTTGGTATCTGCTGGGGTTTGATTCCAGGGCCCCCTGTGGATAACAAAATCCTTGGATATTCAAGTCCCATTAGATACAATCGCTAATAGAATGGTGTGTCTTAATGTATAATGGCAAAATCAAGGTTTGTATTTTGGAGTTTATGCATTTTTCAATATTTTCAAGCTGTGGATGCTTAAATCCATTCATAAAGAATGAATGCATACGGTGGGCCAACTGTACAATTAAATTAGTTAGGGTTGCCATAAGTCAGAAATGACTTGAAGGCACACAACAACAACAAACTCACACCATCAGAGAATCCTTCTGCACAACCAATTAATCACCAAATGCCTGTTTAAGTGAAAAGGTCTTTGTGACATTGGCCTTCCCATGGCTGCCCTGTAGTTCCTAGCCTTAGATGCCTGCCACTCTCATCCTAACACAAGGTCCCCTTTTGAAAATCCCTCCCTGGATTTAGGGTGACTGAGAGAGAGCCTTTACAGAATGCCAGAAATAAAGCAGCTTGAGGCCACTTTAACTGCCCTGGCTCAATGCTAAGGAATCATGGGAACTGTAGTTTATTGTGGCACCAGAGCTCTCTGACAGAGAAGGCTCAGTGTCCCAGAAAAAAAAATACAATTCCCATGATTCCCTAGCACTGAGCCAGGACAGTTAAAGTGACCTCAATCTGCATTATTTCTGGCAGTCTGTAAAGGCCCTGATTCTCCCAAGTGATCTCACTGTGAACTAGTGTGTGTGTTAGTTCTTTGTTCTTTAGGGTAAGTGTGACACTCCTTGATTTAGGATGAATAAAGCCAGTTATAGTCAGAGATCCAAAGCACACTGCAGAAATAATCCAATTTGACACTGCTTTAACTGCCCTGGGAATTGTTGTTTATTGTGGCACCAGAGCTCTCTGGGAGAGAGGGTGAAATATCTCACAAAACTACAGTTCCCAGAATTCCTTAGCATTGAGCCAGTGAAGTTAAAGAGGTCTCAAACTTGATTATTTCTGCAGTGTGTTCTGGACCAGAGTTAAGAAATTAACAAGAGAATGAATGTGGTTTATCATATCCTATAGAATAGTAAATGCTTTAACAGGTTTCAGTTCTTAGTTCTGAACATATAACAGTGTGTTTCCTTCAAAAGATTCAGACACCTCAGTACACAGTCACTCCCAACTGACTCTCTCCTCTGACTTACCCAAATCTCAGCTCTCAACTGCCCCTTATTTAAAGTCCCCCTTTCACTCACAGAGGCCCCTCTCCACCTGGAATCCCAAAGTTTTCTATGCTAGGATTAGCTGCCCTTTGTTGTTCCAGACATTGCTTCACACTCATTCATCCAAGAGCCATTCAGTAACATTTACAAGTTGTTTCCTTCTTGTTCCTCCTGTTAAAAATTTCAATATCTTCATTTCCTGGTGAAAGGGGAACACAGAGAGGGCCACCCTAGCTTCCTGTGGGAGGGAATTCCACAGCTTGGGAGCATCCCTGAGGATGCCCTCTCTTGTATCCTCACGTATCATCCTGTGACAATGGTGGGACCATGAGAAAGCCCTCATTCAGAGCTTAGAGATTTAACTTGCATGTAGACTGACTGGGTCTGAGAGTCTGCATCAGGAGACATAGGGGCTCTGTAGACGGCCCCTAGGGGGTGGCTCCATGCTGCTCCTGGGAGTGCTGGATTTGGGCTGCGGCAACCACACACCGCAGCCCTGATCTGGCACTTTGCCACTCCAAAAAGAGCTGGCAAATGCCGCTCCTTTTTGGAGCGGCAGAAAGGCTTTTCTGCACTCCTTTGGCATAGCATGTCTAAACACTGTGCCAAGGGAGTGCCCTGACACCACCTGCCATCTGTTTGGGTGTGTAGCATGAGGACAACGTGGGGGCAGAGTCATGGCAGCCGGCGGGTGGTCACCACACCCCGACTCCACCCCCAGACTGGCCCTTTTGGCCAGTCTGTACAGGCTCATAGTCTGCATCAGAAGATGTAGCTTTGTCTCCTGAAGTGAAAGTGTGTGCATGTATGTATGCATGCCATTGAATGGTGACTTGATAAATTTTATAGCATCTTTAAGGCAGGGAATATTCAGAGGTGGTTTTGCCAGTTCCTTCCTCTGAAATATAGCCTATAGCACCTGGTTTTCATTGCAGTCTCCCATTCTGATTTGTTGTTGTTGTTGTGTGCCTTTAAGTTGTTTCTCACTTATGACGACCCTAAGGCCAATCTGTCATGGGGTATTCTTGGCAAGTTTGTTCACAGGGGCTTTGTCATTGCCACCCTCTGAGGCTGAAAGAGTGTGAATTGCCCAAGGTCATCCACTGGGTTTCAAGACAGAGCTGAACCCTGGCTTCAGCATCCTAGTCTAACACTCAAACTGCTACACCACACTGACTCCTTAGCCTGCAAAAGTCTTATCTTTTAAGTGGTGCACACCCTCCCCATGGCCGGAGAGTGGGAGGGATAAGTAGAGGCATGTCTAGCTCTTTCTCTGTTGCTGGATGCACTGTAACAAGCATTTTTGACACATGCCTATTACAGCATGTTGAGCTACTGGAAAAGGGCTGGATGTGTTTTCATTTGCCGTATCACTCTCCAGTAACATGGAAATGGCTATGTTGGTGGGGGCTGTACCACTTAAAAGGTGAGGGGGGCTTCTGGTTGTTGCATGATTGGAACAGTCTTCCAACTTGTTCAACAACTATAAAGGTGAATTGCGATGACATGTGTCAGATTTTAGGCCATTGTAATTCATGAACAGGATGCCAGCCTGGGAAATTACCATGACCAACTAATTAAATAAATGATGGGTTGTATCTTGTAATTGTGTATAATACTGGAAGAAAAAGATACCCCTTTAGATCACAATGTTACCGGTAAGTATATTTATTCCATTGAATTTTCTGGGGCTTATTTCTAAGATCATTTTATGTCCTGTAGGTTGGAAAGTATAGACACCATAAGGAGAAATACCTTCATGACTGTGACAATTTATAGGCCATTCCTATCCATACTTCAAATCCCATTGAGTTCAGTGAGGACTATTCTTAAGTATGTATAGGACTATGGCCTTAAACACACTCACTAGGGAGAAAACCCCACTGAATATTTTGGGACATTTCTGAGTCAATGTATGTAAGAGTTAATTACATAAAAGGAAATTTTCATTTTGTTTGTTTCACTGCTGGAAATCTAACAAGAATCAGGCAGGCAGGATGAAAGAAGGCTCATGATTATGCAAGAAGAAATGAAGTGGCTGGGCCAAATAAGAAAAAAGTGGCAGACAATTTATGATTAACAAGTGGTGAAAGAGGGAATTAGGAATCTAATTATATTTTACCTGTTTGTTTTTTTTAATCTTTTAGAGATGAAATTGGATTAATTCCCTGTCCTGAAGCCAGATATAACCGGAGCCCAATAGTCCTAGTAGAAAACAAACTTGGCGTAGAAAGCTGGTGTGTCAAATTTCTTTTGCCGTATGTCCATAACAAACTCCTTCACTATAGACAGCGAAAACAATGGCTCAACAAAGAAGGTAAGTTACTCCGTAAAATGTACATTGCTTTGTTAGTACATGTTTCTAATTATTCTGTGAATTGCCATAGGCAGTTTTAAACTTATTTTTAACATGGGAAATGCTGGGACAAATAGAGACTATTGTGTCTTGCTGATGATGACATGCAAGTGTGTTAAATAAGGTGATGCTTTAGTTTCTAGTCATTCATTTTCTGTCTTTATCACTAGTTGTAGGGAATTGATACTTTTATTGGACGTTGTGGGAAAGCTGTAGAAGGCTATTTGGGACCTACATCCACATGCAAAACTTTGACATGCTTAAAGCCATTGATTTAAACATTTCTAAATTTGCATCACATCTAGATCAAAGATTGTAATTCTGAGCATACCTCATTTAATGTAGCCTCCTTTAAAATTGATGGGATTAATTCCCCATAATGTACTTAGTGTAAGTTATACTCATTGTGCAGACTAGAAAGGTAGCTAATTCTCAGATGAATACAAAGCAAGGTGACTTTGTCATGTAATACAGGGTTAGTAGCTTAATAACAGAAGTTTTTTAAAATGTCCCTGCACCTGTATAAATATTTCCTGTAGGTAGTTTGGTTCCTTAGAGCCAGAGACATGTAATTTTTACAGTGTCTTACATAAAAGACAGGAGGGCAATCCAGCTTTTGCCATTGACTTGAGTGACAGATTTATCTCTCCTTCTCTCGTAATAGGCAAAACAGATATCTTGGG
The DNA here is from genome assembly GCA_020142125.1 of Phrynosoma platyrhinos. Classification (NCBI taxonomy): domain Eukaryota; kingdom Metazoa; phylum Chordata; class Lepidosauria; order Squamata; family Phrynosomatidae; genus Phrynosoma; species Phrynosoma platyrhinos. The sequence goes on from CM034703.1 coordinate 91,007,283, forward strand.
TCATGCAGTGGTCAGTAACACACTTTTCACTGAATTTCTTCTTCTTTTTTGGCAGTTAGGCTGTTGAGTATGTAGACTGAATGAAGACGTGTTTGCAGAGGTTTTTTTGTTCATTGGTACTGCAAAGTATTAACTCAGTAGAGCCAGAAAAAAACAGACGGTCGGGCAGACTGCAGATCAACTTGTTGAAAACCATGGCTCGAGGATTCATGGTTCTAAAAAGTAGCTTTTTTTTGAGCTCTACTCAAAATACATGAGATTCAGCAGATGAAGAATTAAGAAATTAAGAAATCTGTTAAAATATTTTTCTTAACTTTATCAATTAAATGCTCCTATTCAGCTGTATTCCAAACTTAAAAATTAGTTATTCATCCAGGCTTCAGGGTTCTATGTATCTTGTTTGCTTTTTTACAAACAGACATTTGGAAAGTAGCATATAACTTAGGGTTTGTATGGCTGTTCCTGGCATTTTCCTGTATTGTGTCATGTTATTGTTGTTGCAAGGATTATGGCTGATAGACACTGCTGATTGAGGAGAAGGGGGCCTGTTTTCTCCTCCAGTCTCCTCCCCTTGCATGTCCCAAATCTGCCACAGTGAGTTTGGGAACCTTCTTAATTAGATTGGATGGTGTGGGGGGGATTGGATGGTGTGGGGGTGTTTTAAAAGGCTACCTTTATAACTTTGGAATAGTCCAGCAAGGAGCAGTGTTTAGCTGTCCAGATGTTGTTGGGTTACAGCTCTCATCATTCTTCACTATTGGTTGTACTGGATAGGGGTGATGGGAATTGTAGTCCAAAAACATCTGGAGAGCCACTTCTGCATTAGCTCTTAGATATTTGAGGTAGCTTGTATTTTCTGTTTTTTGTAACCCACCCTAGGAGTGTTGATGGGCTATAAAGGAACAGGTATACATTTTACAAAATAAATAGCACAAACCTAGAAGTATCCTGGTACCAAATTAATGTTAAGAGCTCTTAAATATGTTGTTCACCTTGTGAACAGAGAATACTTTGAGTTACTAAAAGTGTTCAACAGGATGTTATTAAGACTGTGAGTTCTTTTCAAGGTTCTTCTGATTTTATTTTTATTTTAAAAGGCCTTGAAGGTATGTGTGAACGTACTGCTGTTTATGTTGATTTCCACCTGTTTGTAAAAACAGTCATTTGTGTTGTGCAGTTTTTATGACATGAATACTTCTTTTTCATGAGGTATGTTTGCTAGTATGACAATGTGAACCATGAAAAGATATTTTGGAGTTGCTAATTTTACTTACTCCTCATGTGTGAAATATAAAGAAACTTGGGACCAAGGTATATGTTGTTTTAATAATACAGTGCTGTCCTTATGTGCAGGATTATCTTTTATAAAGGGCTTATCTTTTAGAAACTTGATGGCCATCTAGACCAGAACTGTCTAGGAAAGAGGAAGACCACATTACAGATGGATAATCAAGGAAGCCATGGCCCCGGGTTTGCAAGATCTGAACAGGGCAGTTGATGACTGGGTGTCTTGGAGGTCTCCCATTCATAGGGTCACCTTAAGTCCAAGCCAGCTTGATGGCAGTTAAGAACAACAAGTTGTTTTATCTGTATGACACCATGAAATCCCACATTAAAATATGGGATACAAATAAATTTAATTTCTCTATCAGGTAGTGATCGAATCCAGGTCTGGAACTTGGACTCCATGTTGTAAATTTTAGAGCAAGAAACCTGCACTCAGGAACAGAAATAGTTGATTGAAGTCATGTGGACCTAAATTCACTTGCAATATCCAATGAGTGTTGGGCCCATTTGATCAGTGGCTTACCAGGATTCCATTACTTCAGTTGGTCACCTTTGGTTGGGATTAATAATTGGATAACAGTTGTGCAATTCAGTTTATGTTGAAAGTGTTCAGCATGTGATCGCACATCATTGACTCAGGTCATAGCTTTTGAATCACTGGAGAAACAGTGGTGAATCTAAAGAAGTAATGGTAATGCCTCCATAAAGCATTTAGATTTTCATTGTAAAGAACAAGACAAGGAACACTAGAGAGTAGGCTCATTTCACTGGCTAAGGCTGTAATCCTAAATAAATTCAGTTGGAAACAAGATGGGCTGGAATTTACTTCTAGGTAAGTGTTGAAATATAATTCAGAGACATAGGGGCTTTGCAGACAGCGCTTTGTGCCGTCTTCAAGCCAAGGAAGGGGAGGGGCAGCCGGACATTGAGCACCCCATCCCTTTCCTGAGGACGTCATCAGAGTGGCCACCCTTCCACACGATGGGCGCTCCGATGACGTCCTTCCAGCTCAGCGTCCAGACACGCTGAACCAAA
>CM034703.1:91009704-91023648 GCA_020142125.1 Phrynosoma platyrhinos
GCTCTTTAGTGCCCCTTCTGGCGCAGCGTGTCAAAACGCTGCACCGAAAGGACATCCTGACACCGTGCACCATGCGTAATGGCGTGCAGTGTCAGGACGCCGCCGGCATGGGTTTGGGGCACCCGGCGTGCAGCTGCCCCTCCCCGTCCCTGCCTCCAGGCCGGTCCTTTGGGTCGGTCTGTAGAGGCCCTAAGTGAGAAATATGTAGCATAAACTTTTGTAGACATCTACTTCCTGAGATGCACCTCGGAACAAATGTTACCAAGAAAGCCCTGTGATAGGTTCTCCTCAGGGTTCCCATAAGTTAGAAACAAATTGAAGGCATACAACAACAACAAAATATTGTCTTTTCCTTGACTGTGATGTTCAGATTGTTCACACTTTCTTAGTCTGAGTCTGAATATTTAATTTTTGACCAAAATATGAGAAAGAGAGATGTATATTATCATGAGTCACATATGCTATTCTCATTCTAATTTCACTGAAACTATTTCCATTTATTGTAGTGAGCATCATATAACATTTTAGAAATTTTTGCTTTCTCCAGGTCCCATTCATTTGACTCAAAATCAGACCAATCATGCAGTTGATATATTGAAGAAATAATACATTGTTTTGGCATGAACTTCTGCATTTTGGCTTGGTATCTAAGAGAATCAATTATATTTGTCTGGCAGGAGCCCACAACAAGCAAGAACATTTTAATTCACAACACACAATAGATTAATTTTGAATTTGTTTGTCCATCTAGAAGATGGAGAATCTCAGAGAGAGGGTGGGAGCGGGGAGTAGTAATTCAGTGATTCACTACTCAGGAGAAGGGGGCACTAATCTGCCACCCTTCATACCTTGCTATCTGAGGCAGGTTCTGAACTATGGCTGTGGTCACAATCCAGATCTGAAGGGATTAGAATTCAGAGAGATGGCTTTTGTCAGAAAGAAGGCTGTTGCCATAAGACAAATTAGATGAGGACTAAATTAATAATCTATGGTGAAAGTGTTCCATAGCTCATAGACTACTAAAAAAAACACACACACCTCTTATGCATTGGAGTTGGAAGCTGACCTTTGCTCTCCCTTCAGATGTGGCCCTCTCAGTCATGTTTTTGTGTCCATCTGAGGATTCAAGAGGGAGGAGGGTTGCCTTTTCTGGTAGAAGCAGTAGAAATATGCAGAGGTACATCATTAGATCTTGGCAAGAATATTCAAAATACTACATTCTCTATATCTTAATATGTAGAGCGAGCCAGCATGGCATACTGGTTTGAACTTTGGACTGCAACTCTGGAGACCAGGATTCGAATCCCTGCTCAGTCATGGAAACCCATTGGGTGACCTTAGGCAAGTCACAGACTCTCAGCCTCAGAAAACCCCATGATGGGGTCGGTGGCCTTAGGGTCGCTGTAAGTTGCAGCTTGAAGCGTCACAACAAGAGTGACAGAATACCCAGAAATGGTTGATTTCTTATGTATATTCAGGACTTTTTTAAAAAAAGGCAATCAGTACTGACAGAGCTGACAGATAGACTGGATATCAAGGGATAGTTGTTCAGGTAGGTAATGGCTCAAAGGCATGGTTTAAGGCACATGATTCTGAGTTAAGCTGGTGTATGTCAGGCATATGTGTGAGACTACTGGCGATTCCCTAGTTTTAAATTCCCTTTAAAATTAAAGGTGCCTCTGGTTTTGTTAAATAATATAATAACATGCACTCTGTATAATGCCATGATACAAGATGGGCACAGAACAAGGAGATGGTGACACAGGAACAGTGATCACAAAATGCCCAGATTAAAGAGAGAGGGCTTTTTCTGTTGTGGCACTCCTGTTGTGAAATCCCTTCCTTTTGGAGGTTCATTGGCAGTGAAGCATGTATCACTTTGTTGCACCAAGTTAAAACATGGTATAGGTTTTTGTGGGTTTTTCGGGCTGTGAGACCATGTTCTCGAAGAGTGTATTCTTCTAGAACACTCTTCTAGAACACGGTCTCACTGCCTGAAAAACTCACAAAACCCTATGGAAGCCAGTCATGAAAGCCTTCAACTTCACATAAAACATGGCATTTTATTAATGGGGGAGCTAATAATTTTGCTCAGATCTATTAGGTACATGTATTTAAATTGTTTTAATATAGTTAAATTGCTAAATTGTTTTAATATGCTATTCAGCAATTTAAAATGATTCCATGGTGTTTTAATATTTAAAGTTATTTTAAATGAATTATGTCAGTACACCACACTGAAGTCTTGTGATATAGGAAGGGATAAAAATGTTTTACTAAATAAATGCTTTTCTTTCACTGAGTTTTGGTTTATTCAGTAGAATCATCTACTGCAGGGGTAGGCAACCTAAGGCCTCGGGGGGCCCGATGCTGCCCCCCGAGGCCTTTGGACTGGCCCCAGGCCGGTCCTGCCGCCGCCCGCCGCCGCCCACCATGATGATATTGATTATTGTTCTTATTACTTCTTCTTGGGTTTTTCTTGGCAAAATCTCCACAGGGGTTTTGCCATGGCTTTTCTGGGGCTGAGAGGGTGTACATGCATATTTTTAAATTTAAAAAAATTTATTTATTTATTTATTTATTTATTTATTTATTTATGGTGCTTCGGCCCCCCAATTGTCTGAGGGACAGCAACCCAGCCCCCGGCTCAAAAAGGTTGCCTACCCCTGATCTACTACTGTAAAGTTGGTTACAGACCTACGCAGTGTCTGTTCTCATTTTGCAAATGCAGGTTTTATTGGAAACCGTTGTATCTCAAGCTACTCTTAAGGTCCACTTTTATACTTTTATTGACGCAAGAGGGCAGCATTGCTTTGGTAACTGCAGAAGAGTATTTTTGCTGCTCCCACCCATCTCATATTTTTCCACTTCATTCTCTGTTATTCTGTTCTTACTTTCTGTACCTTCCTCCTTTCATCTAAGTACTTCCAGTTGTTTCTAAATTTTACTTTCTCTTAGCCTAGAGGGTTTTTTCTATTTCTGCTTAGCTTCTCATTCTCTTTCTTCTGCCTACATTTCATAGCATGTGTATGCTGTGTCACACACATTTTCATTTTTATCTTTCTTAATTTCCCTTTCCAAAGCTCCTTCTCTGGAAAGTGCTCCCTGAATTTAGTTCTTCATAAATTACAAGCTTTAATAAGAACACGACTTAATTGAATTGGTTGGTGGCAATAATTAATGCTCATCTGTGCAATCATATATGTCTTAGAAATAAGTCCATGTGTTCAGAAAAGCTTCTCCACAGTAAAGTGAGCATAGCATTGCAGCCTGATCCCTTTCAGCCTGTTCCTGTATGATTCAAATGTCATTCCTGAGTTGTAAGCATGGTAGTGTAGGGTTAATAAACTGTCCTTTCAGATAAATTGATGCATGTTTCATCATCCCTGGTTTTCCTTTATTTTCATGGACACTAGTTTCATTGTTGAGGGAAAGGTATTTGATACATAGACAGAGGCATTTTCCTCTTATTCCAGAATTTACCTTTTTTAATGGAAATTCCTGGCTTAACCTTGCTATCTTATTTCTGGTGAAGTCTTGACATATGGAAAGGAGGGTGAGGAGCCAACGAGAACTTGCCCATAGAGGGAAAGGATAGGTGAAAGCTGTAAGAACACCAGAACAGCAGCAAACATTTCATGTAATATTGCTAAAGGAATTTTAAAAATGAGAGATTGCTGTTAGCGTAATGTTTGTAATTTTATATTGTTTTTAGATGAGATTTTAACTGTTTTATTGTAATATGTTTTTAGAATTTTTATTTGTGAGCTGCCTTAGGTCTCCTCTGGGGAGAAAGGCAGGATATACATCAAATAAAGAAAATAATAAATACAATACAGTACAATGCTGTGGTTCTATGTCCATTTATCTTGGAATAAGCCCCACTAAACTTAGTAAGCATGTATAGGATTGCACTGTACATATATGGTGGTGTGAGGAGGAGGCTATAATTGATAAATGATGAAAAAGAAGCATTCTCATATACTCTGTATACACAAATGCTTACTACATATGTGAAGTTTAAACTCTAATAATTTTAAAATTAGCCTTTTCGCTTATATACATTTTAGACAAAATTTGTGTGATGGGCCTTTGCTTGGATCATTTAAATACCTAGGGATATCCCAGCTCCAACTTTGTACCTTAGAATAACAAAACTGACATGAGAAGTAATTACCAGAAGCCATTGGATCTAAGCTAAAAAATTTTCATAGTGACTTCACTCCTGCTTTATTTAATCTAGTGCAGAGCACCCTTCCCTCAGGCAGACATTAACATTTCCAAGTGGGCAGCTATGTTACCCTCTTCTTGCATAAACAATGAATACTCAGCAGCACCTTTAAGACTTAACACATTTAATTTGGTTCATGGACTGCCATTCATGCTATATGCCAGTGCTTCTCAAACCTTTCCCTCCTATGCCCCACTCCTGCTTGACATAGTATATGGATAAATAAATTTAATTAATTCATTTGCATATTTATAATATATATATTTTAACATTTTATAAGGAAAGAACATTGTTCAATTTAGTACAGGTTATTTCAATAAATACAGTACCCAACTCAACACAGTGTTTATACTTGTGATGCATGCACCACCCTCTCCCTTGCTTCTCTCTAGGTTTGCAGTGTGTGTGTGTGTGTGTGTGTGTGTGTGTGTGTTTAAACACCAACCATTGGCCAAAAGCACATCCCAGGGCAGGAAGGTCCCCAGCTCTTTCCCAACCAGCCCCCAAAGAGGCTCCTGAATTTACCTCCCCCAATGGCCTGTATTATAAAAATAAATACTCTGAAGAATAATATGTTACCTGCACTGCTTTCCTTCCCTCCTGGCTTTCAGGTAAGGAGCTCTAGCAGGTCAACCTCAGCAGGGGACAAAGGCTAGGGAACCTTTCCTGGGTTTGGCTCAGTGATGGGGCGCTCCACCAAACGAAGCGCAGAAGGGGAGGATGGGAACCTTCGAAAGGTTCCAGTCTGTGTGTGTTGTACTCACAATCTTTAGCACCACTGCACTGGAGACTGGGAACAGGTGAGAGAGGAGAAGATTTGTCAGGAAGAGCTGAATGGCTGGAGGCCTTTCCTTCAGACAGCCGAGCCAACGGAGGAGGAGCAGCAGCAGCAGCAGCGGCAGCACTGTTGGACAGAGCCCACTTCAGTTGCACACTAACAGACCACACAGTTTGGATTGGTTCAAGCCCCTTCCCTCTCATCCCCTCTGCTGAAGTGCAATCCAGTGAGGCAGTGGGGAAGTGAGTTGCCTTGGATGATTGTCAGTTAATTACGAGGGGGTATCATAAAGTTTTAATTATCACCTTTAAAAAATGTGACAAAGTGTGTTTTGATGTGTAGTTAACTTTTCTCTTTGTTTGTTACTTTGTTTGTTACCAGAGAGACTCCATTGGCCAAGGAATTTGGAACTAATAAAGATGTTAACATTGTTAAGCAAATAGTTGATTCTGTTCACGTATGAATAAAAAAGTATTGTTGGAGGCTTCTCTGGGTCTGAGAACATACGATAAATACTGACTTTTATAGCTTTGATGTTTTGTTTTTCTTTTTAGAGTTGATAGATATCACCTGCACATTGCTGCTATTGAACCCAGACTTCACTACAGCATGGAATGTAAGGTATGTTGAGCACGTACAGCTTTCTGATAGCTCCATGAAAATCTGGCTGAGCCATAGGCCTTTTAAAGCAGTATTCAACAACCTATCAGCTGTCCTTTCAGCTGAAGTATTTTACAAAAGCTTTTAATCAGGTTTCTTCTCCCTGTCCTCCCCCATAATGTTAGCATCTTTCACACCTCATACTTTCAGAACATGAATTTCAGTCTTTACTATACCCACCTGGGGGAAAGGATATATTTTGACTAAAGAAACATATCTGTGATTAGTCTACAATGTATTTTAGAATGGCAGATTTATAACTTTTGCCAATCCATGTGGCAAGGGAGTATGCAAAGCTCACTTTAATTATTTTCACCATAAGACTCTACTCTAAAAACTTTGTTTTAATGAATTATTCAGTGTTCTTTCAGATTAAAATGAAAAGTAACATTCTCTGTGTGTGGTACATACATGCACACATAAACACATAAGAAACTAGCTGAAAAAACATTTCTTGCAATTCAGTTCTAAACATATGGAAGGAAATCTCAATCTGTTCAGTGAGCCTTAACTTTCCAGTAAATATGCTTAGAGCTGTAGTCTTCTTAGTCTTGTGAGATGTAGTCTCATTTTCCTGATACATAAATAATGGACTGCAATCTATATAGTGACATTGAATAAGATCTTTTGCCAGATCTTCTTTTCTGAGCAATTACTTTATTTGCTATAGACCCTTGCATATGGAGAGCGATATAAGGCAAATGCATCTATTTTTTATTCATCCCTGAATGTGGATATAATTCATGTGTTCAGTGGAAGCAAATATTAATTTGGATGGTATACTAAACCATATTTTTTATCACATCAATTCACCTAGCCTCTCAGACTCACAGGATCCTCACTCTTTCTCCAGGTTTGTGGAAGGGAGGGCTTTGGAAACTTTTGTTTCAGTTTTTTATTAACTGCACCTTGCCATGTCATCTGAGGTCTACAGATTGTGGTTTATCTTAACTGTGTATTGCTTGACTGTGCTTTAACAGAGATGGCTTGTTTCAAAAAGCATAGTTAAGAATATTTGCAGTTTAGAGTTTGGGGTAACGTTGAACTGTGGTTAACTGAAATCTGAAGCAAACACTTTTGAAATCCTTGTTTTGGCTTTGTTGCAGAGGGAGGAGAATGTGCACCAGGGGAAGGATTATTTTACTATTATAAATCATAGTTTACCACCTGGATGGGCAGAGTTTGGCCCTGGGATTGCATTTGATTCCAAGGCTTGTTCTGCATTCTCCACCCATGCTGGAGCACTAACATCACCCCTTCTTAAAAAAAAAAAATGGGGAGGGAAATGGGGTTTTGCTCTTCAGGGAGGCCTTGAGGGATGGCACTTGGGATTTAAAAAGTGAATGTGTGGTTATTTCCGGTTTCAGTTTTTCTTTTTTAAAAACATTTTTGATAACAGCCCACAAAGTGTCAGGGATGAAAATTGGCATGTAAATGCAGGCAGTGTGTACAGTCTCTTTTTATTATAGCAACTCAGAAAAAATAGTATGTATTATAATGCTGGATTGGATCCAGAGTATGCTTCTACCATGGGAAAACTACATACAAGCACATAAACCTAAGTTGCTCTTGCCAGAATAAAGAGGAGGAGGCTCTTTCTCCTTCTTCATTCACAGCCATCAGTGCCACTTCTCACGTTGTTTCAGATGATCTCCCAATCCACCAAAGCTGAGTTGGAGACTGTATGGGGAGAGGAAAATCAGCAGAATATCATTTACTCTTCTGTTTCATCAGCATTTGTTGACTTGTGGATTGAAAGCTTTCCACAAAGTTTATGAAAGTCACTAAAAGTTTCTCCTTATGTTTTTCAAATTGTTGTTGTTATTTACTTTATATCTCATGTTTCCTCTCAGAATTGGAATTCAAAGTGGCTTACAAATTAAACCAAATGCAATATAGGTAAAAACAAAAAAGCATACAGTGAAGTGCTAAAGTTAGAATTATTCATGCCATTGTGTTTTCAGTTTCTATGTATGGTTGTGAAGAAGAAAAACTCATTTGAGAGATGGTGCTGGAGAAGAGTTCTACAGATACCATAAACTCGTAAAAAGGCAAATAAATCAGTCTGCAAATCAAGCTTGAATTGTTTGTTGAGGCTAATTAAACAGACTTATACTTTGGACACATCATGAGTGGGCATGAATTACTAGAAAATACAGTAATTGCTTGGTAAGGTTGAAAGCAGTAGGAGAAAAAAAAGACCTCATTCCAGATGGATTGACTCAATCAAGGAAGCCATGATCATAAGTCTGCAAGACATGAGCAGGGCAGTTGATGATAGAGTGACTTGGAGGTCTCTCATTCATAGGATTTTTGTCAGTTGAAGTAGATTTGACACTGGTTAACAGTGCCATGTGGCCTAGAAAAATCAGATAGACAAATACAGTGAGCTGTTGGTAACTGCTGGAGTTTGGTTCTCCTCTGGGTATCATGGACTCTAGTTCCATTATATATGGCATTGTAAAATGGTAGAATGCAAAGATATAGCTGTGTTAGTCTGTAGAATCAGTATGTAGAGAGATCTTGTTGTACCTTTGAGACTAACTGAAAGAAAGAAGTTGGCAGCATGAGCTTTCGTAGACTTTCCTCAGATGCTTTTGGTGGAGTGGAAGCCAGGGACAGACATATATATACCCTTGGTATGTGAGAATGTCAATTCAAATTCAAAATCCTTTGTGTATGGAAATGAAATAGCAACTCCAGTTTTAACTATGGTCATTTGTAGATAATGAAATAGCTATTGGGTATGGAAATGAGGTGGCAAGACCAATATGGCCTGGAAACTAGCCTGTAGGTGGGGAGAATAGCCTGTAATAGAAACTAGCCTGTAGGTGTAGGATGCCCCATGCTCAGATAGTGCATAGTGAGCCAGGGAACCATTGTTCCTGTTCAATCCATTGCTGATGGACTGCAGTTTATGGCTGAATTCCAATTCTGCTGTTTTTCTTTCCAATCTACCTTTGTAGTTCTTTATTATTTTGGTTACCGTCTGGTTAAGGACCACTGTTTTGAGGTCTGGGAAGGAATGCTCAAGGAGATTTAAATGTTCAGCCACCGGTTTTTGTGTATTCCCACTCCTAATGTCTGATTTATGTCCAGTTATCCTTGGTGCAGGGACTGGCATGTTTGTAAAATAGTGTCCCTTATGTAAAATGGCAAGAGCCAGTATGATGTAGTGGTTTGAGCATTGAACTAAGAGTGTAGAGACCACAGTTTTTCTGCATGGCCATGGAAATGCACTAGATGACCGTGGGCAAGTCACACGCTCAGCCTCAGAGAACTCCATAATCGGTTCACCTTAGAGTCACCATAAGTCGAAAACAATATGAAAAATAACAACAAAAATGGCAGGATCAAACTTTGCTTTCTGGAATTTTTAAAATGTTTTAAAATTAAGGATAGTTGAATCCATGGATGTAGAATCCGTAGATACAGAGGCCTGATTGTAAACAAATGGATAATGCCTGGTTTGACGGAGCTACATGTGATAAAGTTTTAGGGGGCTTGATAAACCAAAAAACATAACATGAGTCAGCAATTGTAATACAGTGGCAGAAATAAGCTGATACAATTTTAGGATTCATCCACAGAACTATAGTGTCTGCATCAAGGGAAGTAATAGTACAACTGTACTCTACTTTGGGCAGATGCTACCTGGAATACTGTGTCCATTTCTGGGCACCACATTGTAAAAAGGATGTGGATAAGCTGGAAAATATCCAGAGGATGGTGACCAAAATAATAAAGGGTCTAAAATCCAAGAATTGGAAGGAATTCTGGAGAATAAAAGATTAAAAAGTGGTAGGATAGCCATATTTAAATATTGGAAGGGCTGCCATGTCCAAAATGGAATGTTACTTTCTGTTACTCCAGAGCAGGGGTAGGCAACCTTTCCCCTTTAAGGGCCGAGGGACTTCAGCTCCCAGAAGCCTCAGCCATGTTGGCCAATAGTCCCATGTTGGCCAATAGCTCCTGGGATTCTGGGAGCTGAAGTCCCTCGGCCCTTAAAGGGGAAAGGTTGCCTACCCTTCCCCATAGGATAAGACCTGAACAAAATAGCTCAGATTACCGGGGGGGGGGGGGGGAAGGATTTCCAACTAAAGATTAGAAAGAACTTCCTGACAGCAAGAGCTACTCAACAGTGAAATAGCCTACTTGTTGAGGTGGTAGATTATCCTTTCTAGGTGGTTTCTTAACAGAATTTAGATGGCCACCTCTTGGGACATTTTAGCAATGGATTCCTGCACTGGCAGAGGGTTAGAATAGATGGCCTTTGGTAACTCTATGCTTCTGTAGTGTAATGTAATTACATGTTGGCTAATATTAAAAACATAAATGTAAAAAGCAGTTTCAAATGGTACAGCATGCTGTTAAAGCTCTTTATTTAAAAACATTAAGTTCCTGAAAGCAGGCCAGAATAAAAAAAAGACTTTGCTTGGTGACAAGAAAGTCAAAGAGCAGTTCATTCTAGCCTTTGTAGAAAGGGAGATCTAATGCCTAGGATTAGTCATCAAAAAGACCCTCTCTTGTGTTCCTATCAGATATACTGTAAGGGAGATGAGAGAAGGGCCTCTCATTAAGATCTCAGAGGCCAGGCAGGGTCATATTGGTTTGATTGCAGATGTCATCAGCCCTGCCAGCACAGTCCATGATAAGGACCAAGAGTGGCCAGCAGGTCTGCCTGTGCATTTACTACTACTACTACTCCTTTCATAGCTTTCAAAGCTGTTTGGGCTTTACAGGTTATATCCAACACTTTGAATCTTGCCCAGAAACAGGCCAGATGTCTGTTAACAAGGATGTCATGTGCTGCCTGCAACAGCATCAGTTAACAATCTACTTTATTGTAATCTGTGCTAAAAAATCAGTGATTGGAACTTGTAAACTGCTGAATTGTAAATACTGTCAACTACTTTATTGTAAACCATCCTAAAAATGTTATTGAGAGAAAGAACACAGAACCTATGTGTTGGGCAGAAAGTTGTGGTGAATGGTAGGTCAAGAATAGATTCCTACATACTTTTGATATACAAGAAAACTGAGGCTGTACCCTACCCAAATCTCAGAAGTAGCCAAGAGTTACATGAACATAGCACCCTCCATACTGCATCCAAATGTTAGCAGAAGAGTGCATCTTCCAGGATGTGGATTCTCAGCCAGATAAGGCTGGGAATAAGGCTGAAAGCAAGCCAAGCACTTCTCTTGGTCCTAGAACCTAATGTCAGGATTGACGGACCCAGTTCCCAAAAACCAGAACAACATCATAGTGTAGTAGAGAACTAAAGATTTATTCTGGATATTGAGAGAGAATGTTCCCTGTCCCAGGTTCAGTGTTAGAACTAAAGTTCCCCTCGGACCATCAGAAATACGTTCCCATCTTCCACCTCCCCTTTCCCACCTCGATCGCTTCTCTTTGATCCAGATCAAAGGGTCCTTCATGTTTCTTTCTTTCCCCATCTGTGTTATCTTTAAATCTCCTTTCAGGAAGTAAGCCATTCCTGTTTCACATCTCTGATCCATGGCGGGAAGGTTGAGGTCATAAACTACAATTCCTTTCTGCCGCCATCTGTCTCTCCCGTTTGCTTCCCTGGCTTGGATTTAGCATAATTAATATGGTGTTATTTCACCATATCACCATGCCCTTAATATCATCATATCATGACAGAACCATGCATATGGATTCTGACATCTAATGAGCAAAAGAAATTGAACTTAGGTTGTTCATATCCTGAAGTATACATCTTCTGAAGCCAATTTCTCTGTTTCCTGGCACCTTTTAAATCAGTGTGGGCAGTCAGCAGGCTGCATGTGGCCCCCAGACCATTTTTGTACCCCCAGCACTCCTCAAACTGGAACCACCTATTTAAAGTAAGCACTTCGCTTATTTTCAACAGCTTGTTTTACAGTTTTTATAGCAAACCATTACATCAAAAAAATGTTATAACTTTAAATGAGTTTTTACCAATTGTTGCAGAAATTCAGTTGCAGAAGATATGGGGGGGGGGTGCAGCCCATGGAAGATGGGGAGGAGACAAAATTAGTTCCTGGGCCCACTACAGTTGCTACCCCTGTTTTAATTTTCAATGGTGTCCCCTCTTTATCTTAAAAAGAATGCATGGAAAAGAGGAGGAATTGGTGGGAAAGAGGTGGACTTGGCCTGGTAGCAGATGCCTCTCCAAGCCTTCCCACTATAAGGGACCATGTTGTTGTTGGGTGCTCTTAAATCAACTGTGACTTATGATGATCCCCTCATGGAGGGTTGTTTGTTTGTTGTTTGTTTGCAAAATTTAATCAGAGGAAGACTGCCTTTGCCTTTCACTGAGGTTGAAAGAATGTGCCTTGACCAAGGTTAGCCAGTAGGTTTCCATGACTATGTGGGGATTCAAACCTGGTTGTCCGGAGTCACAGTCCAGCATTTAAATCACACTTCTTCTACTCTTCTTACAAAGAGCAACAGTTCACTAATTACCTCTGTTCTTGGATGAAAGTATGCAGAAGATGCCGGTACTTGGGAGAAATCAGTCTTCATCCGGTGTGGCTGGTGATGCTGCTGCTGCTGCAGGACAACAAATTCATTTTGAGTTTTGCTGCTATTCCTCCCACAGCTGATCTAAGCTGAGTGGGAGCTTTGCCTGATGGACTCTGGTTTGGCACTGACAAAACTCTCATTCAACTTGGATCAGCTGTTGGAGGAATGGTGATAAGATCTAGAGTGAATTTGCTGGCCAACCCAGGTCTTCATCATAGGTTGCCCTGTCTGGGACTGATGGATGTTAAGAGTCCAGTAACACCTAGAGGACCACACCTTCCCTGTCCCTTAGGTAGAAGGAACTAATTAGGTTTTTTAGCTATTTAATGGTATGATACAGTATAAAAATTAGTGTTTCAAAATACTAGAGGAATGTGGTTTGTACAGTTAAGATTTTGGAGAGAGATTTAAAGCTGCAGTCCTGTGCACTTTTATTTCAGTGCAGGCTTTACTGGACTCGGATTCATTTCTGGGAAATACAGGCTTGGGATCTAAGGATATCAGCAGATTAGGATGACTTTGCACACAAAGTTAACCAATGAACAGTACTGGGAAGGACTAAGAATTCTGTGTGTGGTGTGTGTCAGTTTTTCCTGTGATCAGTAAAAATTCTGTTCTACCCTATTTGCTGTTGTGTGTGAGGATTTTTTTAATGAGCACATCAATAAATTCTACTCAAAACAAGAAAGAGAAAAAGATGTGAAAAGAGGACTTGCATTTACAAACTATCCGCAGTCCCTCTGGGAAAATACGTCATTATATACTGCCCACAGGGCGATTGCTGGACTCATTTTAACCCATTGGGAAAGGGGCTAGATCCAAAGAAGACCCTTGGACTGCCTTGTCTATGTATTTTGAGACTTCATCCAGACAATAATTTATGGTGGAATCTGTGATTAAAACAGAATCATATTTTAATTTGGTAAAAGAGCCACAATGGTGTTAAGAATTGCTTTTTAAAAAAACTGTTTCTAAAATCCTATTGGTTAGTCCCACCTAGGGTTTGTTGTTGTTGGGCTCCCAACGTTTGAAACACAGGAGAGCCCAAACAAGAAAAGTTAGCATCAGCACTCCACTTAAGTTTTGAAATCTCTGGATATTTGGTATGGGAAAATGTTATTGGAAGATGAGCAAATGTTATCCTATTTGTTTGGCTTTTTTATTACATACATATATACACCACCAACATCAGGGAGGAACATAAACTTGAAAGTCTCTGTGCACAATTGCATTGATTATATTGCACTATGAGTAAGACATTCAAAAGGAACCAAATCTTTATACAGCTGGCCCTTTCTATATGCGAGGGATCTGTTCTGGACACCACTCCCCAGCATATGGCAAATCCCACTGAGTTCTTTGGATGCACGCTCTGGCACACGCACAATTTTAAAGCCCTGGAGTTCCCGTGCGCAGAAGCTTAGGTCCACATATGGCAAACCTACGTAAGAAGTGGGCGTGATGTATATTCTCCTTTTCCCTAGTAGGCATCTCTGTACTTAACACATAGAGGAACATAAACATAATGTCTCTGCAGTGGCATCCCTAGGGTTGGTGTCACCCGGTGTGGTAACTTATGGTGTCACACACTGCCATTGACCTCCTCCCATTTCACATGATACAGAATCCTTAGTAATGCTTTTTTTGCACTAATGTTACTCATAAATCATAATTCCTATATACTACTCAGTGTAATGCTAATCGTGACATAAACAACTAGCAAAATTAAAATTATACCTTCAAATT
>CM034703.1:91031530-91046592 GCA_020142125.1 Phrynosoma platyrhinos
GGTGCCATTTTGGAAGGCCCCACGGTGCCGTGCACATGTGCATGGTGACGTGGGGCCTTCCAAAATGGCGCCCTGCGTTGTGCGCACATGCGTGCACGACACAGGCACCATTTTGGAAGGCCTCACCATGCGTGCGCCGTGTGAATTTGCTTGAATTAAGCAAATTATACAATTAAAATACAAAACTGTAAAAATAGGTAATACATATGACAAGTTGAAGTTATAGAACAATATTAGAATTAAGTTCCAAATGCTTCAGAAGACAAGAAATTCTTCAATTTGGATTTAAAGCTAGGAAGAGAAAAGATAATCTGCAGATGTTTAGGGAGGCGGTTCCAGGAGTAAGGTGCAGCAAGTGAAAAAGGAAAAACCCCGAGTGAAGGAAGAGGAAACCCTTGGCTGGATAAGGAGCCCTGAACTCCTCCTGGACTGTAAACCTCGAATAGGATGATAAGATGAAATAAGAGCCAACAGATGGGGGGAGGTAGGTTGTGCACAGCTTTACAGGTTAAGAGAAGAAGCTTGTACTGAAATCCTAAAAGGAATGGGTAGCCAGTGAAGAGATGCCAGAAGTGGAGTAACATGATCAAAGCGGCAAGCTAAAAGATAATCTTAGCAGCAGAATGTTGAATGGAAAGTGGAAGACTAAGGTGGGACAATGGAAGCCCCGACAAAATAAGATTGCAGTAGTCAAGGCAGGAGATAACCAGGGCATGAACTAAGGCCTTAGCAGCAGAAGCCGACAGAAAAGGTCTAATTTTTGCAATATTGTAAAGAAAAAATCAGCATGACTTGGCTACAGCCTGAATCTGGGGAACAAAGGACAAAGAAGAATAAAAAATAAAGCCAAGGCTACGTACTTCCTTCACAGGATGAATGGGAACATTATTAACCATGATAGAGAATGTGTATTGTAAAGTAGATTTTGAAGGAAAAATGAGTAGTTCTGTCTTAGCCATGTTAAGTTTTAGACACCAATGAAGCATCCATGATGAAATAGCTGAGAAATAGCTGAGAGACATGATATGACGTGTTATTCTGTGTCCAAAGAGAGTTCTGGAATAGAAGAATATAACTGAGTATCATCGGCATGAAGAGCAGCAGCTGGGCTTCTCCTCCCCCCCCCCCCTTGCTCCACTGTGAAAGAAACACAGCTATCATTATCAAATGTTGACAGGACTGGGGCTGGAAAGTATGCAGCAGCAAGTGCGAGGGAGGAGAGAGAGCTGTGTGTCATTGAACAGGTAGTTGGAGAAGTTTGGTGCTTATAGCTTGCCTTCTCCCCCAGGCTTCCCTGCCCAAAGTGGAAGGCATCTTTGTGTTTACATATTATAAAGGTAAAGGTAGTCCCTTGACATGAATGTCTAGTCATAACCGACTGTAAGGAGCAATGCCCATCTCCCTTCATAAGCCAAAGAGCCAGCGTTGTCCAAGGACTGCTCTGGTGGTCATGAGGCCAGCATGACTGCACCAAACACTGTTAGCTTCCCACCGAAAGGGTACCTATTTATCTTCTTGCATTTGTATGCTTTTGAACTGCTAGGTTGGCAGAAGCTGGGACTAGTGACAGGAGCTCACCCCATCATGCAGCACTCGGGCCTTGAACTGCCAACCTGCTAATCTTACAATCGTCAGAATTGGTGTCTTAACCACTAAGCCACCACATTACATATTATACATTATATATATTGAGAGAGGGAGGGAGAGAGCACATGTGTTTACCATGTTTCCTTTTTCCAAAATGAGGGAATAGCAGGTATACATGTGTTCTGGGAATGTAGAGGAGCGGAAGAAGAGTGTGGGAAATTGATGGTGATGGTGGGGAGAAAAGAAACCTGGTGAAGAGAGGTAGCACCATTTTGCATAGGCAGAGGGTGCCTTAAGCTAGGAGTTTTCTGGATTGCTTCTGGATGATCTGCTCCCTTGACACCCAGCAGCCTGATTTGGAGCAATCACTTGCTGTGAAGTGTTTTCTCAGGGTCCGCCAGGGAGCCCCTGCTGTGTTTTTTTTTTTCTCCCTAGACTGCATTTGGACAACCGGCTCCCACAAGAACCCCCCTCCCATGTTGAGACAATAGGGTGCTTGCTATGTATGGTTTCTCAGGGACATCTAGGGGCCTGTGCTATTGGACGTGGGGTTTGAAGGAGTGGGTTGTCTAAAAGTAACTCAGAAAACTCACCCTGGCTTGAGGTGCACAGAGATGGACTCTAAAGCCTTTTCATCAGCCTTGACTTCTTTCTTCTCCCTTGAGCTTCCAGACTGGCCTCAACCCCTATTCCAGCACTGATGTGTAGATAAGTTGACCAGGGTTTTTAAGGTTAATTTTTAGACTTAGATTTCTCAACTTGTAGTCGAGCATATACAGTACTTCTTTGTTTCATGTAATAAAGCATATTTTTGTGGCTCTCATATTATTGTAAATTTAATGTATAGTTAAGTCTCTGCCAGTGTTTAAATAATGTTATGTAGTGGATACTGTGTGTAATTTTAGTATGTGCATTGTCATCAATAAATTTGTCTGTCCTGTATAACTGGTTGTCATCAATAAATTTGTCCTGTATAACTCATGTTTTTCTTTTTTCAGGAAAGAATTAATCTTATCTGGCACTTTAAGTCCTGTTAAAGATTTACATCTTGGAAAACTGGCACTAACTAAGTTTCCAAAGAGTCCAGAAACATGGATTCACAGGTTTGTTTCCCTCTATGTTTATTATAAATAAGTACATGTGTATTGTATATATTGACATAGATGTTTGTGTTTCATCTGTGAGATTTGGGTGACAGATGCTGCTTGTGATGAAAGGAAACCTGTAGAAAAAAACTGTCCACTGTACAAAGGATGTTGTATTGAAAATAAATGTTCTGTACTGCACACATCTCTAAATTGGTAGCAACTACCTCAGTAAGAAATCTACAGGTGGTACTGGAGACCTCATTGAAATCATAAACTTTGTACACTGAGGTAGTGAAATGGGCAAAGTTAAGTACGGGAAGGTGTTACAAAAATAGTTAGAATCTCAGCTAGAACATAAATTTTCATCACGTTATATCGTTCGGTGGTGTGTTGAAAGATAGACTATAATGTACAATTCTGTACATTTCAGAAAGGCCTGCCTAGAGTAGAGATGGGGGAATATGTGGCTATACAGATACTATTGCATTACATCTCACCATTGGGTAAGCTGATAAGGCTAATGGAAGTTTTAGTCAGTAATATCTGTGGGGCCATGCATGATCCCCACCTAGTGCACAGAGACTGAGGGGGGTTGCAGACTGCCAGAAATAGTGCAAATTGAGTCCACTTTAAGGGTTAGGGTTAGGGTTAGGGTTAGGGTTAGGGAATCATGGGAACTGTATTTTATTGTGGCACCAGAGCTCTCTGACAGAGAAGGCTCAGTGTCTCAGGAAAAAAAAAAACAATTCCCATGATTCCCTAGCACTAACCCTAACCCTAAAAGTGGACTCAATTTGCACTATTTCTGGCAGTCTGCAACCCCCCTGAATGGCCATAAGGTGAACTATAAGGAAAAGCTGATCTTACTTCAGTATTACTTAGTTGGTTTAGAAAAACGATGATTAAGAAAGGACTTGAGAAGTTATCATTAACAGCATGGAGAGAATGGATAGTTATTGATGCAGTTTGGACAATCAAAATCTATTTTAATAAATCAGGGTATATATGAACCTTGTACACCCATATGCACCTCCTTTCCACTAGCTACAAATAACTAGTTACTTATAATTGATACCTTTTTCTAGTGTGGATAGTACTATGTTAACATAATGATTTGACTTGATAAATCACTTTTGTGGTCCTGGCTTGTGCGTTATTTTAAGTATTTGTGCTTTGTTCTAAGTGCTGAGGTGAGGATTAAGAAAGAGAGTGTGCTTTTTACTGCAGGTAGCTTGCAACATTCAGATTAAAAAAAAAGTCACTGAAGACTACTATTTTAACTACCTGTGAGAAATGGGAACATGAAGAATTACCTTTTTTACAAATGCTCCCATAAATAGTACAGTGGGACCTCGTTATCTGCGGACTTGCCATCCACGGATTTGAGCATCCACAAACGGCAAGCCCACCTTGTCCCATTAGGGATAACAGAACCTGAGTATCTGCAGATTTTTGATTCCCCCCCCCCCCCCCCAATACTGAGGGCCCACAGTATATGCCTTCTTTGGATTTTGTTGGTAGGAAAATAATAAGTAATTACTTGAGAAAGTTCTGCTCTTTGCTTTCCGCTTCACTCTTCCTTTCATGTGAGTGGCATAACCAGGAAGCAGGAGGTAACGGTAACCCCAGGTTTTGGAAGCCAACTTTAGACCACAGTTTGTATTGCTATTCATACAAAAGGAGTCAAAAGGGTTCCTTTTGTAAACTCAAAACTTGTGCATATCCTGGCTTATTAAACTAGGGCAGGGGTAGGCAACCTTTCCCCTTTATGGGCCGAGGGACTTCAGCTCCCAGAATCCCAGGAGTTATTGGCCAACATGGCTGAGGTTTCTGGGAGCTGAAGTCCCTCGGCCCTTAAAGGGGAAAGGTTGCCTACCTCTGAACTAGGGCATATTTATCTGAATATGGCCAGTGTCTGATAATGAAATTTGCCCAGTCACAAGAAGGTTGATTCTCAGTGCAATTAGGACAAGTCCTTCAAACGGAATCACTAGTTTTGAATGTATTTTATCAAGATGCATCTTCAAACTATTGTCTGAAGTTAACTGAAACAACTCAAAGAAACACGTGCCTACCTTAGGAAGTATTTTAGAGTATTGACTGATCATTAATATAAAATTACTGTATTTCTATTTGATGTTCCAACTTACTTCTTGCTCAGAATTAAGAGCTACTGTAATACAGTAACAAATAACAAGGAAATGTGATCACTTTCTTAAATTGGCTTTTGCACTCTTAACTCTTTATGCTGCTTAACCAGACGATGGGTGCTGCAACAACTAATTCAGGAAAACTCCTTACCCACTCTTGTGACTAAAGGGAATTTGGAAACAGTACCTACAGAAAGAGTACAATGCTTAGTGAAAGAAGAAATGGACGTTTGCTGTGAAGCTGCTGGGAGATATCCAAGTAACTATAATGCCTGGTCTCATCGCATATGGGTTTTACAGAACTTGGCGAAGCTCAGTACCAAGGTATGGTATAGTTGTGAACAAAGGGTCCTCCTTTTAACCTTTTAGGAAGCATTTTTAGTATTAGGACTTTCTTTCTTTCCTTCCTTCCTTCCTTCCTTCCTTCCTTCCTTCTTTCTTTTTATAATATAATAATATACATAATAATATAATATAGAAGTCTTTGAAATTGAATTTCAGTCACTATTGACTAATGGGGAGCTTTGGAAAAGGTAAGAAAATAATTGATACAAACTGTATTGTACTGATTCATAGAATAGGACAGTCTGTCAACTACAAGGAGCACTGAGCAATAATATCAATTGATTCAGATCTATGCCTTGACAAGAGAAGACAAAAATATGAAAGACAGAATAAAGGAGTAGAGATATATTAGACTGATGGTTGTTCTGTGCCTTCAAGTTGTTTCCAGCTTATGACTTAAGACCCTAAGACAAACTTATCATGGGGTTTTCTTGGCGAGATTTGTTTAGAGGAGATTTGCCATTGTCTTCCCCAGAGGCTGTGACTTGCCCAAGGTCACTCAGTGGGTTTCATAGTCCAGTGGGGAATTGAACCCTGGTTTCCAAAGTCGCAGTCCAATATTCTAACCACTATGACACACTGGCTCTCATACAAACCATTAAAAAGCCTGCTATTAGAGTAAGAAAAACAATAGAGGACAACAAACACTCTGATTCTTTGGCTTTCTGCTGTCTGTGTTCTCTAAAGACATATGCATTGTTAAAATGCAAATCATGTATTAGTATAGGTTCAAAGAGATCAAACAGTTTAGAAACACCATAATGGTATTTATAAGTGTCTTTTAAATATCTAAGGGCATTCTCAGCTGAGCTTATGCTGGTTTAATGAATTAGCACAACATCAAACAACCAGAACGTGGCTAACTGGCTTTAAGAATGCCTTATCAGCAGGAGCAGAAATGCCTGACCGAAAAGCAGCTGGTTCAACCTCTTCAGGGCAGAACTCAGGGGCTGTTCTCTAAAATGGATTATACAAGCAATTTAGAAGCTGTGATACCTGCCCAATCTAAACTGCAAAAGGACAATATTCATACTTCTACACCACCTAAAGTTTTTCTGATGCAAAACATGGACTTCTTGAGAAATTCAGTGTTCTCTACCTACATAGGAGCCTGTGGCTTCACAGAGGAAGGAGACATGCTGGATTCCAAGGAAACATCTTTGAATTGCAAATGGACATTAAATTTCTTTGACCTTGAAAATCTCCCAGTGACCCCATGGCCAAAGGGGAAGGTGCCAACCTGCAGATAGCTCCCCCCCCACCATCTGAAATAAGACCAGAAACAGAAAATGCAAGCCTATGACTAACATCTTCATTTTTTTCCTCCTGTTTGCCTGATGAAGATGCCAGTGTGACTTTGAAAGCTTGCAACATGTAATTGTGCATTTTGGTTGCCCCAATAAAGGTATCATTGTTTAGATGTTATTGGATTTGCTATATGGCCAACATTGCTACCCCTAGATAGTATTCATATGACTTT
This sequence comes from Phrynosoma platyrhinos, assembly GCA_020142125.1. Taxonomy (NCBI): domain Eukaryota; kingdom Metazoa; phylum Chordata; class Lepidosauria; order Squamata; family Phrynosomatidae; genus Phrynosoma; species Phrynosoma platyrhinos. Next base: position 91,038,181 of record CM034703.1, read on the forward strand.
CACACTGCAATTTTTCATCTCTGAAAGGAGGCCTGGTGCCTTGGATTTATGCAGGCATGTTGACCTTCCCTGAAGCTGTGCTTGACTCTGCATTCTTTCATCTCTGCCGTTGTCTGCTGCTCTGCCTGAGCCTTTCCAAAGGGAGGGTGCTGAGTATGGAAACTGTGTTCAGTTCCTTGCAGGGAATTCATTTTAAAAGCAGTCTCCCCATCTCTGTCTTATTACCTGAGAAACTTGAAGAATGGTTAGGACATTTTAATAATATGCAGGAAATATGTCACTGACCCAAGAGAAAGTTAGGCAGCCTGGTGGCCTCTGTCACTCGGTTTCCTCAATAAAAAGAGCATAGGGGAAGAATGCTGCGAGAGAAAGAGAGAGCAGAAAGACCTTCTGTCTATCATTTACTAAGGTATATTTTCAGCTTGCTTTTGAAAATGAAAATCCTTTAAGGTTTAATCCAGAGTGACACTATACACTACACTTTAAATTAAGTTGCCTTTGGCATACTTTAGGGAAGTTCATACATAGTTTCTGACAAGAAGGCTCACTACATAGAATTCAAAAAATCCAGGTTGTAAAAATAGTAAGAGTGCTTGTCAGTTGCTGTTCCTAACTTCTAATGGGTTCAGAATATCAGCAGACCTTTTTAAATGTGAATTTTTATGTAGGTGCTTGTTTAAGTCCTCCTGACCTAACACTAAAAATTGGAAAAATTACTTTAGGGGCGATAGCTCCCATAATCTCCTAGATAGCATGGCCATGGGATTCTAGATGTTGTAGTCTGAAAATAAACTTTCCAAACTTTGTCTAAGACAGCAACCTGCTGTGATTCCCATCCCTGTTGTCCAGCTGAGTTTTATCGTCTCCATGGCCGATAAAGTTATCAGCCTTTCTTTACTTAATGTAAAGCTAACTCTCCCAACATGGTGCCCTGTAGATGTGAGGGACTGCATTTCCCATTGTTCCCTGCCTATATGGCCATGACATATCTGGGAGGAACAGGAAAGTTATGTGCATATACCGGGGATCTTTCCCATTTCCTGTTATGTAAATTTGAGAAAGGCAAAGACAAACCTGCTCTGAACAAATTTTGCCTGTGACAGGGTCACCGTAAGTTGGAAATCACTTGAATACACACAGTAATAACAAAACTTGCAAAGAGCCATAGACTAGCCATAGAATCAAAGATTTCACTCCAAGTGCTGAAGAATTTTTTAGGAAGGATTTTCTATCTCAACCAGCAAAGAACATGAAACTAAAAGAAAAGAAATCCTGCTCATTCTGTGCATGTCGAGCTTGTTAATTTCAAGAGGCAACCACATTTGAACTGGTTCTCCCACCACCATCTTATTGTTTGCCCTGAAAGTCTGAGTGATAACATTTTAAATTGGTGATTGCTAGACCTCCTTATTCATGCTTACAGAATTTCATTGAATTAAGGTTTCCAGAGCACTGACCTTTGTTAACTAAATCAGTAATTAAACATTACCAGCATTTTGAAAAGGTATTAGTCAAGCCAAGAGGAGGAGTAAAATATGTAGCAAATTGTGGAAAGCTATGACAATTTTATTTTTTCCCATTATCTAAGATGCTCTTTTACCATATGAAGTCATAGTTTGTAATTAAAGGACATGTTCTTGTACAGATTGAAAGAAAGAGTTACACCTAAATGCGTTATTGAGGATGTGGAATACCCATTGATACTGGAGAAGTATTTGTCTTAAGCTGGCAAATTGATATACAGTATTATATACTTCTTTCAATTAATAGATAAATGTGACAAATCACCATATTATGAGATGATCTCTAGCATTTGCATAATTTCTTGTATAGGATGGGAAACCACCACCACAGTATCATCTGTGAAAAGATTTAACATCTACTTATGTTTAATAAAAGTTTGCTTGAGTGTAGGATCATCCTGTAACACATTAGCTAAAAGATTCATACCTGCTGACAATAATGGGAGCAAAAGCAGATGGACCTCTGTTTTGCTGTGTTTAGTTAAAATGAGGTGGGAGAATAGATGTGGGAAAGATTACCTGATGAAATGGAGTTAAATAGTTAAAGGGGCAAAAGATTTTCTTCAAAGTTTTCAGGGAGTATAGGAATATTTTGCTTCATTTGATATTGCAGTTTGGAACTGCCTTCTGTTAAAGATGGATCACATGTATTTTAGGATTGGTAAATTTGTGTGTGGTTAAAATAAATTTCTGTATTGCAAAATAGCAGAAAACAGAGAGGAAACAAGTTCCATGTGCTCTAAGATGGTCAACTGTTTATTCAGTGTTTAAAAAGTCCAACACATTTCGGACACACTAGGCCTTCTTCAAGGGCCTTTGAGAGAAATCACTGGAGTTACAAGCACTCTCCAAATTACAGGACCACTATGGTCCTGTAATTTGGAGAGTGTTTACAACTCCAGTGATTTCTCTCAAAGGCCCCTGAAGAAGGTCTAGTATTGCTGAATAAACAGTTGACCATCTTAGAGTACATGGAGCTTGTCTCCTCTCTGTTTGCTGCTTGGCTATGCTTCCAATTCCTTACATTTATTGCAACATAGTCAGAGTGAGGTTCTAAAAGCGTTGGCTCTCAGAACCACCATACACAAACATGTCATTCTCACTTCTGACCACATAATGTTGCTCCTATCGTTCCACTTCAATTGTACATTAAGTCTCCTGGTCTGCCAAAGCCTTTGGGTTTCTAGGGGAATGCCCTAGATTTGGGATGTTTGAAGAGAAGCTGAATGAATCTTCACAATTAAGAGTAAAACTGTCAGTTTCAGTTTCTCTGATTCATCAATTTCATCTTTTTTATTTTCTGAGAGCTGTAGGTGCTCTGGAATGACCAGCGAGAAACAGGCTAATGTTTTGAACAATCTCTGCTGATGTAGCTCCAGTTTCACTGCAAGACCACCCTTTAAGATAGAGAGAAGCAGTTGACTCTTTCTATTGATTTCTGGAGTGTTGGATCTGCTCAGCTACTTCATCAGGTTTTATTTGACCCCCTGGTGTGTTTTTTCTCAGTGGTTAGGCTATCACCTCCAGGGAAAGGGGCTCTTTTTAATATTAGGGATTTTCCCCCAAAATATATTGCTAATTGGGAATCTTTAACACCCAGAGATACTTGGCTCATACCAATGTTGCAGCTTACAGTTCTTAGCATGTTTGGTCTCTTACATGCTGGGTAACCTTGGGCAAGACACACTGTCTCAGCCTCAGAAGAAGGCTGTGGCAAACACCCTCTAAACAAATCTTGCCAACCCCCCTACTCAATGCAGGATCTCCAGCCAAAGCATCTCTAGTAGATAGCTGTCCAGGCTGCTTCTGAAGATGTCCAGAGGAGACCCCACCACCTCTCTTACAATTGATGCCATTGCTGAACCATTCCTACTATCAAAAAGTTCCTTCTTATGTTCAGTCAAAATCTACTCTCCTGTAACTTCAAACCATTGGACCTGGTCCTACCCTCTGAGGCAAATTTAGTGGCATGTCTGTCAGTCAGTCACTTGTCTTTCTTGTCTGGAAAAAAAGCGGTTGCCTTGAGGGGGAACAAAAGTGAGATTGGGAGGCAGGCACCCACATGAATGACCTTGGCCACCCAACATGGAGTGTGGTGGCTACAGCCCTCTCACAATACTTGGAAAGGAGTACTAGCTTCCATGGCTGCACTTGAATCTTCCAGCTGATGTGTGAGCCTGCCTCAATCTCTTGTCACCAGCAGGAAAGGCAGAAGTTTTGGAGAGTCAGAACAGAAATAAAGAAGGAAGATTCATGTATGCATGTGAAAAAAACAAAGAGAATGGATGGGTGAATTGATTGTATGGAAAATAATAATGTTGTGGGGAGTGTTATGTTAGGGAGGGGAATATGGAGTTGGTGAGAAATTGGTGAGGATGAGAAAAGAAAAGCCCTATCTTTTTTTTTTTTTTTTTGCTCTGATGCTACACGCAACCACTTTTGCCTGAAGAAATCTTCCCTTGTCTTATAGATTTTCCCTCCCTTTCAAAAGGAATATTAAGAAAGGGGGCTTTTATCTTATTTTTATGGACAATTTAATTTTACTTTCTGATTTGCATTTTCAGATTCTTCTTGATGAACTTTCTTCCACTAAACATTGGGTTTCCATGCATGTTTCAGACCACAGTGGGTTCCACTACCGCCAGTTTTTATTAAAGTCTTTAATTGGTAAAACTGGGACAGACTGTTCAGTACAACTGCACAATCAGCAAGCGCCCACTGTTCCAAAAGATGGAGGAGAAAATGCTGATGTAGAAGCTGCCTGTGTAGAAGAACATCAGCCTGATTGCACTCTTCTTCTAAAGGAAGAAGTCGAGCTCTGCACTGATTTGATTAATACTTTCCCAGGGCATGAAACCCTTTGGTGTCACAGGTAAGGAAATATATTCATGAATATAGGGGTTGAAGTGGGTAAGTCACCACTCAGATATAATGAATTTCTCCAAGCTGGCACACCTCAATATTGGTAGTTTATGGTGATGGCAGAGAAAACACCAAGGACTGCACAATAAAATTAAAGACAACTTGCTGAAGTTTCATGTATCTGCTTTGCAATGCTAGCTACTTTATAATATTTTTTTAAAATCATTTTTAATTATTTTACTTAGTAAAATCTTTAAATTCTGTCTTTATTTATGTATTTCAATTCTATGCCACCTTTCTCCTGGAAAGGGGCCCAAGGCGACTCAACAGATAAAATCGTTTTAAAACTTTACAACAATAATAGGACACACTTACCTTTTAGGAAAGTATTATTTTTGCTTTGACAGACAGCATGAAATTTTAGAATTGTCTGTCCCGTCCCCGCAAAAGATAGCTTTAAATAGAAACCTATAGAGAAATCCAGTGTTGAACAGAGAGGGAGACTTTTTGAGTGTAATTTACCTTTTCCCTCTTTTACTCTGTAATCACCTAAAAAGTCTTTCCAGAAGATGAGGGAGCTCAGAACATTTCATAACATGTCTTACCAGGCTGTAATAAGGGGAGATGTGTCTGAGATCAGACTCTTATGTGAGCCACTGCATGATGACTTCTGTTTAGGTGAGATTCCCTACCCCTTCAGCTGTCCAGTGAGATTCATTTTGCAAAATTCTCATTACTGCTAATTAGGCTTTTCTGTTGACCAGGATTTAAAGCAAGACTTCCTTGTTACGTTACAAGTGACTAACCTTGGTTAGTGTTAACTTCTGTTTTAGTTTAATTCTATTTTAATATTTTAACATTGGTCGTTTCTGTTTTTTTAGCTGTATTATATTTATTTTAATTTTATTTTATTTTGTAAGCTGCCTTGAGTCCCAGTTCTGGAGGAAAGGCATGGTATAAATAAACCTAACTTGTTGTTATTGTTACATTGCATACATCAGTGCTACTATAGTTTATTGGCAGGAGTAGCAGCAGGGAGCATAGATTACTGCCTGCATCTGGGCTGTTAACAATGGTTGAGGTTTTCCCCACTGTACCTCTACTGAGCCCTGCTTTAAAATGCTCTTACAAAAGAGAGAATAGCATCTCTGGCATGCTGAGCCGAAGCAATTAGAAACTGTATAATTCTACAGGTAACACTTGTATCATTCTAAATGAGGAGTCTGCATTACTGCTGGGCAGGGCTTTGAAAAGTTATTTTTGGACTACAAGTCCCAGAATTCTATTGCCAGAGGCCATGCTCTCTGGGGGATTCTGGGAGCGGTAGTTTTAAAAAGTTGTTCTTCCAGTCTCTGGTGCCATGAAACCATGGTGCCATGATATGATGAGCTTCAGCGTCAGATCCTTTCAAACTCCAGTCACCCCATTCTATATCATGTAAAGGTTTAAAATAAACTGACCCTGTGAATGGCACTTTTTTCACACCCTCAAGTTTTCAGATTCCATTCCTTTAGGTGCAGTGAACTAACAGGCCTTGACTCTTAACAGTATTTGCTGTCCAGTTAGACAGCTTTCATATCATTTGCAGAGATAATTTTTAAATTAATTTTCCCCCTTATTAATTATCCTTATATCTTTTCATGAACTTTATGACAACAAATGCAAGTGCACATACAAAATGACACATACAGTGACGGGTGTTATGTACAGTGTTTGGTTTGTTAAGTTGGAACTCAGCCTTTTTTTAAAAAAATGCTTAAGATATGAAGTTTTTTATGCTTACAGGGGAGGAGGATAGTGATATTATTTATAATCAGCCATGTCATAAGAAATACTTGAGCTTTTGTGGATTTCCTCCCCTCTGATTTCTTCTCTTTGAAGACGACATGTGTTTTGGCTCCAGCACCACTTAAAGAACAAGTTTCCACTTCCAAACCTCTGGTCAACCGCTGCAGACAATGGGGAAGGAACACTGAATAACTTACACCCTGGTGGAGCACTTGGTCATTTGACCCAAGCCATGGATGTTGACGGCCTGATTGAAGCCAACAGACAAGGCTACACTCAAGAAACTAAACGCCTGAAACGTGCACCTATGCAGGACTCTGTCAGTCTAGAAGCAGAATACAGGTTCATTGATCACGTTTTATCAACGTGTAGAGAGGTAGAGCAGGCGAGGTTTGCTGGTGCATACAGAAAATGGTTGGTTTCTTTTCTAGGTCAATGAAGGCGGAGATTTAAACATAAACAGAAAACCTGCAGGGTCCTTTGTTTAGTGCAATATTCTCTTTTCTTGCACAGGTGCCCGTGATGGCCCCTGGCACTTTTCTCTCTTCATTGTTGTTGTCAGTGCTAAATTTCATTTGCCAACAAATGGCTTAGTTTAACTTAATTTGCAAATGCACCCTAGTGTTGAGCATTTAAGTTTAGTAAGTTTCTGTATCTTTAGAGGGTAGTTTCCTATCACAAAACCCCTGAATTTTAATGCAAGCTATGCACCATTTCCCCCTTAAATTAAGATAAATAGAACTTTTAAAAAAGCTAATGTAATTGGAAAGTCAGGAAAACAAAGTTTGGGTCCACTGGTGGAAAATGAACTCATTTCTGAATTTCTCTCACATAACAAATGCATCTAATCAAAGGCATTGGCTAATGAAGGCAATGGATAATCAATAGTAATATCTGTATAGGCACGGGTTTAGGCCAGTTTGGTTTTAAGTACTAGTCTTTTCAATTTATCATTGCAATGCTTGACTTGCACCACTGATCTTCTGTAAATGTTGAGGGTGCTGTCAGCCAGTTTTTCACATTTAAATTGCTCTAACAAGCCTAAAATACTGTGGCTTATACTCTCATTTTAGTGCCAGTTCTAATGGCCTGTAATTAGTATGAAATTGTAGAGCAGTTATGAGAAAAACCCTTTTCTCTCTCTTTCACACACACACACCTACCTAGCTCCTACACACATGCATGTGCACACACATATATTTATTAAAGTTCCTCACTGCATATCATATTTTTCTTTGACCTGAGCTGTTGTTGTTAATGATGTATGTTTCAAAATACATTGTGAACACTACATTTAACCCAAAGCCTCCAACCTATGCTATGTCATAGATAAAAACACTAGAGATATGGAGGGTGAAAAGAATTAAAGTGACTGCTTGCTACTTTTTGTGTGTGTTTAAACAACAAGGTTTTTTTCCTCTGTAGATGTGCTCAGTTCTCTCATTGAGAACTAGTGTTCCCTTCCGCCTCCTTGTCATAACTTTTTCTTATTATTTATACATCCATCAAATGTACACTGAGGCAGAAATTAATTTTCTTCTTCACAAGCTGTTATTCCTTATTGCTTTGTTAACAGCAGAGTGAAGTATGATTGATTTGTGCTGACCTACATTAGAGATTCCTAAACCTTTATACTATATACCATCATAAATGCATGAATACAGCCCACTGTACATGACTTGGGTGGTAAAACCCATGTGTACTCCAAAGCAAAAACACTTATGAACAAGGTTCCACATTTATTTCAGTCAGAGTAGTAGCTTTGTTTGCTTCTGGTGGGAATTTGTACATTCTGGTCAGTAGGGAAGTCATTGCATAGCTGAAGAGTCAGTGGCTAAGGATCTGTCAAGCAGTATAAGGAAACATTACTAATTATAGAGCCTAAGAGACTTGCAGTGTGTGCAGGCACACACATGAAAGGCCATGAATCAAGTTCTGCTTGCCTGAAAAAGTAGCATGCCACTTCATAGGGCTCATTTTATGGGTTTCTGTCACAGCTCACCAGCTGCACAGATCTAGATGCTGGTGAAACATTTCCAATCACAGTTGCATCTGTTTTCTTTGGATTCCAATAAGCAATGCATATATCTAGGGAAGAGTAGTAGTAGTAGTAGTAGAAGAAGAAGAAGAAGAAGAAGAAATGTTGACAGCAGCTGAATACTGATTCCATGACTTGATGGTGTAGAGCAGCGGTAGGCAACCTTTTTGAGCTGGGGGCCGGATTGCTGTCCCTCAGACA
>CM034703.1:91046819-91067251 GCA_020142125.1 Phrynosoma platyrhinos
GGGGGGGGTGCATCCGGCCCCTGGGCCTTAGGTTGCCTACCCCTGGTGTAGAGATAAATTAATTTGCCAAAGGAAGAAAAGGTATGGGGTAATGGTTTCTCTAGATGTCACAAAACCAAAAGTATGGTGGCAAGATAAGGAAATACAAAACATTCACCTAGGCTTGGGGCAGTATTTATTTAATATTGCCCTGGCCATAACTTCAATCAGCATGTGTCAATCCATTGTTGTGCTCGCTTCCCAGAAAGTGTGAAACTTTTAACATTTGGGATTTTAATGCATATTGTAATTTTGCTAAGTATGTGGCTGTGAAATGGCCAGTATTGTCTGGCTATGTCACGGTACCATCATGGAGACTTCTTCACTTAAAATGCAATCTTCTCAGCACTAGGTTGTTAAATCCTCCACTCATTGCAAAAGAATCTTCTCTCATGATCCCAGACACCCCCAGCCCACCTACCCACCTTTAAATAAGTAGAGGATGTGCAACAGCAGACAATGGATGGGTGACAACATGTCCATTTCTGTCTCATTTTTACCCATTCTTTGGGTTTCTCCACATGGATGTATGTGGAGATGAAATGTGAATGAAATAAGAAATGTAGATGCAATAAAAAGGTTGTTTGTGGTGGGCAGACACTTCCCTTTTCGCTTGAGCTGGATTGATTTTATTAAGGCTTTCAAAGAAAATAGTAAAACTCCAAGTCTTGAAATCAAATTGTAAAATATCTCTAGATTTTTAACTTGTCTTTGTAATTTTTGAAATATAAGGAAGGCTCTTTTAAAGGTTTAAAAGGAGATAAATAAAATTGGGATGGCTGGCTTTTTACAGTCTTTTTAAGATTCATGATAATCTTAATGGTAATGTTTCCAATGGAAATAAAAAAAAAAATGAAATCCTCTTCTGTCTTTTGGTGCTGGGATCTTACAACCTTTGGGGCCTAAAAGGACAAAGATATAATTACAAAGCAAATTAAGAATCCAATTGATCAGCATTGTTATAGCAAAGAAAAGATAGATGTCCACTTTAAAATATAATGAACAGTTTAGACAGACTCAAATTGAAGCAGGTATTTTTAAGATTTATTTTTGCAGCCATATTTTAAATAGCTGTGTGATCTCTCCTGAGTAATATATTTTCAAGTGTGAAAGTTTGTGGCATTGTATAAGTTAGAATTTATGAGTTGTGAACACTTAGTTTTGAGTGGTTTCTTTGAAGTCCCAATCTGGCAAGATGGCCAGGAATGCAAGAGGTCACATTTATTTAATTGTGCCTCTGGGCACTGCTGATTATCATACATTAAAAGTCACCTAGTGCAGCTCTGCAGTGCTAAAAAGCACTGCACTGAGCCTTTAGCATGTCATAGGTCAAGATACTCAGACTTACCGGTAATAATTGAACCATTACTGGAGAAACATTACTGGACTACCCATTCATGAGAAAGCACCTGTGTACTCTTGTAGTTTTTTGAATGAATATAGATCCCATATAAAATACAGATACCACATGTGTGTGTTTGTAGAAATTCAGGAGGTGTTGGAAAAGATCTTGTGGTGGCACCTTTTGGGTGAGTAGGAATTGCCAATACTTTTGGATATTGTATACATGTCAGAAATGAGCCGCTCTTTTAAGAGTATTCAACAGTGAAGTCACCATGAACACAACATTATCTGCAGCAATCTGAACATACTGACAAGTGCTGAATCATTAATTGATTCTTCATCTCACGTGGCATTACGGAGGTTAAAACAGGCAGTAATACAAGACAGCTGCTGCAACCCAGTTACTTATTACATAACTAAATCTGTAGTAGCTTTTTACTTGAGGTTTTAATACAATATTAAGGCCTCCCAACACAGTGTTTGCACTGTGGTGAAAACTATGTTAAATCATCTTCATGTTTTTTCTCTTTTTCCCTTTTTTGTTTCTAATCCTGTATTTTTAAATTGATGGAAAATCCTGTGGGAATACATTTTGCTGGGAGGCAAAAATGTTTGTCTTCATGGAAAGAAATGTGGGTTAAGTGGTTTACCTTTTCCTTAGATGATCTTTCCTGGGAAAAAGTCTTATAGTATAAGGTTGATTTGGGAAACCTCTCTTAAGCTACCATCCCCTGCAGTGGTTGAGAATGCTGTCAGACTGATCTTCTGTATGTCTGCTTGGAGGATTTTGCCTACTGCTTGTATTTTCTGACCAGGGCTAGCAAGTGGCAGACAAGGCTAACTTTGGTCCATAGAGCAGGCACTTACCAAGGCACCAACCAGCTGAATCTGCTTTACCCAATGCTCCTTGGGTTTTTGTTTTCCCTTTGCTTTAAGTAAGCTTGGGGTGGAAGACTGCAAAAACTTTTTATGAGCAATGCAGTGGTGGCGTGGCAAACATTGACATTTAACACCTATCTAGACTGAATTGTGGTGATGTGGGTTTAGTTCAGTTGTGTAAAAGTCATTAGCACCTAGGGACTACAGGTTTGTAAGAGTTGTTAATCTGTGTCCTCTAAGTTGTTAACAGTTGACAGAATGCTTATACTTTGTTGTTAAAACAACATTTAAAAAGATGTTTTCTTTTAATATGCAGGAGTTAAATAATAGATGTTTGAATGATCCACATATTTTGTATTATTTGTTGCATTTTTCGCTTTTTGTAGCACTTAGTATAAGAGGAAATCATAGTGATAATTGTGATTATTGTTTTGCTATTATACCTCAATTTCTTTTCCACCTTTCCTTTTCACCTTGCTCATATTCTCAGTAATGGCACCATACGATTAGAATATTAACTCCATAATATGATAAGCTTTTTTTGTTCTAAGCTTTTTTTGTTCTACCCTTTTTGAAATAATGCAGCATATAACTCTTGTAAGTTAATAATATTGTCCATCAGTATCAGGGAACAGCAACTAGTACAACCAAATCCAGTAAGCAATTTTTCAAGGTGCTCTGTGGTTTTCTGTGAGAATACCTTCATTTTCGATAACAGAAAATATGTTTTTAGTCCCATTTCCAAACTGTAATGCTTTTTGCAGAATACACAAGTGAACCTGAGTTTTTGTATTATCTTCTTTAATGGCAGAAATTAGACAGTCAGTTTATATTTGCTCTAGACATCTCAACCAAGTAAAAAACTGATGTGCCTTTTGAAAGCACCTTAGATATGTTTCTCTCCACTGACATCAATTCTGTTAAAATTAAAATACTTTTGATATTAAATATAAGGTGTGGAGAAGGAGGGCCCACTATTTTGAAGCATGGTTTAAATATGCCTGTTGATGTAAGACAAATCCAGCGTGCATCATTGGACACAACATTTTTTTTGGTCTATTATTGTGCTTAATGTGTAATGCCCTAAATAGTTTTCTCTCTGAAGAATGTGGAAGTGGTCTTTTATTGGTAATACTGATTATCTCCTACAATTGAGATGGTTTCAGGTGAGCCTGCTTTTATTAACCTCAAGCTAGGTGGTTTGGAAGGCAAAAACTTTATCAGCTTAACTAGTCAGCTTTCCTAAATAGTTTTCAGTACTTTGCCAAGACAGAAAACTTTCTAGTGCTTCAACTCCATACTGCTATTTCCACAAACCAAGCACTGTACTTTTGTCAGATGAAGCAAATGGGCACATGTGTTGTATTGATGCTTTCAGTATATATCAAGGTCATGGGTGGAAGTTCTGACTCTTCACTGTGACTCTTAGTTTGTAATGCTACTTTACTCAGGGCATAGATTCTCTTTAGTGCATTAGATTCCTTTTTAAAAGTGCTCTACAATCTATGATGTGTAAATATTTAAATGCATAACAGTAGTCTCTTTAACCATCTAACTAATGCTGTAACTGGTTAATGCCTTTAAAAAAAACCCTTTTCTGCTTCTTTTGCATTTGTTGTTAATTGCCTTTGAGTCAACCTCAACCCATGGCGACCATATGTATAACAGACCTCCAAATCACCCTATCCTCAACCGCTCTGCTCAGCTCCTGCAGACTCATAGCCATGGCTTCTCTGATTGAGCCTATCCAGCTGGAATGTGGTCTTCCTTATTGCCCTCCACTTTACCAAGCAGTATAGTCTTTTCTAGAGACTCCTTTCTTCTCATTATACTTCTCATGCCAAAATACAACAACCTCAGTTTAGTCATCTTTGCTTTCAGAAATTGTTTGGGCCTGATATCTCAAACTCATTCATTACTCTTTTTAGCAGTCCACAATGTTCTCAGAACTCTTCTCCAGCACCACATCTCAAATGAGTTGATTTTTTTCTACCAGCTTTCTCACTGTCCAGTTTTCACAACCATACATAGAAGTGGGAAATATGATGACATAGACAATCCTAACTTTTATTTAATTTAATGATATATCTTTACACTTTAGGATTTTGTCTAGTTCCCTCATATCTGCCTTTCCAAGTCCTAGTCTTCTGATTTCTTGACTTCAGTCTCCATTCTGATCAATGTTTGATCCAAGGTACAGGGACTCTTTTAACTATTTCAATTTCTTAATTGTTTACATTGAATTTGTGTAGTTCCTCTATGGTCATTATTTTTGTTTTCTTGATGTTCAGCTGTAAACCTACCTTTGCACTTTCTGCTTTGACCTTCTTCAATAATCTTTCCATATATCTGATATTTTTTGCTAGTATTATGGTGTCATCTGCATATCTTAGATTGTTGATGTTACCTTTCCAATTTGCATGCCTCCTTCCTTTGAGTAAAGTCCTGCTATTTGTATGATGTTCTCAGGATACAAATTAAATAGATAGGTTGATAGACTGTATCCTTGCTTGACCCCCTTTCCAATTGAAAACCATTCCGTTTCTCCATATTGTGATCTGACTGCAGCCTCCTGTCCTGAGTTCTTGTTCTTTTGCATATCTACATCTTATTTTGTGTCCTAAATCAAAATAGCTGAGGGCTTCATATTGTAGGTTAAGCATTTACCTCTTTGTACTGTATTCTTGAAAGAGGGATTCAAAATTATGTTCTATTTAAGAGCACAAATTAGTAATTTCTATTGCTGTTCTTGTTGACTAATTATGACACCTAAACCACAGCAGCTTTCCAGGTAGCAAAATCACATATAGGTTGATTTGAGGCAGGGAAAGATGCATTTCTTCTTCTTCTACAGGAAACGATATTTGTGATTCATACAATCATTGTCGTTTGGAATGGGTATGGTTCACCAAAATTGATGTACCGGTATATACAGCACAATCCTAGGCATGTTTGTTCCAAAATAATCTAAATTGAGTTCAGTGGGCTTACTCTCAAGCAAGTGTGCATAGGGTTTAGTTTAGGTCCTATTCATTTTAGGCACATAATTGGCTTGCTTTCTGAAAAATCAGATTGCAGCCTAGGACTTTGTTAAGTCTGACTAAATTATGCCTATAATTCACAGATCCAGTGATGATATTGTGATGGCATAAGAGGTGTTTAAAACTGGCTACAAAAATACCAAAATGTGTGGAGATGCATGACAGCACTTGCTGAATTAGATATATACATATTTAACTATGGCCAAGTGCCATATATATACCTGGATGGTTATGTGCTTTGATATAACCAGGAACAGAATGCAAATTACTTGAGTGATGTCAACACTCATTTCTTCAAAGCATTTTTTCATACATTATATTCCAGCTTTTGTTGTCATGCTTTCTTTGTGGGAGAACCATTGGTTCCTGTCCTCAGTGTCATTACAATTTAATATTTCCAAGTGAATAGTTCACTGCTTAAATGTGCTGATTTTTGCAGAGTAATATATGGTTTGGGTGTTGGACTAGGACTCTGGAGACCAGGGTTTGAATTCTTACTTGGCCATGGAAACCCACTGAGTAGCCTTGGGCAAGCCACACTCTCTCAGCCTCAGAGGAAGGCATGGTCAAACCTCCTCTGAACAAATCTTGCCAAGAAAACCCTGTGATAGGTTTACCTTAATGTCACTACATAGTGAAAACGACTTGAAGGCACAAAGCAACAAATATACTGGATGCAGTACATGAGTACACATCTGTTGCAGAACCACCATCAATTTTAATTCAAGAGGTTCTCATCTGCAAGTTAGTCATGGAATAAAACAAGCATTTGGATCAGTTTAACTGTGGCAAACTGCATAGTTTTACATTTCCTCTCTCTTTCATGCATGTAAGAACAAACATTTTTAGATCTGATTTTGGTTTGTTCAAAATTAGAAGTAAGATGTCAGTCATAACACACATGGTAGAGGAGAGGATGAGTGTGAAAGTATACAGCTTGCTACAATTAAATTGGGACCAAGGCTTGTTTTAAACAAAGCACATTTTGCCAGAGTGCCTAATATTGGTAATTATGATCCTGACTTGTTCCACTAATCATTGTTTAAACACACCACGTTTCTCTGATCACCTTTTCCTGGCAATGAAAGGAGTGTGTGTGTGTGTCTAGGTCTACCCATGGTCACTATGACTTGGCCATCCCACGGGACAACTGTAGTATCTTATTATATCTGGATCAGGTCTTTGTCAGCATCAATACTCATATTCTGTTACTGCCATCTTAATAGTTGTTTCGTCACATACGCAAAATGGTGACCACAGAGACTCTTGTGTTCTTCTCATTTATTATACAATTGAATCATATATACAACATCAAAAATTAGAGAAAATCTCAACAGCTAAATTATCATTTTTCCACGGTTCAAGTATTTGCTGAGAATTTGTAGCACTGGAATTTGTTAAGGAAAAACAGTGACAAATACAAAATAAATTATTGAAGAGCATTAATATGAAGATTTTCAATTTAGGCCATACCTTAAAATAGTCTGAATTTGCCACTAAGTTAATGATAAATAAGCAACCTATATTCTTTCCACTATAGTGAAATTCAAAAGATATGCCAGTGCAACTCAAATGTTTAAATGAGATCAAATATATATAATTTGTGAATGGCAGCTCTAGCATTCTAACAGACTTTGAGAAAGTATATAAAGCCCTTGGAATCCTCTCTGTAATTCATTGTTCACAACAGGTAAGTTCTTCCATTCTTATTAGGGCTGTGTACATGTACATCTAGAATACTTTTATGTTATTTTTTTAAAATTATGTGTGCTTCTGTTTAATAAGGTGAAGGACAAATAGAGTGCAAATCAATTGCTTGCCTTTTCCCTTAGTTGTAGTCTACAGGCTTCATATGTTCATTTGGGGTGTCATCAGGGAGAGTCTGAGTAAGAAAAGACAATAAAGAGATAATTAATAATGTGAGCTGGGGTTGTCTGAAGTCTAATCCAGTTATCTGTCATAATGTTTTCAGGGTGACTTTAGTCCAGGGGTGGCCTATTGGCCTGTTTTGGAGGCCCCCAACCTTCCCCAGTTTTGACCCCCAATATTCCTTGGGATATGAAAGGTAATTTTGTCATGTTCTGGGACAAATGTTTGTTTCTAATAAGAAGTGACCAAAAGTTGGTTTCTAGGCCATTTCTTTTTGGGAAAAGGCCTCTCATGGGGCTAAAATGGTCCCAGAGAAGGCCAAAAATGTGATGAAATTGCCCCACATTCCTGAGGAGGCATTGAGGGGGGGGGAATACAAATTTGGGGACCAGCCTTAGAGGGCAGTTTGGCCCCTTACCCCTAAAAGATGTGCACCTATGTCTTAGCCTGATTGTTGTCTTACCCTAAAATGTCTTAACAGGGTGGTTGAGACCCCAAACCATAATTTTGATAGATAAAATATTTTAACATGAATGTAAGTTTCCATCCAAAGGAGCAAGCAAGTGGAAGGATGTGAGAAAATGCTAATGGCAATTAGTTCTTATGGTTGGGACCAAATAAAACGACACTTTTTCTTGCCTATAATTGCACTATAATGGTGATTGGGCAATTGAAATTGTTTACTAAGAGTAGAATCTGCCATTTTTGGAAAATAGTTATCACATCATGATAGGAAATGTGTTATAGAATGCACAGTTGCATTTTTGTTACTGACAGATAAATCCTGCCATGCGTAGTGAAGTTATGGCAGTGAAGAAAGCACTTGATCATATGCCTCTCCTTTTTTGGCTATGGAACATCTTGTTTGGAGTAGTTGTTGAAGAACTATCACATTTTTCTTTTTTTAAAAAAATGCACTATTTACTACAGTCTGCCCTTCATTTCCACAGGGGATCTGTTCCAGACCCACCCACCCTCCACAGATAAAGAAAAACGTGAGACCTCAGTTCCCATTGATTTCAATGGCAGAGGCGACATGACAGGTGCTCATTGAAAACAACAGGGCTTGCCATTCACAGATGTTTAAATCTGCAGATGGCAAACCCATTGATATTGAGGGCCCGCTGTACTTTTTAAAATGTTGTGGGATTTTGAATGCACATAGTGTTTAGACTTAGAAATACATGTATACCATTTAAATTCAATTTTATGATCCTGACTCACATTGGAAATGGTGGCTGTTTGCTTGGAGAAAATAATGGATGAATATGTAAGATTGCTTTGTAGAAGGAGCTGTTTTTGATGCAAAAAACCTATAGGGTTTCCATTGATATAAATATTAAATGGGGGCGGATAGTACGGTGCTTACCTAAAACCTGTTTTTATGCTACAGTATTGCTCAGCACAAACTGTTCACATGGATACATAGCTAAATACATAGTCTGCTTTTGTGATATTTTCTACAGATGTTGAATTGCTTTGATTTTGCCATTTCTAAAAATCCAAGGTACATATTTTGGTGCAATAAAAATGCATACTTCCACATCAGCTCTCACTGGTTTATACTGCTGCTATGATTTAGGTTTAATGTAGCTACATAAAGTAGTTCTGTATGTACTGTAACTACATAGGAATGCATATTTTCTTCCAGTCATTCTCAGTTTATCCTAGACCCTTGGCATCTGTAAAGCAATCATTCTAATGCTGAGCCTTGTGATTTTATGAGATTCTTTTCTGTGTGTGTCTGGAGAGCAGTGGAAACTTCATCCTGCTTAAAATGTTGGCATAGATCGTCATCACAGAACTGGACAGTAGATGCCAAACAGTTTCCCAGTACTGCCCACAGAATTATAGTTTGGTTCTTTCTCAAATATTTTGTACTCATAATGAATTCTTTCTTACCTAATGTTAGTAATATGAAATTATATTACAGACTGGTTCTGGAGTTCTATCCATCCCTATGCAGTAGTCTTCCAGATTTAACAGGTAAAATTGCAGTGGTGATAGTAACAATGAACAACAAAATTAATTTTCCACTTATTTATCAGTACATTTGGGTGTGTGTGTGTTTATATATAATGTTCTATTGACAGAATATACTAAGCACAGTGATAAGTTATTGTTATTTATGTATAAAATGGAAAATAGTGTACTTTTTTGGCTACATGTTGGCAGTTTTTAAATAAAATTTCTTCTCCTAAAATGACAGTGTTCCATGTGACTGTATCTTGCATTTAAGTTCATTTTCCTCTTTGTAACATGGTTGGATTGTACTGATGTCTAGAGATTTTCAACTACTGTTTGTGTTAACTGAAAATCAAATCATCTGACCAGCTCATAGCTTACACATTAAAGAAGGAAGCTCTGACCACTTTCACACATCTGGACAATATTCAGCCAAGTGGGAATTAGTTTGAAAGTGTATCTCAGAAACTGGCAATACTAAGTGATAATACCATTGTTCTTTGCATTACAGAGTATAGGATTGCATTTAGTATCTCATGCTAGTTCCCTGAATGACGGCTGTCATGTGGGTGATGGGTGAAGCTATAGTACCAGGAGGCTTCAGTGTTGAAGGCTTCATATGCTTCTGATTGACAGTTGTCATATAGGCAGGGACTTGGGGATTTCCCCCAGCACTCTACTGGAAATAATTATTGCTCTTGGATCTGATCCTTTTCCATTTCATATGTCACTCAGAAGCTTGACATGCGATTTTTGTGGCAGAATTAAGGTAATTGGTAAGAAATCAAAAGGAGGGACTTGATAGCAAGCCATTTTTAGGGAATGTTTTTTTCCTAGAGACCAATATAATATTGGAAGCAGTAACATTCTTAACTTTGTAAAATGTTCATATTGTGAACACAGTATATATGAACTCACATATATTAGAACAGTTCCTTAATAAAGGCAAAACTAAACCTAACTAGCTTTGTGTGCAGTCCACAAAGTACTACTGTGATGACAGATTTTTTATTACAAATATTTTTCTCACACACTTTCAGTATGGCAGGGGAAATATTTAATAGTTGGTGTGCCCCCCCCTTGTACACTCCTACACACATATATGTGACTCTTCTAAACCCAAATACCTCTGTTATAGTAGTATATATACTCATCCCAATTTAATTCTCCATCAAAACAGTCATGAGGGCAAATGAAAGTGGCGTTGAGAGGACATTGTAAGGACACAACCAAGAAGGCTTTGTTTCTGGTGATAACCCAACACACTTTTTAAGTTGGGGAACTCAAAAGTGGGCCCTGTGAAGAATTGTTTACAAACAGGATTATATAAGACAAGTGGTTCCTGTTAATATACAGGTAGCGAAAATGTCCGGGTGGAACTTCAAGAAACAACAAAAAGAGGATGGAGGAGAGGATAAACCACCATCTTCTCTCATTGCTTCTTCCAATCTGTTTAAGCTTTATTATATGTGTTTGCAGTAGATGTGAGGGACAGTTTACCCATCAGCTTGCCAGAATTAATGAAGATGCAGAAGAATAAGTCTAACTTGGGGTATTTCCACCCTGCAAAATTGTACCAACTTAATTCCTTAGCTATCATGACTCCCATCTTATAGTAGGCTGAAATTTGTAATGTTGGAGGGATTTAGACTTCTCAAGTATTATGATTCAAGCACATGTACGTGTGTTCTACGTACCCTTACCAAATTAATTTTTTTTTACCAGGATTCAATAATATGGTGGCAAGGCAAATAAAGTGAATTCAAACTGCTTTAATTTTACAATGGTCCAAAACACACTGCAGAAATCCTCCCGTTTGAGACCACTTTAATTGCCCTGGCTCAATATTGGGAACTATAGTTTTGTGAGACATTTAGCGTTCTCTGTCAGAGCTCTGGTGTCACAATAAACTACAATTCCCAGGATTCCCTAGCACTGAGCCAGGGCAGTTAAAGTGGTCTCAAACGGGAGGATTTCTGCAGTGTGTTTTGGACCACACTGGGTAGGATCAAGCTTAAACAATCAACACGTCTTTAAAATCAGTAGTCTAAACACCATACAATTCCTTCTAGCTGGTGTACACATAGATTAAGAACCCCGTCTAAAAGTGTTACTGAAGGCTGTTACAACCTGTGCATGACTACTGGGTAGCACCATGAATGGCACTTCTAAAATAATAAATACATAAGCCACAGCCGACAATGTTCCAGTGACATGTCAGAATCTTTTCAAGTGTGCAGATGATATTTGTGAGATGGTACATTGTTCAGAAAGGTCTTCAGCATGGGAAAATTACAGAACCTGTGCTTGGGTTTTTGTTTTTTTGTTTTATAAAGCAGCTGGGTCCATTTTGTTCAAAACAATAAAACATGGCATTTTGCTCTTATTTATTTTTACACAGCCTTCTGAGAACCTGCTTCAGAAGATTTAGAATTGAAAGCAAAATACAACTTGATATAATTATTGAACTGCTACTAAAAAATAAAACCCAGCTTCTAACTCTTTGCTTGAATTTATTCATTTTTTGAAGTGGGCTAGCCATTGGAAAAAAATGTATCTATGTAGGAGAAGCACTTAAAAATATTTTACTCCTTATTAATCGGCTTTTTCTGGAACTGAAAACTCTTGACAGGTCTCAAGAAGAACAGATTTCTTGGTTCCAGCTCACTTCCTTTGGGTCCTTTTTAAGCTGTCCTTTCAATTTAGCAGTGCTTGACTTGAATGAACACAAAAATTAAAATGCCCAAGGCCAGATTCATTTATCTGAAGCTATACTGCAGCTCTGGTTAGCTACTCCAATGGAAGCTGAGGCAGTATGATGCAGTAGTTTGAGCATTGGACTACTAGAGACTAGGTTTTGAATACCTGATCAGCAATGGAAACCTGCTGGGGAACCTTAGGCAAGTCACACTCTCTCAGCCTCAGGGGAAGGCAAGGACAAACCCCCTCTCAACAACTCTTGTCAAGAAAACCCTGTGATAGCTTTGCCCTAGGGTTGCTGTAAGTCAAACAACTTGAAGGTACACAACAACAATGCTGCTGCTCTGGTTAGTTACTCCAATGGAAACAGGCAAAATAATCACCTGGTGGCTTCAAGATTAATGCATGAGATTGTTAAAGCAGGAAATTTTAACTCTTATTCTTCATGTATGTTTTGTATTGGAAGTAACTAGGACAAAATAGTCCCAGTAATATTTATTTATTTAATTTCTCTTGCCAATTAAGTTTATTTGAGTACATTGTTTGCTCTTTGGAATAGATTTGTATGCTATGAATCTTTTTAATGCTTTTATTTTTATTATTGAAAAAAAAAAGCCCTAGTCTTCATGCTTGCTAGGAGATATTTGGAATCACCTGTGTCTTTTTAAAAGCTAAAATAACAGAAGCCAGTAAATATATATCTGTATAGAGAACTTTCCCTATGAGAAACAGAATGGAAGAAGAAGATTTATTTAAAAGAAAATAATAAAAAGAATACTGTGGGAGGGAATGGCGAAAAATAACTTTTGCTTTCTTGTGCATCGTGCCAGAACTTGACAGCGGTACATGAAATCAGTTGGCAGTAGTTCTGAGAAACAGCAGTCAATTTAAAGGCATATAACAGCAACAATCAATTTTATCTGTGACTTATAGCCATGATGTCTTCGTGTGTTCAATATTTACATGCTAGGGACATGTGCAAGAGATAGTCAACATCTACTTGTGAGGCATTCAGCCAGCTGCTATATTAGAAGCAAAATGGCAAGTGAGATGTACGTTGGCTTCACTGATGGAGTGGTAAATTCTGAAGGTCAGGAGCTAACTTTGATAGCCCCTATAGCAGTGATGGCGAACCTTTTAGGGGCCAAGTGCCCAAACTAAGACTGGCAGAAATAGTACAAATTGAGTCCACTTTTAGGGTTAGGGTTAGGGTTAGGGAATCATGGGAACTGTATTTTATTGTGGCGCCAGAGCTCTCTGACAGAGAAGGCTCAATGTCTCAGAAAAAAACAAAACAATTCCCATGATTCCCTAGCACTAACCCTAAAAGTGGACTCAATTTGCACTATTTCTGGCAGTCTGCAACCCCCCAAAAGGCTTTCTGGCACTGGTCCAGGAGTGGTACTTCTGGGGCGGGATTTCCCCCCGCTGCCCTCCCAGGCCTTCAGCTACCTCTCCAGAGACACCTGAAGGCCTGGGGGGGTGAGGGGGGAAGAAGAGGAACAGGTGCGCCCCCTTCCTCCTCCTCCCCCGTGCCATCCCCAGCCTTCTGCTGCCTCCAGAGAGGTGGCTGAAGGTCGGGGAGGGTCTGGAAGGAGGAGGAACAGGCATGCGCCTCTTCCCCCCACACCGTCCCTGTCCTTTTGCTGCCTCCAGAAAGGCAACTGAAGGCAGGAGAGGGTCTGGAAGAAGGAGGAACAGGCATGCACCTCTTCCCTCTGTACCATCCCAGGCCTTCTGCTGTCTCCGGAGAGGCAGCTGAAGGCCGGGGAGGGTCTGGAAGGAAGAGGAGCAGGTGCACGCCTCTTCCTTCCCACCCTCTACATGCCAGGGAAAATGGCTTCTTTTGTCATCTCTGGCATGCATGCCATAGGTTCGCCATCACGGCCCTATAGATATACCCCCCGTCAGAATAGATCTTATGGTTTTCTATCATTTATGCACGAAACAGCAAACACTGTTTCAAAACTCCCATTATAACACAAGCATCCAAAACAACTAATTAGTCTCTCATTTGAGTCTGAGGGAAGAAACAGATGGGATGGAAGGGGCAGTTTGAAGCAGCCCCTTCTGAAGACAGATTGGGGCCGTGGCAAACATGTTGCTTCCCCAATCTGTCCGCTCTTTTTTCAGCTGGGAAAAAGCTGGCTTTGCCAGCCCCGCAGTAGCCCCATGGCAGCTTCATGATTCTCTGGCAGTGTAAACGGCGTGCTGCTGGAGCATCATGAAGCCGCCCATGTCTGGGCAGCTGGGTGGCTTCAAGCTGGTTTCCCAGTGTCATCAAGACGTGCGGTGTCTAAACAGGAAGCAGGCTTTTTTGGGCCGTCTGTTCTGGGAATACATGCAGTCATACATGCAGCC
The DNA here is from genome assembly GCA_020142125.1 of Phrynosoma platyrhinos. Lineage (NCBI taxonomy): Eukaryota > Metazoa > Chordata > Lepidosauria > Squamata > Phrynosomatidae > Phrynosoma > Phrynosoma platyrhinos. The sequence continues at coordinate 91,061,018 of CM034703.1, forward strand.
CTGTCACTGGGAAAGAGGTCTGGATCCACACTGCAGAAAAAAAATCCAGTTTGACACCACTTTAACAGCTCTGCTCTGGTGCCTCAACAAACTTCAATCCCCAGAATTCCATCGAGCCATGGCCATGGTGTCAAACCGGATTATTTCTGCAGTGCGGATCCAGTACACTGAGCTTTAACATAGATCTTCAAGCACGTGAAACACAGCTTTTAGTTTCTAATCAGAAATTTAACCTTGTAAAGATGTATTTCTGTTTGAGTCATTAGTATGATATCAAAGAAAATGAGAGAAATATGAACACACATCAGTAAACAAAGCCTCAGAGAAAGCCACTTCTTTTAAAAACTTTTTATGTCTGCCTAGCCTCCCTTTCTTTGTCCTATGTCTAACTAGAAGTCTTTTCTAGCAGCATTAGCATTGGGAGGATGGTGAAGGATGTCTGGAGATTCACAAACATTTGGTGCTGAATTGCAGAAGCATGTCTGTAGTAAACAATGCAACAAGGTTGAATCAAACCAGCTGTAGCCATGTGCCTACTTACAACAGATAAGATAAACAGCAGCTGCCTTTGGTATCCCTTATTAAGCACCAAAATTGAGAAAAAAGAAGAGAGCAGATAACCTCACCAGCTATCCCAAGCATATTAAAAAAACATAGATCTAGAAGGTTGGCCACCAAAATGGAAATTATTAGAAAAGTGGAGGTTGGTGAAAGGAAAAATATCCCTGGATGCAGTTTGGAAGAAGCCTTAAAGTGGTCACTAGAAGATTCCAGATGTTTTTGTTTACTCATGCAAGGTATACCTGACCTGGTAGCTTCATTTCATGTGTGCTTATTTTTAGTTCTTAATAAAAGTTTGCTGAAAGATGTTCATGCTGGTCTTTTTTGTGGTATAGGAACCTATCCCTATTTTTTCTGTGTTATTTCCGCCTCTGGTGCCAAAGTTTCTTTAAAGAAATAATGTTGAAGAACACACCTACATCAGTAACTAAAGTGTGTATATCTGTATCCAGCTTCTGCTTGTTTTCTACATTCTCTGATTTCCACTATCTTAACTTGTCACAAATAAAAGAGTACAGTTTGAAAGCCTTGTTATCATTTCATTCACTTGCCAGAACTAGAAAGATTCCTTTGATTACCTAGCATTGGAAAAGATGTTTCTTCTGCTCTGAAAAAAATGAAAATAAAAATCCACAGCTGCATTCCCCTGCCAGTTCACCACTGCTTGGTTTTGGTCTTATCCAACAAGATAATTTCTACCATTAAAGTGCAAATATTCCTACCTTTCGTTTAGATTACAATCCTCTGCAGTTATCTGGAAGAAAGTTCCATTGAATAGATTGGATCTTATGAGCATTCATAGATAGGGTTGCACTGTTAACTTTAATTTTATTACTGTTGAATAACTACAACACAGCCACTAATTGCAGTATGCATAAAATATATTAACCTGCAGAAATATTAAAATTAATGATTACATATATTATTATTCCAAAGGATGCACATAACTATTACATTGTTCTTTAGAGTGCTATCTTCCACTTTAGGAAAAAAACCTGTAAAAAATGGAAAAATTATTTGCCACTTGGAAAGTATCAGTGTAATAGTTCATTGCCCTGAAAACATTATGCATTAATGTATCTGAAGTGTTTTTGCATATTAAAAGTAGTTTTTTGTCTAAGCACTGCAGCGGCCCATTTAACTTACATTCCACTATGACTCCCAAGTTGGTCTATTCTTGTTATAGCCTGGATCATACTAATACTTCAGTTTAACAACCCCAATTACATGTAAACTTCTATGTCATTGGGCCTTTACAGACTGCCATAAATAATGCAGCTTGAGGCCGCTTTAACTGTCCTGGCTCAGTGCTAGGGAATCATGGGAATTGTTTTTTTTTCTGAGGCATTGAGCCTTCTCTGTCAGAGAGCTCTGGTGCCACAATAAACTACAGTTCCCATGATTCCTTAGCACTGAGCCAGGACAGTTAAAGTGGCCTCAAGCTGCATTATTTATGGCAGTCTGTAAAGGTCCATTGTTACAGAAAAGCTTAAAGTGGAGAATCAAGAATATATGGTTTGGAATGTTCCAGGTTTCTAATATTCAAACCTTAAATGTTTGTCTGACATTCAGACATCACCAAATCAAAAACCTGTTTTTTTCTGTTCACTACTGAGAGAAGGATTATTTTAACTTTACAATATAAAGGAAATGGATGTGAACTTTGGTTTATCCAATCATTTAAAATTTTAAATGAACAGTATCTTGTAACAGGAATGTTTTTCTCTATATACACAAGGTGTGAACAGTACAGAGGTCACACACACCTACCTAGATAATTCTCATAGTTTCACACTTGCCTTGTTAATGTGAAGATGTGTTTTCCAATATGGTTCAAGTTTTTGCTTCTCTCTCTCAAAAAAAAATTCAGGATACTAACATTGTTTTCTTGCCATTAAATTATATTTTTATTCACTGTCCCCCAAAAGCTAGAACTCTTTACCTTACTGATAAGTAGAAAAGAGTAAAATTATGGAGACTTTACATTGCCTTTCTTCAAGTAATCATATAGTTCAGTAAGATCCACAAAACTTGTGTAAAACCTGTTCATAACGAACAGAGGTTTTTGCATGGGTTATGAATACCCAGTGTCCAGATGAAATTAATTAAAAGGGGAAGAAAAGATTTATTTGAACAGACAGGCAAATAAAGATTGTTGTTAATTGTGACATAGTATTTTGTAGATTTTAAAAATTTAAAAAACGCTGAACTCTGATAACCATAATAAATATTGTCAAGCTTTGAAAACATTTTTCAGCATTCTTAAAATATTATTAATTTTTGTCACCCAAATATTGAAAACAGCATTACTGGAAAATCTGGCTCTCTCTTAAAAATTATCACAAACTGATTTTAGACTCTCAAGTATCTTATTATTTCTTGTTCTGATACTCTTTTTGTAAAAAAATGTAACATTATGCTATTTAAAGGAATTGGGGAAACTACTTCCAAAACTTAAAGTTCTTATGACAGGAGTCAAAAACTTATTGAATTTAGTAATATAAGGCATGATATTACATTACATCATAAAGGGTTTTCTTTATTAAAAGTTTCTCTAGATATCAGTGTGTTGTGTATTGTTGTTTTTTGTTCAGAAATAATTAATGGTGCTCCACTAGGCACTTTCCTCAATCATTTTCTTGTACAGTAAGTATTTCATAAGCCACTATAAAAATTAGAGATTAAAGCTTGATGACATTTGAAAGCTAGATTCCAGATATTCCAATAGTATAAGCACTGATTTCTTTCTCTGGGATTCTTGAGCTTTCTGACCTTAAAAAACCATTTATGTTCTCTTCTGCTCTCTCCGTTGTAGCAGTATTGTGACTCTGTTCTAGAACATGAGAAATGGAAATTCATGGGAATGACACACAGGGCAGTTAGAGCCCTAAAGCCAGAGCAATTCATTTCTCAGAGGCTTGCTCCACCTGGGTACTGTGATTAAAATGCTTAACACTATCTGTGAAAGGTCTTTTAATTTTTACATTATTAGGCTTTGTAATAAACTGGGACTCTGGGTCAATTACCATTAACATGAATTAGAAAGAGGAAAGTTGTGTGGGTTAAGAATGAAAAGTGTAGTCTTAAGCCTTGCTTTGGAAAAAATATTATTGCAAAGTCTCATTGATTTCGGTGGTCACTTTTTGGGTTACTTTTTTGGTCATTTTTTTTCCTGGTTCAGATTTTTCTCTTCTAAGAAAGACTATAATTGACAGTACTATAGTGAACAGTACTATAATGAAATATTTATTTTTATCCAGATGTAATTTAGTGATTGGAGAGGTTTTGATTCACTAATTACATTTACATCCATATTTTCTTTACAAAGCTTACAGAACAAGTGAACATAGAGACAGCATTTTGAGGAGAAAAGGGAAATATAAAGAAATCAACACATTTCCACATGTTACCCTCTTGATAACCATGCGTAGATTCAGATGTAAAATAGTGACTGGCCTGAAGTGAGCTTTATAGCCTAGCAGGGATTTTAATTTGGGTCTTTCCATTCATAGTTTGAATACTCCCATCATTAGATCACCACTAAGCTTGGTGATTTGATATACATTATTTGGCAGGGGAAAAAATTATGAAGTACATCTGCCTTCCTTTGGGACACAGGCAGATACAGCTACTCAGTAAAAAAAACTTTCTCAAGAAATATATAGGAACATTGGAAGCTACCTTGCAGTTAGATCACTGGCTCATCAACATCAGTATTATCCACCATGAGGATGGGGAACCTGTTGTCCTCCAGATGCTTTGGCCTGCAGTTCTCCACTGCTGGTAATAGCAGTGCAAAAATATGATGGCCACCTGTGACCATCTGCCTGTTAGTGCCTAAGGTTTCAGTCATGTTTATTTGACAAATCCTATCTGGACATGCTAGCCATTGGGAGAGTTCTCAACCCTCTTTGGAAGTGCCAGCAATTCAACATGGGACCTTCTGCATGCAAACCTAATTCTCAACCTCTGATTTTACTTCAGACGGGCTGCATCTGCACTGCAGAACTAATGCAGCTTGACATACCTTTAACTGCCATGGCTCTATGCTATTTAATTTTGGGAATGATAGTTTTGTGAGACATTCAACCTTCTGTCAAAGAACCCTGTACCACAACAAACTCCAAATCCCATGATTCCTTGGCATGGAGCCAGGGTCAAACTGCATTACAGTGAGCCCTTGGTATCTGGTGGGGTGTATTTTCAGGACCCCCCTGCCGCCAGGATGGATACTAAAATCCATGGATGCTCAAGTCCCATTATATACAATGGTGTAGTCAAATGGTGCCTCTTCTATACAATAGCAAAATCAAGGTTTGCTTTTTGAATTTATATTTTTTGAATATTTTCAAGGTGTGAATGATTGAAGCCATGGATAAAGAATCGGTGGATAGAGGGCTGACTGTATTTCTGCAGTGCCGAGACAGCCATGGAAAGAGTTGAAATGGCACGGGACAAAAGTCTACGAAGCTCCCTCTCTACCCAAAGGCAGCCAGCTTGGCCCTTTTTCAAGGCCTGCTGGTGGCAGTGGTGTCCCTAGCATTGGTTTCACCTGGTGCAGGTGCCTGGAAGGGAACTGTAGGATGGGACAAGCATGGCCCACGTTGCCACTCATTTCTTATTCACCTGCCTCCCCACCATGCATCCAGATGCCCACCCAGTGCTGGTCAAGGGACGCAGAGGGAAGGGATGGGCTGTGCTCTGCCCTCCTTTTCTGGTGCCTTGGCTACCTCACACAAGCAAGCCACAGCACTGGAGAAGGTGGAAGGGCAAGAGGGGGGAAACTGACCGGTCAGTGGTGTTCCTAGTGTTTGTGTCACCTGGTGCAGGTGCTGGGGGGTGGTAGCCAAGGCTTTGTTTCTTCTCAGCACAAGTCTCGAGGTGGCATGCACCTGCCCTCCACTGGTGACAGAGACAGCTGCCCAGGCCATGCCAAAGAAACGGGAGGGGCTGTGTCCAGGGGTCTGGGTCACTGCTGCCTCATTGCCCCCCCATCATCTGCCCTCCCCCTTTACCCACAGAGAACGCCGGGTGGGGATCGACCTGGTCCACGACACGCTGGAGGAGCTGCTGCGGAAGGAAGGAAGCGGAGGGAACAGACAAGGGAACAGCCATCTTGTTCTTTGAGGTCCTCAGACTGAGAAGGAGGTCACATGAGGGAAGGAGCCAATCGTGCCTTTCTGCAGGCAGGCACATTTTGTCAATCTTCAGTCTAACTGGAGATTGACAAAATGTGGCTTGGAAAAAAGCAAGAATCTGGGATTGGAGGGTCAAAAACGCCCAGCTGGGCTGGGGCATTTTTTAGACCTTCCAATCTCGGATTGTCCCAGTTTTCCGGGACGTATGGGAACCCTATCCGCACCCCCCAGTAACACCACTGGGACCAGGTATCCCCCCTTTTCTTGAGGCATTGCCCAGTGTGGTCCACACACCCCAGTGACACCAGGTATCACCCTTCCTCTGAGGTGTCACCCAGTGTGCACCATACCCCTCTGACGCCACTGGAACCAGGTATCACCCCTCCCCTGAGGCATCATCCAATGCGGGCATTACTCCCCAGTGACGCCACTGGGACCAGGTATCACACCTCCTATGAGGAGTCACCCAGTGTGGTCCTCACCCCCCAGTGACGCCACTGGGACCAGGTATCACCCTTCCTCTGAGGAGTCAAGG
>CM034703.1:91088190-91105321 GCA_020142125.1 Phrynosoma platyrhinos
GTGGAGAGATTTCAGCACTGGTGTAATGTGCTCTCTCCTAGATGTACTCCTAGTGAGTAACCTGGCTGCCATATTTTGGACCAGTTGAAGTTTCCAGGTTAGGCACAAGGGTAGCCCCATGTACAGAAATCCAAACGTGAGGTTACCAGGGCAGTTTCAAGGTCCCTAATCTCCAGGAAAGGGTGCAGCTGGCGTATCAGCCGAAGCTGATAACAGGCACTCCTGACTGTCGCATTCACCAGATTGGTCATGTGAAGCGACGAATCTAGAAGTACACCCAGACTGCAAACACAGTCCTTGGAGGAGAGTGTGACTCCATCCAGGACTGGGAGTAAAACTTATTCAGGGAATGAATAAGCTAATGAAGGTGGCAGTCTTCATGGCCGACACCAGCCTGGATACAATTCAGTTTACCACCAGGGCTGAGGCAGTTTGGTAGTGGTTAGGTGATGGCTATAGTTTAAAAAAATGGAATGTGGATTCAAGTTCCAAGCAGAAGCTGACCTTTGCACCTTTCCTGGGAACCAGACTGTTTGGGAACTGCCTAGACATGCACCTGTACTAGTTGAGACAGAGGCCAAAAAAAAAAAAAAAAGGCTCTAGTTCTGGGGGTAAAGAAGGAAGAAATGAGATACAGCAGACAGCTAGATCTCACTACTCACCTCATTTCAAACCCTCCCAGCCAAGGGACTTCAGGAGGTACAGGTCTCGCTAGCGAGAATAAAGGTTTCAACCTATACAACAGTCCTCACAAAACTAGGCAACCACAGACACACTCCACAACAAAGGACAGTGAAAGAACCCTTAGGCCTGATGCCATTCAACCATAGGTGGCAGACCTCAGGACTTTGTGCACATTTGATAGGTTTCCACCTCACATCAATGAGTGCAAGACCATTCAGACAGGAATACCAAATTGAGCTCTCCCACATGCCTCACGACTTCTTTGCTTCCCCAAAGTCCATCAACCCACAAAAACATAGGCTCTTACTGGGTGCCATTGATGATCTGATGCAAATTGTTGCAGTAGAGAGGGTGCTGTCCTCATAAAGGTGCAGGGGCAGCTAGTTGATCTTCTTCATAATGCCCAAGAAGAATGGCATATGGAGAACCATATTGAACCTAAGGGGAGTGAATAAGTTTAAGAAGCACCTCTTTTAGATGGAAAAATTCAAGCATATCCTTGAAACTATTCAGCCTGGCGACCTTCTGTCATCTCTGGATTTGACTGAAGCATACCTTCATGTCCCAGTTCACCACTCTGGTAGTTCCTTCATTTTGTTAACAGGCCTCCATTACTAATACAAGACATTTCCATTTGGCCTGACCTCAGCTTCCAGGGTGTTCATCAAAATTATGGTGACCCTGGGGACACACGGGAGAAAGTCCTGCCTCCACATCTATCCATATCTTGACAACTTACTTATTCATTCTGCTTCCTTCTGACAGGGCCTAAAAGATGCCCAGATGGTGTTTCACTCATTAACCCTATATGATTTTCAGGTAAATCTTGGGAAGAGACTGCTCATGATGGATCTCCTTAAGAGATCCAGCACTTTGGAGCTATATTCAGCACTCAGTCAGGTATGGTCTTCCTCCCCCAAGAGAGAATTCAAGCCATCAGGAATACCAATACATCAAACATTCCCCCCTTGCATACCTGTCTGTATTGGCACACCTACAGGGTCTAATGATCTCAACCATAGAATGTTTTTCTTGGGCTTGCTTCTATGCCAGTCTTCTTCAGTGACTCCGGCTCCCACACCAGTCTGCCATTGCAATCTGGAAGCATTTCTGCACCAGTCCTCCATTACCTCAAATGGTGGACTTTCCCTGCCACCAGCAGAAGGAGACCCATCTAGGAGCAGCCAAAGAGCAGATCAGATGTTAGCCTGAGAGGTTAAGGAGCCCAGTGCATGCCATATCTAGCTCAGGACAGATGGAGCCAGGAGGAAACCAAACTCCAACTGGCTGGAACTAAGGACAGTCAGACTGCCAGCTTTTGCTGAGTTAATTGAGGGCAAGGCAGTCCTAGTCAGAAGAGACAATGTAACCATAAATGCTCATTTAAATCACCAAGGTGAAACAAGTTCCCAGTCCCTCATGTGGGAAGCCTAGAAGATGGACAGAATGTCACTCTCTATAGAGGCAAAGCATCTCCAAGGCATTTTGAACTCCCAAGCAGACTGATTCAACCAGACAGATATAGACTGTGGTAATGGAGTGTCCACCTGAAAGCATTTCATCTGCTAACCAGGAGGTTGTTTGCCTCCTCAGCCAAATTCAAGGTAAACGGGTTCATATTACGATACCAAACAGAGGGAGCCAAAGACATGGATGCTGTCTTTCTTCTCTGGCCTGGTGAACTTCTGCATGACTTCCCTTCAGTGGCCCTACGCCCCTGGATAATGAAGATAAAATAGGAAAAAGCCTCTGTGATCCTAGTCACTCCAGTGTGACCAAAGAGGGCTTGGCTCTCTCAGATCATGCACATGGCCCTAGATTCCATGCTTCTACCAGTCTGTACATATTTACTGATGCAGGGTCTGTCACTTCAAGCTGGCGTGGTTACAGCTCCATCTCTGAAATTGAGTGGAGCATGCTGAAGGACTCTGGATACTCTGACTAGGTAGTAAGCACCATCTTGGCCTTCAGGGAGATTTCAACTAACAGAATCTACAAATACACATTTAGAGTTTTCTGCAGGTGGTGAAGACACAAACACATTGACTTCTTCAAATTCTCAGTTTTCTCCTTACTGGAATTCCTTCAGGCAGGCAGGCAAGCAGCCAGGATTGCATCTCATCCACACGTTTGGAGATTTCCCACTCCTTGCCCCACTTACATTCCACAGTTTCCTCTTCTGGGATCACACAGTTCTAAAGGCATTAACAGTTCCACCTTTTGAATCCTTATGTGAGGGCTCCCTGAAGCATATGCTTTAGATAGAAAGTACTCTTCCTGACTGCCATCACCTCAGCATGCAGGGTCTTGGACCTATGCACCCTGTCAACATGAACAGAGCTTTGCATTTGACTCAGTGATGTTTTGGCTGGATCCCCCCTTTGTTGCTCAGGTGAACTCTGCCTTCTGCAGAGCAAAGGAAATGATCCTCCCCTCCTTCAGCTCTCTGTCATCCAAGGAATTGGAGAAGATACGGCATACATTGGATGTTCGGAAAGCCATCCAAATTTATCTCAAGAAGACAAATACTGTAGTTTTTGATCTTCTGACTCCTTATTTGTCTCCTTTCATCCCAGTTCCATGGGGAAAGAGATATCAGTTTCTACTCTTAGTTGGTAGACCTGCATTACAGCCTGCTATGAATCCCTGGGAGCTTCTTCACCAGGAAAAATAGTCACTCACCCTGCAAGGAGTGCAGTCACATCTGTGCCTCTGGCCACCAGTGCCCCCCAAGTAGAAATCTGTAGGAGAGCCACATGGAAGTCACCCTCAACATTCATTAAACACTATAAACTCAGTACTCTTGCCCCACCCAAAGAGGCCTTTGACAAGTAGATGCTACAACAAGTAGTGAAACCATAGAATTGGGGACGCCAGCACTACCCACCCTTATTTAGGGGACTCTGGTATATCCCATCCAGAGGATGTTCTTCACTGCCGGAAAAAGAAATATAGGTTTTACCTGAAATACTTTCATTTCCAGAAAGGACGAACATCCTGCCTGCCCTGGTGTGAGGCTAAAGTGTAGTTGTAAGTAGTTTAAACTGCTTTAACAGCCCTGGCTCAATGCTAGGGAATTCTGGGAACTGTAGATTTGTGAGACTTAGCTTTCTCTGTCAGAGAGCTCTGGTTCCACATTAAACTACAGTTCCCAGGATTCCCTAGCACTGAGCCAAGTCAGTTAAAGCAGTGTCAAATTGGATTATTTCTACAATATGGATTGGACCAAGGGAAGCTTTTCTTTCTTGGAGAATTTTTTCAACTGTAATAGCAATTGACCTTTCAGGGGATTGTTCCCCTGTTGTAGTCCCTAAAAAGATCTATCTTTTCCTGCCTATTGGAGTGAGTGTGAGGCGCAACCCATCAACAGGAAGTTTGTCTTGTTTGCTGGAACTGAATGTAATCCAGGTAAGATGGTTTCCTTTTTAAAAGAAATTTCACGATTCACTCTCTTGGCATGTTTTATTTCTATTGCTGCTTTTCTTGTCTTCCTGAAAAAGTTTCTAGGTCACCTGGCTTATGATACCAGTAGTGACAATATTAATGGAGGTTCTGTCCTCTTCAGTTTCCATTCCCTGCTTTCCTGGTATGAACCTTCCTTTTCTGTGCTTAAAATAGATAGCAAAGTTTCTCCTTGCCTAAGCAGACCTACATGAGTATATGCAGAAGAAGGTGATGATTCAGAACAAGACCTTTTAAAGACACCGATATGCCTAGGGCAGATTGTTCATTTGAGACCCCTTCCCTGGGGTCTGAGTGGTGTAGTAATTGGAGTATTGGATTGAGAGAGAAAATTCAGATTCTCTTGCTTGCTCAGCCATGATGCTCATTAGGGCATCACACTATACTTTCACACTATACAGTTACAGCACTATGATTCCCTTTTAGCTGTCATGGCAACATCCTGTGGAATACTGTAGTTTAGTGAGACACTAGAACTCTCTGTTAGAGAATCCTAAGCACCCCCCTGAACTACAAGTCTCAAGATTCCATAGGATAGAAACATGGCAATTAAAGTTGAATCATAGTGTTGCAGTTGTGTAGTATGAAAGGGCTGTAGATGATTTGGGCTAGTCACCGACTCAGCCACATCTTTCTGTCAGGATTGTTGTGAATATAATATGGAGGGGAGGAGGTGTTCTGGTGGGCTCCTTGGAAGGAAAAAAAATGAGACAAATAAATATACAGTGGACCTCTGGTATCCACCAGGGTTTGGTTCCAGGATCCCCTGTGGATAACAAAATCCCTGATGCTCAAGTCCCATTATATAAAATGGGATAGTAAAATGGTGTCACTTATATAAAATGGCAAAATCAAGGTTCATTTGTTTGGAATTTATGTATGTTTTAAAATATTTTCAACTGTGGATGGTTGAATTTGTGGATAAAGAATCTGTAGGTATGGAGGGCAGACTGTAATAACAATAACTGTAATAACAATAACAAAAAAACTGTATGTGGTTGGACTGGATTGCTACTGTTAGCCATGCTGCAGCTGTAATAATCTTGGTCAGGCTGATATGACAAAAGGACACTATCGATCGCCCCCCCCCCCCAGGTTTACGGAGCTCACATTGGTGAAATTCTGAAAGAAAGAAATTTGCAACAGTGCAGGTGTGAGTCTCTCCCTGTGTGATGTTTCCCTCATATATGAAGCCTAGGACAGTTGTGTGTTTCAAGTTGTTGTGTGCTTCAAGTCGTTTCCAATTTATGGCAATCCTAAGGCAAACCAATTACAGGGTTTTCTTGGCAAGATTGATCCAGAGGGAGTTTGTTCTTGCCTTCCTCTGAGACTGAGAGAGTGTGACTTGCCCAAGGTCACACAGTGGGTTTCCATGGCCAAGCAGGGATTTGAACCCTGATCTTCAGTCATAGTCCAGTGTTCAAACCACTACACCACACTGGCTCCTCCTGTGCCCCACCCATTAAAAAGTCCCTCATTCAGAATAATTTTGGAAGAAGAATATAATGCTTGCTTTTAAGATGGATGCACAAACTGGAGTACTTTTCCTCATGTTGAAATTGTGCTCTTTTTTCTTAAAGCAATAATAATAAGTAGTAATAAGTAAATAATAATAATAAGTTGGCCCTCCATATCCACAGATTCTTTATCCATGGATTCAACCATCTATGGATTGAAAATGTAATAAAATAAAATAAAATAGACATTCCAAAAATCCCTTGATTTTTCCATTTTATGTGAGGGAGATTGTATTACTACCCCACTGTATTCAATGGGACTTGAGCATCCATGGATTTTGGTATCTGTGAGGGTCCTGCAACCAAACCCCAATAGTAGAGCTAATAAAAAATATGTTCTTTAAAAAAATATTCAGTCGGCAAGAAGAAATTTTATGATAGAATGTACAGAGGTTGTAATTAAATTGCTATAGGAAAGGAATAAAATTCTTAACTGAATACTATAGTATGAGATCATTTGGGTTTAATCATTTTTTTTAAATTACCCATAAGGAGTAGCAGTTTTCTGCTATTCTTGTTATTCACTTTATCCAATTAACACATTGGTTTAACACATTTTCTTCATGCAAATATCACACTGCCTATCTTCTGGTAATGACTTAATTGTTAACCTGGTTCCTTTGTACGTTTGATATATTATATGGTTATTTTTGAAAGTAATAAATTATAGCAATGCTACCTAAAGTGGTTGGTCCATGAGCTATCAATTGTCAGTCCCTGATAAATTTCCAGAAAAGAAAGAAAATGAAAATATTGTAACCAATAAGAATAACCTGGTACACTGGGAGAGAAAATTGCTGGTCCTGTACATCAGAGAGCTTGAGGTGCACTGATTTATAGGACTTTAGACTGATAGTTCATGTGTAAGATCACAAAATAAAAGTGCTTTTTTCCTGAAAGAAAACCCATTTTTGTGTGTCCGTTGGATTACAGCCAAGGTAAAGCAATGCTGGTGGAAGTGAGTTTAAGTAGTCAGAAATGTGTTTAGAAAGAAGGTTAGAAAATGGTTACAAAGGCAGCAGGTGTTGTTTTGCCTATTTCTGATTTCATGCCCCAAGTAAAGAGATAGCTGGATGGTGACTTGCCAGAGAAAGTTGTAGGTGATACACTTTCAAAAAGTGTATTTCAAAAAGTGGACTATATACTTCACAGTGACATCATTCACTTAAATATTCTGTTTCTTCTTCTGACTTGTTTAATTTATTTCTGTTTACACTTCCACTAATTGCTTTCTTTAGGCACTCTCTGAGAGATGCCCTACAAGTATGGAATACATTAGCATTTCAATAGTAATGAACAGGCCACCAGTAAGAGCATTACAGATGCTTTTGTAAAACAGCTTGAGATTGTGCTTTTAAGCAATGGCATCCAGTCATTAAAGTAGAAGTAGGTAAAAGCAGAGAGTATTATAGATACAGTGAAGACCTAAGTACCCTAAAGGATCCTTCTGTTCTTGGAAGCTAAGCAGGGTCAGCTCTAATTAGTACGTGGATGGGAGACTGCCAACCAATACCAGGTGCTGTAGGTCATATTTCAGAGGAAGGAACTGGCAAAACCACCTCTGAGTATTCCTTGCCTAAGAAAACTCTGAAATTCATGGGGTCACTATAAATCAACAGGCGACTTGAACGCGCAAACTCATTATTTGAATATTGAATCTGCTGCAAGTTAGTTCTTTGCCACACCTCATCCCACCAGGAGGGATGGGTATGAAAATGACCTAGAACTCATGTCATAATTCAGGAATATTGTTCTAGTACATACAAATAGAGGAGTAGCTGTGTTGACTGTAAGATAGGTTCCACAGCACAGCACTTCTGAATGCATACGTGTGTGTATGCGCTTTCAAATCACCTGCTGACTTATGGCAACCCCATACATTTCATAGGGTTTTCTTAGGGAAGTAATGCTCAGAGGTGATTTTGTGAGTTCCTTCCTCTGAAATGTAACATATCCTGTGAAAATACTCTGCCATATGGAAAACTAGAACAAGACTAAATATGCAGCCTCCTGTTTGCATTTTGAAGTATCAGACTTCTTTTTTTTTAATGTATGAATTCACTCATATTGTGTGTGTTCAGAGCAATTTGGAAAGTTAAGACTGAGTGGTCCTAAACAAATATCTACTCAAAGAAAAGGTCAATCTAAATTATATATTTAAATTGAGCATCTCATTTCTACTTCAGCAACTGAAGATTCCATTTTTATTTCAGATACTTCTCCAACCAAAGACTGTAAGAATTTCTTGATATACTAAGCAAAGTAAGCTGATATATAACAAGAGAAAGCTTGAGATGCTTACTCATTACTTATTACTCTCTTAAATTAACTGTCATTCAGGAAATAATATGGTAACATTGCTTATTTACTAGGCTTCTGCTTATGACCTGTGCCATGTTCCATTGGGATGATAATTAGGGGTTAATGCCACAAATCATCACATTGTTTATTTGTTTATTTTGGTGGGAAACTGTGTTTTTAGCCAACCTAAATAAGAAGATAAAGCCTAACCTAACTAACCTAAATGTGGCTGATGTAGATTATCACCTTTATATTTAATTTAAGAATGCATGATGGAGTTGTGTTAGCAAAATTATGGATGCTTTGTACCACTTCTGAAAGACTTTACTTTTCAAGAGGTAATGAAGCCCTTCGTAGTAGATATTATGTAGTCAAGTGATCAGCCATGGAAATTGCTTCTAAAATTTTTGAAATATTTCTAAATGAATATCCAGTACTGTTTTGTTTGTTGTTAACTGCCCTTGAGTTGAACTTCACTCATGGTGGCCCTATGGATGAGACATCTCCAAGACTCTCTGTCCTCCACTGCTCTGTTTAATTCCTGCGACCCCTTAATACCCAAAGTGACCTCCTTAATAGAGTCAATCCATCTGGCATGTGGCCTTCCTCTCTTCCTACTTCCCTCCACCTTTCCCAGTATTATTGTTTTTTCCAGTGAGTCCTTCCTTCTCATGATGTGTTCAAAGTATGACAGCTTCAGTTTGGTCCTCTTGGCTTCCAGGGAGGTTTCCAGTTTGATCTGCTCTAGGATTCACTTGTTTGTCCTTTGGGCTCTCCATGGGATCCTCAGCACTCTTCTTCAGCACCACATCTCAAATGCATTGATTTTCTTCCTGTCATCTTTCTTAACTGTCCAGCTCTCAAATCTATACATGGTAATAGGGAATACAATGACTTGTATGATTCTAACTTTTGTGCTGAGTTGTATATCTTTGCATTTTAGAATCTTTTCTAGTTCTTTCATAGCCACCCTCCCCATTCTTAGTCTTCTTCTGATTTCCTGACTACAGTCTCCATTTCTATCAATGTTTGATCCCAGGTATGAGAATTCTTTTACTATTTCTATTTCTTCATTGTCTAAGTTGAACCCATGAATGTCCTTGGTGGTCATTATTTTTGTTTTCTTTATGTCTAGCATAAAGCCTGCATTAATGGGCATTCCATAGCCTTTCATGCTCTATGAAATCAAAGGCTTTGCTATAGTCTATAAAGCAAATGCTGATTTTCTTTTGGAATTCCCTGGTGCACTCAATTAGCCATCATATGTTTGCAATGTGATCCCTAGTGCCTCTTCTTCTCCTGAACCCCACTTGGACCTATGGGATCTCTCTTTCCATGTATGGTTGGAGTCTATGTTGCAGAATTTTGAGCATGATTTTGCTTGTGTGGGAGATCAGACTATGGTCATATAATTGTTGCAGTCTCTTGTGTCTCCCTTTTTGTGGATGGGGATGTATATTGATCACTTCCAATATGTTGGCCATTGTTTTGTTTTCCATATCTGTTGACATATATTGGTTAGCACTAGAGTGGACTCTGTCAATGTGGATTGCAGCAGTTCAATTGAAATATCAGCTGTTCCTGGTGATTTGTTTTTCGCTATTTCTCTTATTGAGAAAGTTTCCACCTCTTATTTCTCTTATTGAGAAAAAATTCCACTTTTTAGAATTTGGGGTTCATTTTCATATGGCTCTTCATTCCATGTGTTCTTCATTTTGTCATCTCTTTTGTATAGTTCTTCTGTGTATTGAATTCAATGTCTTTTTATTCCTTCCTAGTCTTGAATTATGTTATTTTTATTGTCATATATCATCTGAGTCCTTGGTTTGAATTTTCCTTTGATTTCCCGGATCTTATGAAATAGATCTCTTGTTCTTCCCTTTTTGTTGTTTTACACAGTAGTGTATAAAAGGGAAATTAATTCATAGGGAAGTGGCTTGCTGGGAAGAAAGCATTTTTTAAAAAAATAGAGAAATACCACAAGAAAGCCCTTTCTGAACTCTAATTAAAGAAAAATCCAGGAGCTGCTGCTTTCAATGAAAATACTTCAGCATATGAACATTTATTTCCCTCACTGCTCTGAATTGAGAGAGGTATATGTGAGTGTAAAACCCACATCTCTAAATATGAATTTGCTTTAATCACATGCAAAGCAATTTTGGAAGAAGTACTATAATTTAAAAATATATAAAATATGTTTTCTACATAGTTGTTTATTTATAATAATAATTTTCTTAAAAAATAGATTATATCAAAGAGGACTCTTCCAAAGAGGACCTCTTCTTGTCAGAAAAATGTCTGTGGGAGATAATGAGTGGAGATGGGATTGGTGAACGTAGCAGATGCTTTGTGTGTTCACCCCCTTTGCAATTTAATTTTTTATCAAGTCCTCAACTTCACATGTCCTTGGTCTGTAAGCCTCATGTCCAGTTTTGTTGTCAGTTTCTGAGGATATGCTCACACATTGTTCTTTTCTGATTGCTTTCTTATGGTCCTTATTTTTAAAAGCTTTATATACCTTCTAAGTGAAGCCAGAATTAAGATTGCAAATGCACTTTAGGGTTGTAAGTACACATAAACTGCATTTGGATGCAATAACAAACTATGTTATTACATAAACACACCTTGGATTTGTATGTTCCTAATTCCCTTCTCCTCCTCTGATGTAATGACAATAAGAATGGAAGCTTGTACTTCCATTTGGAGCTAATTGTTCTTTTAACATTCCTTCTTAAAATCAGCATCCTGTGACCTATGATTAACATTAACTAGGGTTTACTGAATTAGACCAACGTTAAACTATGATTTATGGAGCTTGTTTGTTTCATTACCTGTAGTTTTGTTTATTACATTTATATGCTGCCTCTTATAATGTCAGAGGTTGAACATTTACGATCAATTATATAGCAGTTAAAAAAGACACACAAATGAAATAAAATACAGTTACCTCTCCCAATTTGTGGGGGATCTGTTCCAGACCCCCCCTGTGTTAAATGGGAAAATTGCCAATATTGGAGCCCCATTGATTCCAATGGGGTGTGCTCCTGCACCCACTCCATTTTGTCCCTCATGGCTTGCCGTCCTTGTAGGAGCGAAGGACGTGAATGGCAAGACTGCGAATGGTGAGGGACGAGTGTATAATCTTTAACTATGAAAACATTTTTTAAAAAGTGAAATGCATGGTTTTTGGTTTGTTTTCATAATGATGGGATTGTCTGCCTTTGTCCCTCTCCATTGTTGCTTTCCTTGCATGGAAAATAATGCATCTGAAAAGGAAAAGTTCATGTTCATTTGGAGGTTTCCATGAGATCTAAGTGACAGTGGAAGGGACAGAGCTAGACACTTCCCTACTTGGGGGGGCAGGGAATCAAAGAAAGTGATCTGAGTAGGCTTCGGCAGTTAAGCTTTGGAGTTACGCTTAATCATGGTTTAGGTTTTGGATACTGTGGGAGACTGCACTTAGTCAAAAACAGAAGCTAATACTTCCACTCTCTTTGTGGCTGTGTAGCACCAGAGGAGGGGATGACCAAGAGGCTCATTCACTAATAATAGCTTGATTGTATCTGCTGTACAGTCATATAGTACTACTGGCAGAGGAGAGGAGGTCATACTGAGCAACTGTTTTCCTTTCTCAAAATTACATAAGTCTAAAGAAGTTTTAAAGCAGGGGTAGGCAACCTTTCCCCTTTAAGGGCCGAGGTACTTCAGCTCCCAGAAGCCTCAGCCATGTTGACCAATAGTTCCATGTTGGCCAATAGTTCCTGGGATTCTGGGAGCTGAAGTCCCTCGGCCCTTAAAGGGGAAAGTTTGCCTACCCCTGTTTTAAAGCAACCCTTGGAGAATGGGAATGAAGAACTTTAATCTTTCTAAAAAGTTTATCACACGGGGGAAATCCCATGCGGAAACGGGGGTTTAAAGTAGAAAAAAAAAACACAAAAGTGGATGTTTTTTCAGACGATGTTGCTGTTAAACTGGGTTAAAATGGGGTTAATTCGAACGGAAACCCCTCATTGACTGCTTTTTACTTTCGGGTTTTTCCGAAAGTAAAAAGAAGCAGTTTCCATTCGGATTAACCCCATTTTAACATCGCTTTCACTTTTCACACTGGGGAATCTCGTTAACAAATTGCTTCTGCTTTTGTGGTTTTTTTCTACTTTAAAGCAGGGTTTCTGCATGGGACTCCCCGTGTGATAAACTCTATACAGTATAAAGCAAATCAAAATGTTGCTATTGATGTCAAAGCAATGAATTTTGCACAATTTAGGCTTCATCTCCCCACCCCTGCAATACTTGCAACATATAGCTTGCTTCCCCCCCCCAAAAAAAAACCCTAGAAAAACATTTGGCAATTATGAAAAAATGATAATGGCTGGCAACCTATTCTGAATAGTTCTCTGAGACAGAGAAGTAAAGACTGGACCAGTGACAAAAAAGTTGAATCTACACTTAACCTGATAGAAAATCTAATTCCAGCTACTTCTCCACCTTTTTAAGGACTATAGTCTAGTCCAGTTTTTCCTTCTTACATGAAAGCTAATGGTTTTAACAGACCTGTTGTATTATGTACTTAATGGATTAATCACACTCGTGTAGGTACTTTTAATCTCCTTTATTGAGAACATTAATTGTGTGTAATTCAGCAGCATAAATAGTATTGACTTTCAGTGGAATATGTATTTCATAAAGTCATCTGCAAATCCCATTGATTAATTCTGTATATTACAAAAGAATATTAAATATCCTGCTGGAATTTGGGAGGGCAAGGTAAGCTGCCAATTAAAGTATAACATCAGTATAGCAGATTGGGAAAAGTGGTAATAGGAACTATGTACCCTTTCAGAATACTTGATATTTTTTGCTAAGATTCTTTTCTGTATGAAAAGTTTGAGTGTTTCATTTTGTGATACTGGAGATGAATAATAGTTCTGCTTTTGAACATATTCACTGTAGTATAATTGGAAGGGATAGTCTTGATCTGTCAGGGAAATTTTAATAGCCAAATATACCCGATTTCTCTAATGCAGAATGTCTTTCTCCCACCTCTGAAATACATTTGACCTAGCTCTCTTACCACATTTCCAGCATGAGCAGGCTTGAAGGGTGCATTAAAAAAAAGCCAGACTTTAACAATGATCGTGAAAATAAGCCTGTTAATTTTTGAGGATATGTGTTTATGAGTAGGTCAACTCAGGTTATATCACTTCTTCATTAACTGTACTCCATCTTGTAATTCCAGCAGCTACATAGTGATAGCTGTCAATAATAGAATTATTAAATTCATTACAACATGCATAACAGAGCAATCCCCCCCCCAGATGGTTTTTTGAAACTAGGATGATGTAGGAGTGCCCTTTGCTGGTGGAAATATTTGTGGACATAGGAGTATCACCACCAGCATCTCTGCCAGCAGTGTGCCCCAATAAAGGGCCTAAATACCCTAAAGGGACTACAACCCTTCTGATCTTGGAAGCTAAGCAGAGTCAGTCCTGGTTAGTACTTGGATGGGTGGTCACCAACAAATACCAGCTGGTGTAGGCTATATTTCAGAGGAAGGAACTAGAAAAACTACCTCTGAGAATTCTTAGCATATGAAAACCTTATGAAATTCATGGGGCCACCATATGTTGACAGGCAACTTGAAGGTGTGCGTATGTGCACCTGCACACAGACACACAGAAGTCCTGAATTCAGCAGCATATTGCCCAGAGTCTTGGGTCCAGTGTTTCCAAAGCCACTTTTCTCCCACAACAAGGTCTCCATCTGGTTTAGCTATATGGAACAGAGAAAAAAAACAACACAACACAGAGACTGAACAATTCCTAGGAAAAAGAAGAAGCCCTCTATCATTTGACCTGGTTGCTGTGTTCTGGCAGGGTCCTGCATGTGATCATGACCTCTGAGCAAATCTCCTCCATCCCTGCTCCATCCCACCACCCTGTGCATAGGATTGTGCTGTAATTAACAAGGCTAAAAATTACAAAGCAGAATTGGTATGTTAATCTTAGACATGTGAGAAAGCATGCATTCTGTGCACTACTTTTGGGAGGTGGAAGTGAGAATCTGATTTGTGGTCAAACTAGCTATATAAGAAGTTAAAATCTCTTAAATTTTAAAAGCTGAGGAATGCCCAGCTTGACATCTAAACCCCATGATACAAATGTATGTTTACTTCTATTTTCTGTTACATATATGCTAATTATCTGAAAAGATGATACCATAACTTACCCCGTCTTTGCAAAGTTTTGTTCAGCAATTATTGTTCAGTTATTATGTGTTGCAAATGTGTATGTATTTACAATCCTAAAGTGAATTTGCAATGACCTTCCTTGCCTATTTATTCAGGGGAAAGCCAAGTGATTATAAACTTGTGTATGTATATATGTGTGTGTGTCTCTTCAGGTCATCTGTCAACTTATAGCGACCCCATGAATTTCATCGGGTTTTCTTAGGCAAGGAATATTCAGAGTTCCTTCCTCTGAAATATAGCCTGCAGGACCTGATATTGCTTGGTGGTTTCAAGATCAAATAGGATCTGGTGCCTTTAGGGTATTTAGGCATTACCTGATGAGAAAGTAATCTCTGGCAGATTTCTTGATATTTCTCCTAAATTAGGATAGGGACACCTCCATCCCACAGGCTGAATGGGATTTATGAATAGTCCCAGCCTATCCAGCAAAGAATCTGGGGGCCATGTGCTCCCTATGTTCTTTCCAGTGCAGAAAAGTACAATCCAAATGAATCTTCCCAGAATCAGGAGTGATGGCAGGTATGCTTCCCTCCTCTTTCCATATATGGGGGATTAAAGATTAAGCACATGCTAAGAATTTGATGGAAAACAATTAAGACTCAATTTTGGAAAATGCATGCAATCCCACTTTGAACAAATCTTGCCAAGACATCCCCATGATAGATTCATCTTAGAGTCACTATAGTCAGAAATGACTTGAAGGTACACAGAACAATAACAGTGCGGATCAAATCTTTTAAACAGAGGGAACTTGGCTGAACTGAAACTTCCTTCCCAGTTACTGGCTCAGTTTTGTTTTGTGTTTTGTTGCTTTTGTTTTTGCAATATATAGGAATACAGTTGGCCCTCTACATTTGTGGTTTGACCTTTGTGGATTTGATTATTCATCGATTATTTGCTGCTGCCTCTGCTGTGGTCCTATGACATTTTTAATAGGAATCGCAAGGCTCGCAAGAATGGGAGACCATGAACATGTGCCAAGGCTTTTAAGTCCTTATTAAAAATAGTATAGGATAGGAGCATAGGAGGCAGGAAGCCTTGCCAGTCATACGGTTCTGCCTTACAAAGAAACCCTGCTACCTCAAAGGCATCCAGAGTGGACTGAATCTGAGTGTCATATTTTTTTTTGCATATTAAATATAGTTTAGGGGCCTAGAGTTAGTCACAGTTTTTCCTCTTTGAGGGGGGTCCTACACCCTAACCTCATAGAGTGGTGACTGTAGTAAGATACACTCTAGTAGAGCTTTTGTGTCATATATGAAGAATGAGCAACTCATATTTTTTGCATTCCTTAGTGCTGGTACAGTTGGCCCTCGGTATCTGTGGGGATACCAAAATCCACGGATGCTCAAGTTCCATTGTCTCCAACGGCGGTGCATGCACATGGCTATACTACCATTGGGGACAACGGAAGTTAATTATGGCATGACCGCCTGCATGCACCATCATGGGGCAACAGGGATTGTTCCTAATGGCAGTGAGGCCACATGCACACATTGCCATTGGGACAACACAGGCTTGCTGTCCACGGATGCTTGAATCTGTAGATGGCAAGTCCACAGATTTCAAGGGCCAACTATATAGCTTTCTCTGGATACTTGGATAGCCAATAAAATGATACAAGAAGTGCTCTAGTTAGGCAGAGAATATTCAATCTACCACTTCTACACTTGCTAATTCACATCTTTAAAAAAACACTTTTCACTTTTAAAAACACTTCTATTTTTGGTATTGAGCTGGTGGTGCTTATCAGGGTAATAAGAAGGCAGAAGTGTTAATAGTAGTCATACATTAAAAAAAAATCTACTTCATATAGAAGAAATTACAATTTAAAATAAGATAAATTTCCTTGGTTATACCCATTCCACTACAGGTATATTGCTGATGGAAGGAGGGTTCCAATATAGGACACAATGGAGCCTAGTCACTCACACGTGGCATATAGGCATAATCCGTTAGTGGCTGGGTCTGGAGCATCCCAGGTCTTGAGATTTCAGGATGAAAATGTGAGAATTAGGGGTGGCCCTAGTGTTGCCATTAAACTTGACACAGCAAACATCAGCCATAGTTGTTTAGATCATATTCATTTTTTTAAAAAAAGTCTAACAAATGAAAAAAAGCACATCTCTAGCTGTACTTTAAGTTTTCCAAGCGGTGCCCTGAACAGAAAAGGAAAAAATGTGTTTTAACATATTTGTAATACTGCTTTTAACAATATATTGAACTTATTGTCCCATTAAGAAGGTGTTCCAAGCTCTACACTGAAAATAAAAATCCGGCTTTCCCCAGTCCTATTTATAACACTTTTGTGAGCATTGGTTTCAATACATAAAGTTGTAGTCTGACCAGAGAAACATTTCTAAACAAAAATAAAGTTGAAGGCTTTCATGGATGGCATCCATAGTTTTTTGTGGGTTTTTTGGGCTATGTGGCTGTGTTCTGGAAAAATTTATCCCTGACATTTTGCCTGCATCTGTGGCTGGCATCTTCAGAAGTTGGTGGCATGGAAATAATAATAATAATAATAATAATAATAATAATAATAATAATAATAATAAATTATTTATACCCCGCCTCTCTGCATAGCAATCAGGGCAGCTTTCAACATAAAATACAATACAATAAAATCAATCCCAGACCCAAACCTCCCTCCCCTTAAAAAGTTATTAAACAATCATCAGTTAACAATATTTAATTTTAAAAGGCGTATACCAGGGGTTGGCAACCTACGGCCCACCCTGGAACAAAAAATGGTGCCCCGGAGGACCCCCGCAGCCGCGCCGGGCCTCTCCCCAAATGAGTGGGGTATATATACTGTGTGACCCTTGGTTGGGAGGAAGTGATTTACAGTCATCCCTTGGTATCCGCAGACTTGCCATTTGCGGTTTCGATGATTCGCGGATGGCAAGCCCATGGTTCC
>CM034703.1:91114559-91141595 GCA_020142125.1 Phrynosoma platyrhinos
TGTGTAATTGTTGATAGGAATCTAAAAAGTATGTCACTTTTCTTAGTATATTATATTTATATTGCAGAATGTGGAAATGGCAAAAGCACCTCTCATTATTCCTTGCCTAAGAAAATCCTGTGAAATTCATGGGGTTGCCATAAGGCAACAAGCAAATTAAAGGTGCGCGCACACGTGCACACACATGTTAAACTTACAGTAATGTGAATTTAATTGGAAAGTGGAACACCATCTCTCTTCTGATTACCATAATATTATTTTCGATGGAATGAATTTTAAAACAATACAAAAATAAAGGAAGCCATTAGTAGCTTTTGGGAATCTTTGTTCAGGTTGACTTCTCTTACATCTTTCTCCTATCTACTAGTAAACTGTCACTTGAAGTTTACATTGCTGCCAATTAAATCTCTTTTCTCTGCAGAGGGATAACTATCTGAATCCAGATAGGGCTTTCTGTCATATAATTTAATATCCTTGTTTCAATAAAAGCAATATATATATATATATATATATATATATATATATATATATATCAAGAAGTCTGGAATAACTTGAGATGTTTTTCTAAGAGGTGACAGGATAAGTTTCTGGGTAGGAAAAAATTGATTGTCTTATAGAAAGAAGGTACCAACATTTTGCTGTTGATCCACCAATCAGAGCTGCAGCATTACTTGAGGACATGTTTCTTCTTGATTTCCAAGTAGAAAAGTATATGCCCTAAACATGTTTTTTCCCCCCAATAGTATCCCACTGATCTGTCTCTTCAACTAAGCCTTTGCAGACTGCTAGAAATAGTGCAAATTGAGTCCACTTTAACTGCCCTGGCTCAGTGCTAGGGAATCATGCGAATTGTATTTTTTTCTGAGACATTGAGCCTTCTCTGTCAGAGAGCTCTGGTGCCACAATAAACTACAGTTCCCATGATTCCCTAACCCTGAGTCAGGCCATTTTGCACTATTTGTGGCAGTCTGCAAAGGCCCTAAGATTCTTGTGTCCTGGGCCTACTTGTTCAGACAGGTCAAACACCTTTGTGTAGGAAAAATTCTGTATAATTTCTTTCATCCTTCTTTGCTTTCTGATGTATATATTGGGATCCAAAGAACATTGAGTGGAAAGAAAATAAGAGTTTATGGTGTTTCCTAAAGTTTTCTGCTTGCACATGATTTCTTACAGTGAATTGTGACAGAGTTTGGTGCGGTTTCATTGCATTATGAAAAACATAGTAAAGAAGATACAAGATTGAGTATATTTCAAATAGATGGCCATGTTAATCCCCTTCAGTATAAAAAAAGGAGTGAGGAGACAAAATGTGATGCTTGTGGCACCTTGAAGACTTAATAGAGTTATTGTATCATGAGTGTCTGTGGAATACAATTCACTTCTATAGATGCATTGATGCAGTACAAGTTTCAGTTATAGATGCATAGTTATATAGTAGTGGGGCTGGGATAAGGGTGCAGTGCCAGAATAATTGTAAAACAAAACAGTGGCTCATAGATTTGAAATGCTCAATGTACATTCCAATCCCCAAGAAAGGTAGCACCAGAAATTATAGTAGCCACCGAACCATTTCATTAATCTCCCATGCAAGCAAAGTGATGCTCCAGATCAGGGGTAGGCAACCTTTCTCCTTTAAGGGCCAAGGGACTTCAGCTCCCAGAAGCCTCAGCCATGTTGGCCAATAGTCCCATGTTGGCCAATAGCTCCTGGGATTCTGGGAGCTGAAGTCCCTCGGCCCTTAAAGGGGAAAGGTTTCCTACTCCTGTATTGGACTATTGACCAACATGGCTGAGGCTTCTGGGAGCTGAAGTCCTTCGGCCCTTAAAGGGGAAACGTTGCCTACCCCTGCTCCAGATTCTACAACACACTTTTCCCATATATGGAGCAAGTTCAAGCTGGTGTCAGAAGGAAAAGAGGCACTAGGGATCATATTGCAAACAAAGGATAATGGGGTGCACCAAAGAATTTCAGAAGAAAATCAGCCTGTTCTTTATAGAATACAGTACAACCCCTGTATATGTGGAGAATACATTCAAAGACTTTGTGTGGATACATGAAACCATGGATAGTAGTGAACTCCAGGCTGGACAAGGGAGGGAGGCAGCATGATCTCTCAGCTCTTCTTTCCTTCCCTCCTTGTTCTTTGGGAGGGGGAATGGCTGTGAATGTGGCTGCCAACACTTTCCTGAAGCCGGCTGCTGTGTACACATTCAGACAGCTGATAGCTTCGGGAGGTGGTTGACAGACCCAATTGCTTGATTCCCTCTTTGTCTCAGAAGGCAGGATTTGGCAGTACAGCACAGATCACGTGACCATAGATTGCCAAAAGCGCTATTGTGGGGGAAAGTGTGATAAGAAATTATGCCAAGCTGGTACACTTTTATTCTTAAACTTGTGTGATTGTGGCAGGACAGCAGGGTAGTGTAATAAAGTTTTAAGAGGTATTTGAGGGAAAGGAAATTTTTGCTAGTAACCTGATTTTGTTTGTGTTTTGTTTCTAATCTTATATGTAGATAAAAACTGATAATGCTATACGTTATAACCCACCTTATATTGAATTGTGCAGTAGGAACATGGCTGTCAGTCTTTTGCACTTGTACTATAGCCTTTTTTCAGTGGTTAGTAAGGAGTGACAGGCTTGTAGTAGTGATACAGCTTTACAATTCAAGATAGAGCCAGAGATAAGTTGTAGCAGTGGTGCACCTTTATAACTTTAAATTATGAGCTGATAAATTATGGTATAGTTTTTAGTGAAATGGGTAGTGTGAATACTTTAGGATGACACTAGCAGAATTACACAGTGGAGATAAATGACAAACATTATGAATAGTTCTCATTGCCAACTGTTGCCTGGCATTCTCTTTAGGTGGAAAAATCAGAGTTTTTCAGATCTATTCTTATTTGCATGTTTAGGAAAATGTTTCTCTGATTTGTTTAAAGAGGGGGCGAACATATAAAGCCAGTGCAGTTGTCCAGATGGCCCAAACCTACTTCATTATTGTCTTTATAAAGCAGGCTGTGCTTAGAAACAAGTGTTTATAGAGATAATTTGTATATTTTTTTTCTAAAACAATGGAGATTGGAAGGTGAGGTATTAACATGCATATCTCATTTTCATACCTATGGCACACATGCGATCTCTGGTACACGAAACCATTTTGGAGATGGGAGGGTGAGGGAAGAGGAAGAACAGGCATGTACCTGCTCCTCCTCTTCCCTGCCCTCCTGTTGCTTCAGCTGCCTCTCCAGAGATAGATAAAGGCATGGGAGGGTGGGGAAGAGAAAGAACAAGCATGCGCCTCTTCCTCCTCTTCCCTGCTGTCCTGGGCCTTCAGCTGTCTCCGGAGAGGTAGCCAAGGGCATGTGCAGGAGGAAGAGGAGGTCCCGCCCCCTGGAAGGCCAAAGTCCCACCCACGGAAGGCGGAAGTCCCACCCCCTGGACGTTCTGCCCTCTGGCACCGGGTAACACTTGGTGCCGGAACACCTTTAAGTTTGGTCATTTGGTCTCTAAAAGGCTCACCATCACTGGGCTAGCAATCTCCTACCACTTTGACATACAAGCTTGGAAAACATCAGTTTTGTGATTTGGTCCTAACTTGATTTCACTACCAGTGTTAACAAACCAATTTTCCTCATGTTCATTTGTCACAGCCAACTATGGTTTGTTAAAACCAGAAGTAGAAACTCCCAGGCCCCCTCTGGTGTACAGAAGAGAGAAGAGAAGTGGAGATGGTAGAGCAGGGGCCGGTTCCGGCCCAGGGCCCGATGCTTACCGGCCCAGGCGGACCCCTGCCGCCACCGCCGCCGCCGTTGCGTGTTTTGTTCGCTGTGCGGCCCCGCGCGCTGCGACCGCCATTTGCTTTCCAAAATGGCGGCCGTGACGCATTTGCGCATGCGCATACGTGTTGCGGCTGTGGCGGCGTGCGCAGGGGGGTCGCGGCTTCCCCCAGATACACTTTCCAAGGTTCCTCCACTTGATCCTCGGGTGAATTCACCAGAGGACCAAGCAGAGGCACCTTGGAAACAGTCCTCCAAGGTGCCTCCGCTCGATCCTGGGCCAAATTCACCCAAGGATTGGGGGAGAGGGGCCTTGGAGGGACCTTTCCAAGGTTCCTCCGCTTGATCCTCAGGTGAATTTACCCCAGGATCAAGCAGAGGCACCTTGGAAACAGTCCTCCAAGGTGCCTCCCCTCGATCCTGAGGCGAATTCGCCCAAGGATTGGGGGGGGCTTGGAAGATCATTTCCAAGGCCTCCCTGCTCGATTCCGAGGCGAATTCGCCCAAGGATCAGGGCGGGGGGGCCTTGGAACAGCCCCATGGCGGCTGTCAGGGGTGTGCGCGCGTGCACCCCCAACTCCCGCACAACCGGCCCCTGCACCATTCCCCTCCCCCGCCCTCCCCCCCCCGGCAACAAAGGTTGCCGACCTCTGTGGTACAGGCTCAAGGTTTGGTGCAGCCCTTTCTTAGTGGGAAACCATTTCCTGTTGCATGTGCACCATGTTATACCTTGTTATACATCTTCTCCTTCCTCACTTCTTCCTGGCTTTTCAACTTTGTAAGTAAATGTGATAACCATCTGGAGTGTTAGAAATCCAGGGATGTGCCTCAGCTATGTCCTGATGAGTCACGCCTGTTGTCATGTTCAGGTGGGAAAAGGTGGGAAGAGTAAAACATTACCTAAATAAATATTCCAGGTGGGAAGAGCAAAACATTACCTAAGTAAATATTCCACTAAAGAGAGTGTTGTGTAGTTGACTTTCCTGGTGAAGATAACTAGCGTTTCATCAGTCTATAAAAAGAGAGAATAACTCCTAATTGTTGAGATTTTAACATTTTAGAATGCCTTAGAAACATGGAACTAGTCTCTACATATTATAGAGTGTGATACATATAGGAAAAATGGCCCTCTAGGAATCTGAGAAATTTAATGAAATAAAAATCTTAGCCATGTTGTTGAAGGCTGAGAGTCAAACCATCCATTAAAATTGTATTCCTCAGGGGTCTTTTGCTGTGAGTGATTTTCTGTAAATGTTACCTTTCATTCTGGGTCCAGGCCAATTTCATTTTTCTCCTCTTGCATTCTTTTGCTGCAACTACTTGACATGTATTTGATGTTTGTTTTTGGCTTTGACAGGTGATTTTTTTTATTTGCATTTTTACTTCTTGAAAAGAGTGTGTAGTTAGGTCATTTACTAAAAGTCATTCTTACTTGTTTCCTAGATATTGTTTTGGTAATATGATCATAGCCAATTGGCACTTTATGAGGCAGATTATGTGACACTTTTGCTTTGTGTATTGGTGAAAATTCTGCATACTCCCTGTATACTTCCAGGAATAAGAATGTTGGGAGCAAGCATTTTTTCCAACAGTATTGGAGAGTTGGGAGAAACCATCACATCTAACTAGGATTGCCAGATTGCATCTGGGATAAGGCTCCTGCAAATTTAATCCTTAACAGATCTTGGAGCAAAGCAAAATATAGTGTACCCTTCCTATCGGCAGGCTGACAATCTGCAATTTTGATTGCCCACAGATCACCATGCCCCATATTATTCAGTGGCACTGTGTGCATCTGGATGTCCTGATGTCACCGCTGTTCAATAATATGAGGTGTGACTGTCCAGGTTTTTTGCTATCTGTGGGTGTACCCAGAACCAAACCTCTGCAGATGGGAAAAGTCCACGGTACTCCGTCAAGCAGGACAAAAAAATTTGTCCTCTCTCACCTTCCAAACCTCGACTTTCATCTTCCAAACCCCAACTTTCAGCTGAATTTCTCCCCTTCCACCAAAGTTATTGCTTCAGTGGTGGAGGGCAGGAGAAAGGAGCACAGAGGAGTGCCTAGCTCTGTTCCTGTTTCCAGATGCACAGCAATAATGTTGGCAAAATGTTGGGAGGGGATGAAGCAGCTCAGAGTTGGGGTTTCCCCAGGTTCAGAGTCTTCATTACAGGGGAGACAAATAATTTTATCTTACTTGACAAACCTTTATGGTACCTCATCCTGTTCCAAGATCTGTTAAGGGTTGGAGGAGCCCTTTTCTGGACCCAGTCTAGCAACCCTACATGTAATGTGAATGGATGATGCAGGCTATAGATGTCTAGCTCCTTTAAAGATATAGTGGACCTTTCTTGAAGCTGAATTTACAATTAATGTATTGTCCTGTCCTATAAACATTTCAAACTTAGATTTTTACAGCTGCACATTGCCTCTCCCCCAGTCCATTATAGACTTTGTTCCCCTGACAGTACTTATTTATTTACCCATCTGTGTGCTGAATAAGGTTTGTCAAGAATGAATGGCTCTTGCCTTAATCTGTTTACTTGAGCAACACATCCTACAAGAAATTACTACTCATCTTGATTTATTTTGACCATTGGCTCATTATCTACATGTAAACAGGATGGCGCCTCGGGGTGCCATCCTGTCCTCGATGTTAGTTAATATTTACATGAAGCTGCTGGGTGAGATCATTCGGAGGCATGGAGCATGGTGTCATCAGTACACTGATGACACCCAAATATATTTCTCCATGACCAGATCATCGGCTCAGACTTCAGATGGCATCTCTGCTCTCGATAACTCTCTTAAAGCGGTAATAGATTGGATAAGGAAAAACAGATTGAAGTTAAATCCAGACAAAATGGAGGTACTAACAGTGACAGGCCCGAAACCAGATTTGAGAATACATTTGCCAGTCCTGGATGGAGTCACACTCTCCTCTAAGGACTGTGTTCGCATTCTGGGGGTACTCTTAGATCCGTCGCTTCACATGACTTGTCAGGTGAATGCGACGGTCAGGAGCGCCTGTTATCAGCTTCAGCTGATATGCCAGCTGCACCCTTATCTGGACATGAGGGATCTGGAAACTGTAGTACACGCTCTGGTAACCTCACATCTGGATTACTGCAGTGCACTCTACATGGGGCTACACTTGTGCTTAACCCGGAAACTGCAACTAGTCCAAAATATGGCAACCAGGTTAATTACTCGTACATCTAGGAGGGAGCACATAACACCTGTGCTTAAATCCCTCCACTGGCTGCCAATTAGTTTCCGGGCACAGTACAAGGTGTTGGTTTTGACCTTTAAAGCCCTACATGGCTTGGGTCCATCTTATCTCAGGGACCGCCTCTTCCCATACCGCCTCTTTTCCTTCCCTCCTCGTACCCTGCGGTCCTCTGGGAGGAACCTGCTACAATCCATGAAGACCAGTCTGTCGCAGACCTCCCAGAGGACTTTCTCTGCAACTGCTCCCAGGCTATGGAACGGCCTGCCGGACGAGATCTGTCTCATTACTACGCTTGCTGCTTTTAAGAAAGCAGTAAAGACGGATCTCTTCCGGCAGGCCTTTCCGGAATAACCTCTCAGACATGAGGAGCCTGGCAAGCCGCCTTGATTTACTATTCTAAATTGTGTCCGCTGCCTTGTTGTTTTATATTGTTTTAAAGTTTGTATATGGTTTTTAATAGAATATTAGTTTAATTCAGTTTTAAGGGGTGGGAGGGTGAGGGGATTGGGATTGTCTGTTTTTAACTCCTTATGTTTTAATTATGCTGTAACTTGCCCCGATTGCTTAGCAGAGGGGCGGGCTATAAATAAAAATTATTGTTATTATTATTAGTAGTAGTAGTAGTAGCCCTATGGGAAAAAGAAGCCTGCCTATTTAAACAGGGTCATCCCTGATTAATACTTGGATGGGAGACTGCCAAAAATACAAGGTACTGTAGGCTATATTTCAGAGGAAAGAATTGGCAAACCACCTCTGAGTATTCCTTGATTAAGAACACCCTGTGAAACTCATGGGGTTGTCATAAGTCAACAGAACTTGAAGGCACGTGCATGCACACACACACACACACACACACACACACACATAAATACTGGCCTTTATTATTAGTTTTTGTTTGTGTTTGCAGACTGTATAGAGCACCCTGCTTTTCTTCCCCTGTCAGAGTGGGATGTGATGCTTCTCACTTTGGACAAAGAAACAGATTGAATGTGGGCATACTTGCAAGGCAGTTTTGTGAGTTTAACTCTGCATGTAGGATATATCTTCTTCCATGGCAAATCTCTCAGTCTTTCTCTCTCCCTGCCTCCAAACTCCCAATTTCATACAGGAAAGTTGTTCCATCAGTGAAAGCAATGCAGGTGGCACAAATGCTCAGTTGGTGGCCTTTTATTGCAAGGACTGCAGAGGAAAGTAGACCATTTTGTTCATGCATGTGGCTGCCACGTTCAGAGGTACATAAATTGCCCTACCAAACCTATTCAAACCTCTTGATGGATTCTCATTTAGTATCCTCTGTAGAACTGGAAATGTTCCTAATGCTGTAATTATTTAGGTCAATTGGGTACTTGATAAAAACAGTTTCCCACAGGTAATTTTTATTCCCAAGCTTGGCATTTTTCTATTTATTGCTCTTTCCCCTTCTAACCTTGAAAGAACATCTGCCTAAATGCTTCTTACATACTGTTTTTCCTTTCCTTTGCTATTTTGAATGTTTTCTTCTGAATCGAGCATTGTTCTGTTTGGCTAGACCAGGGGTAGGCAACCTTTTTGATATGGGGCCGGGTTGCTGTCCCCCAGACAATTTTGGGGCCGAAGCACCAAAAATAAATACATAAATAAAAATTAAAAAAATTTAAAAATATGCATGCACACTCTCTCAGCCCCAGAAAAGCCATGGCAAAACCCCTGTGAGATTTTGCCAAGAAAACCCCAAGAACAAGTAATAACAACAATAATCAATATCATGGCAGGGGGTGGCGGCAGCAGCGGCAAGACCGGGATGGGGCCGGTCCAAAGGCCTGGAGGGCCACATCCGACCCCTGGGCCTTAGGTTGCCTACCCCTGGGCTAGACATACACTAGTCAGGGCCAAATTTAGTGCAGCACCATTTACATTTAGAAATGGTGTGAATGATTTGTTTTGTTTTGTTTTGCTTTCTTTTGTTTGCAATTTTGTGAATGTTCTTGGGGGGACAGTATAGAGCAGGGATCGGCAACCTACGGCCTGGGGGCCGGTTAAGGCCCTGGGCCCCGGACTTACCGGCTCAGTCCGAAGGTTGCCGCCGTTGCTGTTGCCGCCGCCACACGCCGCCATCGGGGCGCGTTTTCAGCTGCGATCGCTGCGATCGCAACTTCCAAAATGGTGGCCGCGACATGCGGCGTGGCGGCAGCGGCCGCGTGCGCTACGGCGGTGGTTGCAGTAGCAGCTGCGGCAGCAGCGTGCGCAGGGGGTCGTGTGCGGCGGCGGAGGGTGCGCGTGCGCACGCACATGAGCACGCACGCCACCATTCCCCCCCCCCTCGGCCCAGCCGAGACCTGGGCTACGGGAGACCGGCCCAGGTCTCAAAAAGGTTGCCTGTCCCTGGTATAGAGGATGTTAACCTTTGTTCCCTGCTGCATTCCAGACTGGGGAGTCCCCACCTATTTTCACTGGAAGGAAAGCTGCCCTCCCCCCATACAGATTTGGATGTGGAGAGACTTAAGTTCCCCACCTCCTGAGAGGATCACAATAGAAGCAAGTCCCCAGAAATATAGGTCCAAAGCATGCTGCAGAAATAATCCAGTTTGAGACCACTTTAACTGCCTTGGCTCAGTGCTAGGGAATTCTGGAAACTGTAGTTTTGTGAGACATTTAGCCTTCTCTGTCAGAGAGCTCTAGTGCCATAATAATTCCCAAGATTCCCTAGCATTTAGCCAGGGCAGTTAAAGTGTTTTCAAACTGGATTATTTTTGCAATGTGTTTTGGACCATAGTCTTCATTTTTTTAAAGAAACTCTCACATGTTGTGTCTAATTTGTCCTTCAGTTCTAGTTGCATTACCAAGAAGCTGTAGAAAGCTAGGCTGTTTTTTCCCTCATGAAGGGCACAGAAAATAGCACATGAAATTTGACCTGGACCAGCCATGAAAAGTGAGAATTGCAAATATCTTTTGTCTTTGGAAATCTTTTGTACAAGGACATTGTCTCCAGCATAAGCTCTCTTGCCCTATCTGGGAATTAATGTCTCAGAGCTGACATTTTGAACGAGAGCTGCAAATTTATCAGTAAAGCAGAGATGAGGAAGGTGTTGCTTTCGAGATATTTCTGGACTGCAGTCCCTGTCATTTTTGCCAGCAGAGCCAATGGTGACAAATGGTGGAAGGTGCCATCCAACAACATCTAGAAGGCCATACATTTTCCTTTGTTGTAGACTGATGATGGTATGCTTCTTTTGAGGTAGTTTTATTTGAAATTATAAGGAAACCTGGCACTTTTAGAATTAGACCTGCAACCTATTTCAGTAGGTTGGAGTAAATTGCTAGGAGAAATATAATATTGGCACTATGTAATAAATGGCTGCAGACATAGTAGCAGCAGAAAAAGCATTTTCCTTCCCACCAATTCTAAAGTAATCTCAGGTATTCACGTGAGCCCAGAAATCACATAACCCCAGAGGTGGAAGTATTGTCTTAGGTTTGTCTACTATTATTACCTTCCAGAGATTTCAGTGGTTAAGCTGCTATAGCAGGGGTAGGCAACCTTTTTGAGCCACGGGCCGGGTTGCTGTCCCTCAGACAATTGGGGGGCCGAAGCACCCAAAATAAATAAATGAATAAATAAAAATATTTTTTAAAAAAATAAAAAAAATATGCATGCACATTCTCTCAGCCTCAGAAAATCCATGGCAAAACCCTTGTGGATATTTTGCCAAGAAAACCCCAAAAATAAGTAATAACAACAATAATCAATATCATCATGGCAGGCGGTGGTGGCGGCGGCAGGACCGGCCTGGGGCCGGTCCAAAGGCCTCAGGGGGCTGCATCCGGCCCCCGGGCCTTTGGTTGCCTACCCCTGTGCTATAGTAATTAGGGTTGCTTTGCTTTTTAGGATCTCTCTACAGATGGGTTAGATTTCTTGAGGTGAAATGCCTTCTGCTCACACAATTAGATTTTTGGATGCAAGCCATTATTAAATTATATCATTTAAAAATCCTTCTGCTTTGTCTACACTTTAGGCAAGCCTTAATTCTGTTTAAATGAGCAATTCTCTTAATTTATCCCCTCTTTTGTTACTGTATTTCCATGGCTGTCTATTTATACATATTTTAAAAATTAACATTGCTTTCCCTTCTTTATTGGCTTTCATTTCTGTCTAAATATAATAGAATATAATTTGCTTGGAACATTATGTAGCTTCAGAAAGCAGCAAAGACTCGATCTCTCTGCTTTTGTGCAGTGGAGGAAGGGGCTTGGGTCAGGCTGGTAGGCGCAGGGGAGAGTTCTCTTAATGCTGGAGGGATTCATACTGTTAACTTGTGCTTTGCTGCTTTTCTTCAGATTTGAAATGCATTTCTTGCTTGTGGCAGTTTATACTCAGTAATGGCCATTATTGGGGATGAGATGATGAGAATGTTTGCCAACCTTTTATTTACTGGTTCAGAGCTTTACAAGTCTGGGAAGCAGGTGGTTTTTCTTTTGCACAAAATGAATCTTCACAGTCTCTTGCTCAAAAAGATAGGCTAATAAATACTGTAGACAGAGAGAGAGCTATACCCACCCATCCATACATCCATTCCCATTTCTGGGGTGTCTAATGATTCATTTTGGCATACATGAATACAAGTTTATTTTTGTTGACCAAAGGATAGAGCTTGAGAACTGGGACATAATTGATAAAATGTTGTCTTGATGACTTAGGACAGGAGTAGGCAACCTAAGGGCCGGAGGCTGGATGCGGTCCCCTGAGGCCTTTGGACAGGCCCCAGGCCGGTCCTGCCGCCGCCACCGCCACCGCCACCCACCATGATGATATTGATTATTGTTGTTATTACTTGTTCTTGGGGTTTTCTTGGCCAAATCTCCACAGGGGTTTTGCCATGGCTTTTCTGGGGCTGAGAGAGTTTGCATGCATATTTTTTTAATTTAATTTTTTTAATGTTTATTTATTTATTTATTGTGCTCTCTCTCTCTCTCCCCTCCCCCCCCCCATTGTCTGAGGGACAGCAACCCGGCCCTCGGCTCAAAAAGGTTGCCTACCCCTGACTTAGGAAGTTACAGCTTGCATCTTGCATCCATTTTGTGGAGCATACGATGGAAACAGAAGATCCTTAGAAAGGAGATGGAAGGCTGTATCAGCAACACATTGCACAGTCTCTTGTGGAAGGAGATAATTTCTGTATGCAAAAGTGGTATGGGTGCATTGCCAGCTTGCTTGCAGCATGGGATTCTGATGGAAACAGGCAAAGTAATGATTGGAATGCCATTTTTAACTGTTGTCACCAATAAACTCCATATGTGTAAAATCAAGCCTGGCTGATCTTGCATGGCAATCTTGCATGGTGAGTTACACACTGTTCAACATCCACAAAAATAGCTGTGATTAGACCAAAGCCCCAGTGAATGGTCAACTGGCTGCTACCATGACATCAATGCAGTAGAAGCCTCCTGCTCTCAACTAATACTGAGAGGCAGTCAGATGAGGAAAAGGTAAGACATAGTATTTGTTTAGTAGCCAATGAGCAGGTGACCAGGTATCATAACTACAAAGGAGGACAAGGCACTGCAAAATGTAGGACATTCAAGAAGAATGTAGGCCAATACAAAATAAAAGCTAAAAACACTAATATAAATATAAATGTATGCTTCTTAGTCATGCTCAAAATGGAAGGCATTTTGGAAGTCTTCCTGGACAGAAGGCTGAAATATAGGACATGTCCTAAAAGAGAAGGATATCTGGTCACCCTGCCAATGAAAGCATTATCTATCGCCCATGAATTTGTCAATCCCCCTGTAAAGCCATTTAAATTATCAGCCATCACAGCATCTATCTCATGGTAAAAAAAATACCTCCTCTTATCGGTCATGAATCTCCCACCATTCAGCTTCACAGAATAACCCCAGGTCGCAGTATTATTAAGATTGAGAAAAATGTCTCCTTCTCCATTTTCTTCACATTCAATGTAATTTATAATTGGCTGACCTGTTCCCCTTTATGTGCCCTTTTTCTAAGCAAGAAAGCTCGACATGTTGTAACCTTCATTCTCACAGGGAATGCTCCAACTCCTTGATCATTTTTAGTTGACCTTTTCTAGAGACTGTTGATCTGTCTTCTTCAGAAGCCAGACTGTTTGGAGAACTTTAGGTAACATCTTAATCGAATCCAAGAAAGGAAGAGGAAGGAAGAAAACTTTCAAAGCCTCTCTTTCATCCCTTTAAGTCTAACACTTCACAGCCACCAAATCTTTAGTGGTTCTATCATCCTAGTTACTAACACTGTCATAACAAATACAAACAAAAGAAAAAGGTGTGTGTTACTATTGTTCTTTTTGTATTGTGTCAGGGCAAACAGATTATCTTATCTTACCTCCCAACAGGATGGTCATATTAATCTATTGCAGCACAGATTTTAGTATTGCAGTACCTTAAAAGTGGCAAAAGTTACTGTGGTGAAATCTTTTGTGGTTTACCGTAGAGATGTGAAGCCATGATTTAAAAAAAAAAAAATCAGAGAAATTCAGTGGGGCAAAAAGGTTCCTTATAGTTTCAGGACCTCTTAGCTTCATTAAAAATAAAATATTTTAAATCTATATATTTAAAAATCTTGATTTTGTGAGGGGAAACCCAGGGGGGAAAAACTTCCAAATTTCAGGAAATTTTACATCTCTATTTTACAGTCCATTTTGTCAGATATATTAAGCATTCCCCACACATGGTTGTGGAAAAGGAAAGTTTAACAGTGAGGCCAGTGAACTTAATGTAGAGTGTTTTAGAAACAACAAGAAATTAGTTCCTGTTCAAGGAACAAGAGTCGGAGGTCTTCCCCCATAGGTTTTTTAAACATCATTCAAGTGTGATTAGTCTTATTTATCCTGCAAACTAAGGGGAAAAAAACAAGTCATTCAAACAATCTTTTTAGATATATTGCATGGAGTATATTGAAAAGTCTTATCAGAATCCTGAACAGCTCTGACACTGTTTTTTTTATTCATCCAGTTTGAGCCTTAGCCATTTTGAGGATGTTTCTGCACTGTAAAAAAAGTGCTATAGCTCCCATCCTATGGAATGGTGGAATTTGTAGTTTTACAAGGTCTTTAGCCTTCTCTGCCAAAGAGCGGTTGTGCCTCCCCAAACTACAAATCCCAGGAGTCTGCAGGATGGCATCATGGCAGTTAAAGTGGTATCAAACTGCATTATTTCTACAGTGTTGGTGCACCCTGAGTCTTAAGCTTCTGTAGGATGGCTTACAGCAATCACAGTATCACTCCTACTTTTTTTTAGTGAGCAAAGATTTGGACTTTAAAATTGAAAAAAAATTGGGAACTCTGAATATCTGGACTGGAGTCTGCACTGCAAACCATGTTCAGTGTTACTGGTGGAAAACTGAAGTGACCAATGGCCCACAGATTTGCACTCATTTTTGCTTGTATTGCAGAGTCCAACCAGCAGAGGGAGTGCGAGTTAACAAACCATCCCCCTTTGAAGAGCACTTGCTAATAAATTTGGAGATATTTGTATATAAGCAGTGTTAAAGTGTAGCAATAAAAAGGTCTGTTGCACTAGTTCCCCCTGAAAGGCAAGAAAAAGAATATAATAAGTCTGATGTGGCAAAACATATTTTCTCTTGGCCTGATGTATTCCGAGGAGGTGTGTCACTGTCTTCCTCAGAAGCTGAGAGAGTGTGACTTGTCCAAGGTCACCCAGTGGGCTTCTGTGACTGAGCAGGGATTCAAAATCTGGTTTCTTGGAGTCCTAGGGTGGTTGCAGACTGCCAGAAATAGTGCAAATTGAGTCCACTTTTAGGGTTAGGGTTAGGGAATCATGGGAACTGTATTTTATTGTGGCACCAGAGCTCTCTGACAGAGAAGGCTCAATGTCTCAGGAAAAAAAACAATTCCCATGATCCCCTAGCACTAACCCTAACCCTAAAGGTGGACTCAATTTGCACTATTTTTGGCAGTCTGCAACCCCTAGTCTTTCTTTCTTTCTTTAACCACATATACAAAATTTAATAAACCTCTTATTTACCTCTTATGTATACAGAAATGTTGCCTCACAAAACTTCCTTAGTTTATCTGACTTCATGGCCCTTCTTTCTACTTTCAATGCTTATATCCTTCTTTTTACTATATATGACAATGTTCTCTCAAGATCTTATTCTTAACCTATAGAATCTTAACATCTTATTTCTTTACATATAGTACAACTCTTATCCGTCTAAGTATCTTTCTTGTTCTTCCCAACCTACTCTATTTTCCATCTATTCTGACAGAATTTAGTACCAGGAAGCCATTCTTCCTCTTTCTTCTGTTTAACATCTTTTTGATTTAACCAAAATGTTAATTTTTTTCTCTGAGTCATTTCACTTAGTTTCATTCATTCAATGGGACTTATGCAAGTGTTGACTTACAGTTTCCATTGATTCCTTGGCTCTATTCTAGTTGGAAGCAGCATTTGGATTTAAGCCAGGGATGGAGATTGAGCTGCCCTCTAGATGCCATTGCACTGCAATGCCCAGAATCCCTCACTAGCATAGTCAGAGGTGAGGAGTGTTGGAAGTTATAGTCTAAAATGGGTAGGCAACTGCTGCCGCCGCCCGCCATGATGATATTGATAATTGTTATTATTACTTGTTCTTGGGGTTTTTCTTGACAAAATCTCCACAGGGTTTTGCCATGGCTTTTCTGGGGCTGAGAGAGTGTGCATGCATATATATATATATTTATTTTTTTAAAATTTTACGTATTTATTTATTTATTTATTTATTTATTTTAGGTGCTTCAGCCCCCCAATTGTCTGAGGGATAGCAACCCAGCCCCCAGCTCAAAAAGGTTGCCTACCCCTGGTCTAAAATGTGTGGAAGGCCACATAATTCCCATCCCCGATTTCAGCCTGTGAGCACAGTCCTGGCTGCCCCTGATCCATCCCATTTCTGGAGTGCCCCATTTCAAGCACTGCATTGATAGATAGATTTGCCCTATGGAGTTTTTATCCCTTCCACCTAACTCCCATCAGCCAACCCAGGTTAAAATTAGTGTATTTTCCATGCCTTGGAGAGCAGGGTTTGATTCCCCACTCAGCCATGGAATTTCCCTGAACGACCTTGGGCAAGCCACATACTCTCAGCCCCCCCCAAACCATGATAAGGTCACCCTAAGATGGAAACTACTTGAGGGCCCACAATAGTAAAAAAATTCTCTGTGGTTTCTTGCCATGTCAGCTCAGAAACATTTGGCTGTAGGAACCTCATGGAGTGGGCTAATGTCATAAGTTTCTTCTCATATGCATTTCCCAGCTAGGTGACTTTCAAAAAGGAAGGAATTACATGGTTCCAGTGTCACAGTTAATAGTAATCAAATGTTACCAGAGCAGCACTGAAAGAAATTCTGGGTAGGCATTCAGTACTGCTATTACACCTGTCTCTAACTTGCTGCTTTCCATATGTATTAGACTACAGCTCCCATAATTCTCTATTTTCTAATCTTTTAGCATAATTGGATTATGGGAGTTACAGTTTAAAATAGGAACATGAGATTGAGAAAGGCTGTGAAATTGGTTGCCCCCCCCCCCTTTAAAAATATATTTATTTATTTACTACACAAAACAGTAGAGTTCTGGAACCAAATCCCAGAGGATGCCAAGAGACCACTGTATTTATTTAAATTTCCTTTCTGTGTTAAATAATTTTATTCCTCTATATTCTTTTTCTTGCTCAGGGAGTTAGGGATCTAAAATGTTATTTTCACATAATTCACCTTTTTCTCCTATGCTGTGTTGAATTCTGTATAGTTTTGGTTAGCAGCAAATAGGTCTTTCCCATTGCAGTGACATCCCTTCTGTCCCCCAGGGTATAATCAATCTGTATTTGAAGGGGAGGCACAATGCAGTAACTCTGTACTAAAGCTAATGCCCTAATTTGGATATGACATACTTAGAAATTCATTCCTCTCTCTGTTTTGAGATGTAGATTCAGAGACTGCCATTCTTCATTAAGGTTTTAATTATGTTTAGAAAGCAAGCAGACTGTGTGCTCAGCTGTCTCTGATCAGCTAACTGAGCCAACAGAAAACCACTCGCTACTTGAATTAAATACAGTAAAAAGGTGACCTCAAGAGAGGAAGGTAAGATGCCCTGCTTCAGGTTTTTCTTACATTTGTGATAGGAGCAAAATAATTTACCAAATATTCCCCTGTACGAAATGCTCTGCCTCTTTCCCCTCCTGTTTTTTGAAAACTGACAAGAGAATGTTTTTGCCTCTAGAATGAGGATTCCTTCACCCAATAGTTGCCTTTGAATTATCCTGTCAGTTTAATAAACAAAGTCAAGAGTGAAGCCAAGAGTGTATTTATCAAAATGCCAGACATGGTTCAGAAATCTGTAATTCTTTTTTCAGGGGTAGATGGATAAAATAGTTTGTTTCTACTTTCCCCATTTAGTCCTTTTGTAGCTCAGTCTAATAAAACAAACTATGAAAGAGCCTTTGTCCATGCATGACAAGCAATCAAACCAGAGCCTCTCTAACCATAGTTTCTCATTTTGCCTAAACTAGAAAACTATGGTAGTCAGGTTTGGGACAAGCCAAGATCTTTATCATTGCAACCAGTCTAATGTCATGGCTTGTTTTCAAAGTGGTGGACATATTTTCAGATTAAATGATTTAGATTAAATGGGAAAGAAACAGTGGTAAATCTGAGAAGTTCTGGTTTGATTGTCAGCGTATCTAGATGTGTGAGCTAAAGCCTTGTTCATACTTTGGCTCAATGAAGTGAGAAATGATAGAACTTGGCCATTATGATAACAAGTGCAAATTATAGGTGATTCTTGGACTAAGGACATCAGTGCTCAGATGCCAGTTTTCTGTGAGACAAATCAGGTAATCTTTGGGATGGACCCTATTTCCTAGGCTAATAAATTGCACCACTCAATTGCAAATCCCTTCTTTTATCAGTGCTACCCTCCTCATGCTACCTAAGGCACATCATTTCACCATGCTGGCATGGCAGGGCTCGCTCTAGGGCAGGGGTCGGCAAACTACGGCCCATGGGCTGAACCCGGCCTACCGAGGCCTTCCTACCGGCCCCTGGCTGGTCCTGCCGCCGCCGCCTTTCTCGGGCACGTGCGACTCTGGGGCACCATTTTGTGTTCCCAAATGGTGCTGGAGTCTCATACAACCTTTCCCGTCCTACCCTGCGATGGGAAAGGTCGCACGAGACTCCGGGCACCATTTTGGAACATAAAATGGCACCCCGGAGTCACATGTGCTTGTGCACTGGGGCCCAGTGCAGTCGCCGGAGCCCTCCTGGGGGACCCTTGCAACTGCGCCGGGCCTCCCTGGGGCCCGGTGAGTTTGTGTTTTTTGTTGTGTTTTTTTTTAAACTCTGGCCCTCTGATGTTCCGAGGAACCCCGAACCGGCCCCCGGCTCAAAAAGTTTGCCGACCCCTGCTCTAGGGTTTTTCTTGGCAAACAGAAGCTCTGCATTCTTGTCTGAACATTTTATAGTGGATGCTTGCTTGGGAGCTACAATTTAATTTAGGTTAATTATCTTAACCTAAGCCTGACTATTTTTCCTTCCTACAGCTGAGTTCTAGGACAAAATGTTTTGAATTGACTGGACCACAAGATGAAAAATGTAGGTTCTTTTGAAAGTTAATGTAGCAGCTAAATATCACAATTTAGAATGATTTGTCCATACATGGTTTTTAAAACAGAAAATACAAGCTGTGAGAGCAACTAGATTTTGCTTTGAAGCTCTTTGGTGGGCTTTTCAAGATCAGAGCATGAGGTGTCATAAGGCTTCTTTAATTCTTTTTTCTTCCTTCTCCTCCTCTACTTTTTACTGAGTTCAAGGTGAACTGAGGTGCCTGCCAAAAAGTAAAATTTAAGTATGGTATATTTTTTGCTACGGTATTTACTTTTGGTTTCCAATTAATGAGCCAGATTTTCCCCTTTCCTTGACAAAAGAATTTAGCTTGTGCTTGGCAAGGCTGGTAGGAAGCGTAGCCTAATGGGTAATAAATTTGCCCCACTGTGTACAATTAGTACGAAGGGTACTACTTCCATCAGTACTTAGATGCCAATGTGGGATAAGAAGTGTGGGTTGAAGAAGTACTAGTTGTGGATTTGACTTCCTTCAGATGAATGAAAGGATGGTTTATTCACTGTTATATGGACATACAATTTAACATTCCTGAGAAATTTAGCTTTAATTTGATTTTAAAAAAAGTTTCTAGTCTTTATGATGTGGGTGTTCCTCCTGAAGTCAAGAGAAGACAGTCAAGAGTGGCAGTTTATATGCCTGTAGTCCATGTCCTAGATTTCCATATTCTTGTTTCTGCTGCTACTCCATGTTTGTCATCCATTTTATATTTTTGAAAACTTGGGTGTTTGAGGTTGGCAAGGCTGATGTCAAAGAGGTCAGAATTGTTGACTATCCGGAAATGCATTCTTCCTTTCTCTTGCTTAACTGTGTATCCTAAATGAGAGAACAATGAGTGGAACCCATTCACACTACACAGTTATAATGTCATGTTCCACTTTAACTACCATGGCAACTTCCCAGGGAATCCTGGGATTTGGAGTGTGGGGAAGGGCGTTTAGTATTCTCAGCAGAACACTTTGTTGGTTCATCAAATTATAATCCCCAGGACTCTGTAGGATGGAACCATGGCATTTAAAATGGAATAACAGCACTATAATATGACTTTTCCCCTGGACAAGCGGCAACTGAAAATATTAGCCTCTTCTTGTTTTGTCTTCTCCATCTATAAATGGTAGTAGCAATAGAGATGAGGTGGAGAGGCAATACATGGAGGGGAGGATTCCTAACAGCATCTTGTCCACGCTCTTCCCAAACTTACAGGCAACCCTGGAAATAAGGCTGTATTTTTAATATTAGACACATAGCTTGAGAAAATTACATTATTGGAATACAACTCCCAGAATGCTCCAGCTGGCATAGCTGGCTGTGCTGGATGGGAGGTTCTGGGAACTGTAATCTCCAGAAGTTTCCAAATTGTGCACATAATTAGAATTTGCTCAGTCAAGTTATTGCTC
Source organism: Phrynosoma platyrhinos (assembly GCA_020142125.1). Classification (NCBI taxonomy): domain Eukaryota; kingdom Metazoa; phylum Chordata; class Lepidosauria; order Squamata; family Phrynosomatidae; genus Phrynosoma; species Phrynosoma platyrhinos. The sequence goes on from CM034703.1 coordinate 91,134,596, forward strand.
AGTCAAGTTATTATTAGAATTTGCTCAGTCAAGTTATTATGACCACAAAATGGGAATTTACATGCAGAGTTTGATGCACAGTTGTTTTGGATGTACAACCCTGGCAGTTTTGTTTTTATACATTTCTCAGTTGAAGTAAAGATCCTGTATATAAATATTTTGTTTAAAAAATAGATCTAGGCATTCTGATCTTATCTACTACTGTATTCTTATATAAAAATACTTGCATGTTAGAAAAAAATCTGCATCACCATCGCCGCTATAATCATACAACATGCAGATTTCTTATGTAGGTGTTAGAAAGCAATATATTTATAGTGAACAAATTACATATAAGATTATGGTTTTGAATGCCTATGAGGTGAAAAAAGATTTTCCATGTAGGGAACTGATCATGTGCAACTGTAAAAGAAATAGTGCCATAGAGAGGGACAGATTGTGTATTGTAATGAAAAAATGGACACTATCAATAATTGTGTGCATGATTGTTTTTGAGTGGCACAGCAGGATTGATAGTAGGAGATATACAAGTGGTTGGAATATATTTTCCAAAGCTACAGAAAGTATTTTTAATTATATCTCCCACCAGATTCCACAGACTGGTCATGGTGGCTGAGGGTCCTACAAGTTGTAGTCCAAAAATTTATGCCAGCTCTGATCCTTTGTTTATGTTTGCAGGGTAAGATTTTCAGGATGTTGTCCTCTGCTGTGAGATCCATGAGCTGTATCTGGAAATTTTCCATAGGGAAGCTGCTTGCATTTCTTTTTCAAAAAAAAAAAGGGGGGGGGACAGTCGGGCGAGTCTCTCATGAGTCTACTATTTTTTGCATTTCCAGGAAATCTCACCAACATGTAGAATATGCTAGGAATTATTATGAAGTCATTGCAGAGAACAATACCATTTAAAAGCCACAAGGTATTTGTCATGGGTAATTGCTTTGGACATTATTGCGAATATTGTTTGTAATTCAGAGAACATTAATTGCATTTCACCTTTTTTCCATCCTAATTATTTCTGAGGAATAATTTGATTCTCTCTTAATACTATTTGGGGATGGAGTCTGCTTGAGCCTCTGAGGGGTGCTGGCAGCTGGCGGAGGCGGCTAGTCTTTAACACCTGCCTCTTGACAGCATTATTCAAACATATGCCAGATCCTTTAAATCTAGCAGCAGGGAGGTGCTCTCTTTTTGTCTGAGGGATAAGGGACCAGGGAGAGAGAAGAATGTGCTGATCCCTAATCCACTGCTTTCTGCTAAAATCTTAAGCTGACAAGATCCACTTTCTAGAAGGTGTCAGTGCCTCTCCCATCCCTCAAATAATATGTTCTTAGGGCCTTTGCAGACTGCTAGAAATAGTGCAAATTGAGTCCATTTTAAGGGTTAGGGTTAGGGAATCATGGGAACTGTAGTTTATTATGGCACCAGAGCTCTCTGACAGAGAAGGCTCAATGCCTCAGGGAAAAAAACAATTCCCATGATTCCCTAGCACTAACCCTAACCCTTAAACCCTTCTTATTTCAACATTCAACAAATCTCAACAATAACAACACAAACTCTCTGTTCATACATTCCTCTTCTTGCATCCTCCTTTAACCTTTCACTTCTACAAACATAACTTCAATGTTATAGCATTTCTCATTCATAAATAAAAAGACTTCTTCCCTTACTGGTTTTGGTTGTTGTTTGATTTTTGTACTTTTCAACTCTTGATTTCCCTCCCTATCCCCTCCCCCTTTTTTATTATTATACTTTTTTTTCCTTTCTGAAACTTCACTATCTTGAACTTAATTTTTTAAAATATTTACCTAAATTAGCTTACATTTTCCTTGATCTGTTTTCTTCCCTCTTTCTCCCAGTTATAGAGTGTGGCATCATACATTTTATTGTGATTTCAGCACCAAGTGAAGACTTTTAAAAAGTCCCCCAGGTCTTTTATATATCTGATTTTAACAAATATTTGCGTGTTTTTGAGTCATCTCCTTTATCCTTTCTACACAATTTTTGGAATGATAACTGACTTCTTAATTTATTACTTTATAATATGAACCTTCCAGATAACATGTAGCTGAGTGGCCATATATAAATATAGCAAATAAAATAATCAAATATATCAGTTGTATTGTTTTGTCAAGGAGTGAGGATATTCATACCACTTCTCTAGATTTCTGACCAGATGCAGAAGTGTGATAAGATCCCCTGGCATGTTGTACAGAGGAATACAACAGTTATATGCATACTGTGTAAATTACTATTTTGAAAATGATATTTGGCTTTTGTCTGTGGTCTAAGATTGGACAAAATTTAAAATATTCCCATTTAAATTACATTTTAAAATGTAATTTGTTAAGAGTTCAACCCCACTCCCATCAGTTACCACTATAGTTACCCAATTTAAAGTGACTCTTTTAAAGAAATGAAGTTATTCCTCATTAAACTACAGTCATAAAAATTGTAGCTACACTTTGATTACTGGAAAAAGGGATTTATTAGAAGTAGCGAGTTCTTTGTAACTTGTTACTTCCAAATTCTGTTTATTCCTCTTTTTGTTTGGATTGCTGTACTTAAAACAAGTATGCAGAAGATGTGACTGCATGAAAGGCCATTTTATATATTATAGCTTTTGTGTGTACTTGAAAAAACTGCAAATCTGAGAGGGACGGAGTCACATCTTTTTACATACAACATGTACACATGGCTGAAGAGGAACAGCAAATGGTACTAGGATGGTTACCTGTGCATCACCAAAAAAGAAAAGAAAAGAAATGTGTTACCCAAAATGGTCTGAATAACCTTGATAGAGTTCATTAAGGAAGCAAACATCTTTATTCATGAAGGAAAAAAATATTCTGCTGACAGATTTGTGGATTCAAGGAAGCCTCTAGAATTGTGTGCATAAGGTATGAGCTGTTGTTATGTGCCATCAAGTCAGTTCTGACTGATGGCAAGATTTATCTAGATGAAGGAGATAACCGCTTGGCTTTTTAAATCAGTTTACCTCTATCTGTCTTAATCTTAATTCAGGCGGCATCCTGATCTTATCAGACTTTTTTGCTGCTGAATTAGCCATCTGAATACAGCCTGGGTCCATCCCTGCTTTCAGAGCCGCTCCTCACAGCCATTTTCTTAAGCCAGAAAACTCCCGGCTCTGAAAAGAGCCGTGAGGAGCACTCCTGGAAGCAGGGATGCACCCCAGCTGTATTTGGGCAGCAAATTTGGTGGGGGAAAATCTGATAAAATCAGGATGTTGCCCGAAATAAAATTAAGCCAGGTAGAGATAAACTGATTTAAAAAGCCAAGCGATAATCTCCGAAGTTTGCAATAACTTTCTTCTAAGGCTTAGGCATTTTAAGTGTTCTTACACTTAAAATGCCTAAGATTACCTAAAATATTTTCATGGCTGAATGGGGATTCAGATCCTGGTATCTATCTTGGGGTCCTGGTCCGACACTCAAATCACTATACTGTATAAAGACTGTTACATATTTATTTATTTACTTCCCTGGAAGAGAGGAAAGCTGACTTTCTGCTTTAGGTCTTGAAATAAGAATCTGATTCCCCATCAGATTACATTATAAAATCTAATTAAATTTTATAAGTATTGAACTTCTGTTTCTTTAAATATTTTGTCTGACCTTGTGAGCCCCACTATTGCTCTTTTATGGACAGTCATGGAATATGATCTTAGTGGTCTGTGGAATGTGGCATGACGTCACAAACTGAGAATGCTACAGTTTTCATTCTTGATGCCAGAGAAGGTTCCAATAATGATGAGGGATCCTCATTATTACAGAAGGTTTGACAGGAAATATTTTGCAGCTCTTTTCATCCTCAAGACTTGATAAGTAGAGGATGAATTGGAAGTCTGAGTCTTAAATTCAAATCCTTTTAATTTGCTGAACAGATGTCATATGGAACAATGATGTACTATAATGTAAATGCTGCATATTATTTAAATAATTTAAGATTGAGTTTCTTCTTTTAGTTCTATTTTTTATTTTAACTAGTTCACTGAAAATGTCACTATTTAGACGGGCATTTTCAGTGATGGATCATGCCTGCCCATCAATGTAAATTACTCTTGATTGAAGGAACCCAGGCTTTTTCACATCATGTGTCAGTCACAAAAATACATGTAAAGACACAGACAACTAGCCACCTAACTAGGTTTTTATACTGATATTTTAATCAATATATGTTTTCATAAGATACATTAAGACTTCATCTATAGCATTCCTTGCATTTATTTACTTGTAATATAGTTTGATATTACTTTTTAAATGATGAGCTGTAGGCCTGAACATTTTTGACAATATGCACTGTTTAAAAATGGTTTCATGAACCAAAGATGATATAACCTCTTGCTCTCCATAAAAGTAGAGACAAAATGTGGGTTGTTGTTGTTGTTGCTGTTGTTAAAAACCTATGTAATAATTATATTTTTCTACTAAAATAGTTCAAGGGGAGAATAAAATATTTTTGTGAGTAAACGTTAAGTGTAGAACATGATTAAAAATACTAGCTTGGAAAAATGTGTTTATCCACATGTTGGATCTTTACTCATTCATTACTGCATGCCAGTGCAGTTCCCATTAGGAAAGTAATTGAAATTATTCCTGAGCAGTAAGAAAGCAACATTACTCTCTGCTAATTCTTTATACCAAGGATCATTTGTTGTAAACATCAGAGGAATAAATTGAAATCAGACAAACCTGGAGGGTGTTGGAAATAATCCCATACAGGCATTTTTGAAGAACACAGCTTTATGCAAACAAGTACAAATACACAGATATAAAAATAAGCTGAAAAGGAAGTTGTTTGGTAGCTACCAGCCATCTCTCCATTGGCTGAGAACAGGCCAGTTTGCATCTGTTCACAACATAGCACTAAGCATTATAAAAAAAGGTTTGTATTTTCCAAATGTTGCCAGTCAATGCAAGCTATTGTAAGAAGTGGTGTAGTAATAGATTTTTAAGTGTATGCCCTCATCATAGTAGATGCTATAGAGACATTACCAAGGGGATATGACACTAACAAATCTAGGCTGCACTGTTGATCTGTCTTTCTATTAAAAAAAAAAACTTTCTAGCAGTTTTCATGTGCACCAAGAGCATTACTTCTGTAAAACTGATGGGTTTCCCATTCAAGGCCACCCTAAACTACTTTGGATTACAATAAGAAAAGATCATGATACACTGTTGATGGGAAGTTCCCCACTTCTACTGTGCAGATTGTAGCTAAATTCAAAGGGAGCAGTTATGGCAAATAATCTATCATAGACCCTGGTTCCACTCTAATTGAGTAAGGCAAGTAGAATCTTTGGCTGCATCTATACTCCAGAATTAATGCAGTTTGACACTGCTTTTACTGCCATGGCTCAATGCCATAGAATTCTTGGATTTGCTTTTTTATGAGATGTTTAGCCTTCTTTAACAGCTCTGAAGCTGCAAATCTACAGGATTCCATAAGATGTAGCCATGACAGTTAAAGCAGTCTCAAACTGCACTAATTTTGCTATGTGGCAACCACCTTAGAGTCAAGATAGGGGAGATCCCCTTCCATTGAAACCTAGATAGAGACCGTATCTTGGAAGGAATTTAGGTGTCTCCAGGCTACAGGGGGAGAGAGAGATGAATTCAAACTGGGAATTGTTTTTGTGCAGTCAGTACAGTAGCATTGACTTCAATAAGAAGCTAGGAATACCAGAAAGCAACCTGTTAATTTCGTTTCTTCCAGAGGCCATGCTATCCATCAGAGTTTGGGCACAGAGCCAGGTGTGCTTAGAAAGCTACATTAGCATGCAGCTGTTGCTGTGAGAAATTAATCGGACAGAGCTGCATTTTTCTAAGGTGTAGCATATCTTTATTTCCAAAGCCATCTGACATGTCTGTGTTGTGGAAGGAAAATTAGAGGGAAGTATTTGAATTTTATTTTAGAAGTGTGTAGAGAAGAAGGGAACTTGGTTTATTCATAATTTTTAGTGCAGAATATTCTGTACAATATTACAGAAGAACAAGGCACTTCTGTCTACAGGAGGCTTGCTTCTTGCTCAGTCTGCACTCTTAGGGTGTATCCATACAATAAAGTTAAAACAGTTTGACACCACTTCAGCTGCCATGACTCTATCCTACAAGAATCCTTGGATTTATTTTTTGTTGCGGCACCAGAAACGAAGCTTAAGTATCTCACAAAACTACAAATCTGGGAATTCCATAGCATTGAGCCATGGCAGTTAAAGCAGTATTTAACTGCATTCTTTTTGCACTGCAGATTCTGCCTTAATCTGTGTTCTTACACTTAAAATTCTTTTGGTGGAAATGGGTTTTCTTGTATGTTTGGTAGACTTTGCCACTATCCAACTGTTGGAATTACTACAAGAAGCACTCTTGTAAGAAAGCTTTAATATTATGGTTCCCTCTCTCCCACTCTATAATTATTTGGTTTCAGTCTCATGAAATACGAAATAATGAGATTATACATGTTTCCTGTATTTAGAAGTGGCATTCCTTAAGATGTAAAAGATGTCTGTTTGTCTCGGATTGCTTTTCAGGGGTCTAAGCAAGGCACCTTTAGACAGTTTGATTTATTGTTTCTTTTTAGGCCATGGATTATCATATATACTCGACTATAAACTGGCCGCATGTACAAGTTGAGGGCAGGGTTGTGGGCCAAAATTATGGATTTTGATATGACCCTTAGATAAGTTGAGGGTTAAACTTAGGGACATATAACAAAGGATCTAAAGGATGAAGCAAAACAAAACATTGTCAAAGAACTTACAAAATTCCAGCAGATGTAAATCTTTGTGCTCACTTTTAAGGCTGGATGGATGAGAGAATAGAGGAGGTCGGTGCTTCCTGGACAGATTATACCCTTGCCTTTCACCAAGGGATGGTTCCTTCTTTTAAATAAGAGTTAAGATACAGTACAGTGGTACCTTGACATACGAGTTTAGTTCGTTCCGTAACCTTGCTCGTATGTCAAATTGCTCGTATCTCAAAGC
>CM034703.1:91141695-91156590 GCA_020142125.1 Phrynosoma platyrhinos
GGGCCAATTTTTAACCTAAATTTCTAGGCTTATACATGAGTATATACAGTATTACCAAGATTCGTCAACGTGATCTAGTAAATGTTTTTATGGGTTAGTTATGGATATGTTTGTAAAGCCAAATAATCCTTAGCACTGAATTTTTAAATGATGGTAGTGAACAAAGCATGATAAAAATATTTATGTATGGTTTTAATGACAAATTTAATTAGTGTTTTTAAGACCCTGTACTGGATTCAAACATAATTATTCTGAGGATGAGACATCAAATATCTGGTGCCCTGCAGATATTTGGATGACAGCTTCTGCAGTTTCTGATCATGCGCCATGCTACCAGAGGTAGATGGGAGGTGTAGTCCAAAATATGAACACTAGATTGACTGCTGGTGTTTTTTTATATATATATATTTGTGAAGTACATTGTGAAGACATGCTTGTCTTTTTATTTAAAATATTTCTGTGGTTTTCCACTGTTAGCATTCAAGGCTGACTAGTAAATTTTACCAGTTTAGTACATGTTTGACTGCATAAACCCTTTCTTCTTTTGAATGTCCATTTCTCTACCCTCTTGTTTTTGTTTTAATGGGAATGAGTGCTTTATATTTGTTTGCCACTGTGAAGAATCAGAGGAAACAAAAGGATTTGACTTGTTTTATGCTCACGTTTCCTCCTGTTTTTATTTTTATTGCCAGCTTCTAATTAACTGGCAAAACAAAGGAGGTTCCTTACAGTTCAGGAATTTCTAGATCAATCTGTAACAAAATGGCATTTTCACCATGTTTTGGGTTTTTAAAAAAACTTCTCCTCTGCCCAAATAAATAAAGAATTTACCCCATGCCCCTTAGTGGACATTTTGCAGCATTTCCAGCCCCTCCCCCCCCCCAAAAATGTTAAGAACAGTTCTGCGAAAATTGTTATTGATCCCTAGGGGGGGCCAGGGGAGCTCTAAACATGGTGCAAATGCCTTTCACACACCCCTAGAAGGTACTTGGGGGCATTCTGAAGCAAAAAGCAATTATTTTGACCCCTTGGCAGCTGCATGTGCACTGTGGGCTTTGTTAGGATGGAGTCCCAGGGGTAAAATGTTCAACGTGGGGAATAGCAGCAACCATCATGACACAGCATTTGATCAGTGCTGACTCATGCTGTGTCATAGGATGTGACATCATGGAGATGGTCACCTGGTGCTGTAAAGCACAAAACTGCTGCAAAACTGCAGTCACTCAGGTGAGTGACAGGTGTCCAGCAGGGAGATGCAGGGCCAGAAGGCCATGTGGAGCCATGGCTATATAAGGCAGAAGCCTCTGGACACACATGTGTGGTTGGTTGGTGTTGTCGTGGTTGGTGTTGTCGTAGTGAATTGCTGTGGATCGTGTTGGATGATTGCTGTAAATAGCCTTGTACATAGAGGAACTAAGGTTAAATCCTCATCTGAGAGACATCTGTCGGTGGAGTCTTTACTCCATCTGGAAGGGGAGAGGTGCTTCTCCAGCTGACATGCTACCTGCTGCATCTGAGAAGATTGTGATCCTGGTGCTGCACGCCTACGTGGATCTTCACACGCTGTGTAACCACGCTAACAGGCTTTGCCCACCCCTGTAGTAAAGGATACTGACCACTGCTTAATAGTCATATACAGTAGTCATCTTTTGGTTCAGCCACAAAGGGCTAAAACGGGGACTGGCAAAATGTGTCCCTCTTAATGTTATAGCACTGCAGTTCCCAACAGATTTAGACACTATTGCCATTATTGAGGAATGCTGGGACTCAGGTTTGGGGAGCTTTGGTTTGCCCTCATGCTGGTCAAAAATGTAATGTGCCTGTTTGGAGCTACATCAAGCATTACTGACAATATTCTCTTTCCAGCATTGATGCCAGAGGACTTAGCAGGGGTGGTTACCTGTTATTCACACTGTTCATTGTTAAGTTCATAGATTTCTCGCTCCACAACCCTTGAGTCTGTGAAAATTTTATTGACATGATATATCCATTTATATCCATTCCATGCGATAAATACTTCTGTTTGACAAGCACCTCCCCCCCTTTTGTTTTTCAAAATTTCAATAAACCACAAGCTACAATTTATATTTTACTCTTGAGTGTATGGTTTGATGACTCTGTGTTCCTGGGCCTTCGTTATTTATAATGCTGCATTTCAAAGCCTTCAGCAAATGCACAACAGAGTAAAAATGGTATTCAAGTAGCTTTGCAGTGGGGGGGGGGGGGAATGGGAAGAATTATGCTTACCAAAAGCAGTGTCAGTTTATTTTCCTGTTGCTAATAGTTTTAGCTTAAGTTCTTGATTTACAAGCAGAGAAAGCAAAAAGTTCAAGGCAGGGGAATATGTCTAATTCTCTTTTATCCTGGAAAAGGATTTGGCTGTTATTGTTGTTTTGAGATAAGAGCACTTGAGAGCAAGAATAGCCCATGTACTTGTGCAGCATTTTTCTTCAACTTGTGTTGAATCATTCGGTTTACTTTTTATTTTCCGCATTTTTCTTTTTCTACCAGATATTTTTTATGTGCAAATGCTTCTTTTATACTCAACAGCCTATCTTCTTACAGTGCTTCCCATCTGTTATATTAAATGTATTGCCCAAGGCCATATTTGTCCTTTTAACTTAGTATGTTCTCCTCTTACCCTTGCAGGGTTTTTTGTCCTCCAACAACTGTCTTCTCTTTTTCCAACCAGTATGCTATATGCATTAATTTTTGGCAGAGTATCCTTCATACTGTGTATCTCATTTGCTAGCCTATTCAGTTTTAGCTAGTTGGCTAGTAATTATATACCATGCCTTCTTGTCAGTATTTTCTGCTTATGGTAACAGTTTGGGTAAGATCTGATATTCACTCTCTGCCTATCAAATTTAGGGCATGACTGATTTTTACTGCATCTAGGATAAGTTGATTTTTGAAAGCAGAAATACCATCCAGTGCTAGATTTGAAAGCAGAAATATTATATTAATTCTTCAGAACTTTAAAATGTCTAGTTCCTTTGTCACTGTGTAATAACTGTTCTTTTTGGATAATTTCTTTACAGACTCAACACATAAAATGTCAATAGAATAAGTGAAACACCCATTACTATCTGCCATGAACCACTTTGAGGGGCCACCTGAAGGAGAGGGCAATGATGAACCAGGAAGTAGAGAAGTCAATGAGTCTATAGAGGCAGACCTAGAGCACTCTGAGGCGGAGGAGGAACAGCAACAGTATGCTGTTTATCCAAGATGTACCAATGGAGGCCATGAAGGACATTCCAGACAGGAAGAAGAAGGCATGTTAGCACGATCAGCTAGCACTGAGAGTGGATTCCATAACCATACTGATACTGCTGAGGGAGATGTCATAGCCACATCAGGGGATAACTATGAGGGAGACAGAGTGCTAGAGAATGAGGATGAGAGCGCCTATGCAGTGCAGTACAGACCTGAGGCAGAGGAGTACACCGAAAATGCTGAGGCAGAACATGCTGAGACTCTTCATAACCGAACTCTTCCCAACCACTTGCACTTTCATTCCATTGAGCATGAGGAAGCCATGAATGCAGCATATTCAGGCTATGTGTACACCCACCGGCTCTTCCACCGAGGGGAAGATGAACAGTATGCAGAGCCCTATGCTGACTATGGGCTGCAGGAACATGTATATGAGGAGATAGGTGACACACCTGACCTTGATGTCAGGGAAGGTCTGAGGCTGTATGAGCAAGAGAGGGAAGAGGCTGACAACTATCGGAAGGAAGCTCTAGGTGCACGCCTCCACCATTATGATGAGCGCTCTGATGGCGAGTCCGACAGTCCCGAGAAAGAGGCGGAGTTTGCTCCATATCCCAGGATGGACAGTTATGAACAAGAAGAAGATATTGACCAAATTGTGGCTGAAGTTAAACAGAGCATGAGTTCTCAGAGCCTAGACAAAGCTGCTGAAGACATGCCAGAAGCAGAGCAGAACATGGACTCTAGTAGTGCTCTTGCTAATGTGCGTCCCGAAAGCAACAGTCAACTTTCAGTTGGCTCTAGACCATCAGTTAATGTGGGGGAATCAGTGCAAAGATATAGCAAGGAAAAAAGGGATGCAATATCATTGGCCATTAAAGACATTAAAGAAGCTATTGAGGAAGTGAAGACAAGGACCATCCGTTCCCCTTATACCCCTGATGAGCCCAAAGAACCCATTTGGGTGATGAGGCAAGACATCAGCCCAACCAGGGATGGTGAGGATCAGAGGCCACTAGAGGGAGATGTAAGTATACTAAACACCTGGATGGTAATTTTGGATGACAGAATCTGACAAAATTGCTCCCTGTGCACTTTTCACTTTGATGCTTAGTATTTTATCAGTGATTTTAACTGAAGAGAAAACATTACACTATCAAAATTATTGCAATACAAATTATTCCTTAGCTGCCTCTTGATCGTTGTTGTAAATAGTGGTAACATTTAAAAAAAATATTAAAAAAACAAAAACTATAGCTCCACTGACTGCCAGTCTGTTTACAGGCTCAGTTCAAGGTTCTGGTTATGACCTGTAAAGCCCTATGTGGCTTATCTTCAGTGTATTTGATGGACTGTATTTCCCTGTATGAACCTGCCCTGAGATCCTCAGGAAAGACCCTTCTTTCAGTCACACCACTTTCACAAGCATGGCTGATGAGGACACAAGAGAAAGTCTTCTCAGCAGCTGCTCCTAGGTTCTGGAATTCCCTTCCCAGGGAGCCAGAATGGCTGCTTCCCAGCTGTGCTGCCTTTGGCAGTCAAAGATCTTTTTAAAATTATTATTCTACCAGGCTTTTAGAACTGAAGGTATTAATGAAGTTTTTTAAAGAGGGTACCGTATTGTTTTTAATCTAACAATTTTTAAATTGCTTTTTGTCCCTTTTAAGTGTATTTTTAAATTGTTTTCAGTACTGTGGATAGTTTAATTTTGTTTCAGTGTTTATCTTTGTTTTTAGTATTCTGTACTTGTTTTAAATTATAAGCCTTCTTGATTCCATAAGCCTTCTTGTTTCCTAATTCCTAACATGTGGAGTAAGATGATGATGATGATGATGATGATGATGATAGCAGTAGTAGTAGTAATGTGGCATAGCTCAGACATATACATTTAAAGACATAGTCAAAATATTGCACTAAAGCATTTGCTTCTATTAGAGGCAGTGCCAAGTCCCTGCATGGTATCGTGTGGAGCTCAGGTAATGTAGCTATCAATATTCCTTTTGATTCATGTGACTATTTCAATCACTCTACAACCAGAGCTATTTCCTTCCATTATCCACATAGCATTGCTTCATGCATCAGCCCCTGTCAATATTAGATTCAAAAGCATTAAGTGCTTTCAATTGCAGTGCAGAATTCTATCCACCACCTCCTGATCAGTATTGTTTTTAGGTTTTATATATGAAAAATACCGCTGGATGGCCTCTGAATATTTGGTGTATAATGAGCCTTTGGAACATGTGGCCATCCACAGATTGCAGAACTCCAGTTCCCCTTAGACCTAGTTAGCATGGCCAGTGATGAGGCATGATGGACTAGTACAGGGGTAGGCAACCTTTCCCCTTTAAGGGCCGAGGGACCTCAGCTCCCAGAATCCTCAGCCATGTTGGCCAATAGTCCCATGTTGGCCAATAGCTCCTGGGATTCTGGGAGCTGAAGTCCCTCGGCCCTTAAAGGGGAAAGGTTGCCTACCCCGGACTAGTAGTTCATCAATGTCTGGAGGACTGAATGTTCTCCAATTCAACTGCAGGGATTCTGTAACTGAAGGTCACAGCTGAAATTCTGTAAACATTTAGCCTACTATACATCATTTGACTTTTATATAGTTTAGGCAGCCTGTGTGCTGGATTGCAGCCCAAAGCCTTAATGAAGAATACTATGATTTCATTGACTTGATTTATCTTGAATGTACTGGCATCTTGCCAGATTTGATCCCTCTGTCTATTAAACTACAATGGTTATTTGAAGTAGGTAATAAAACATACTGGTCTGTACATCAAATCAGAAGTCAGCTATTCTTTTCACTTCATTAGGGTTGCTATCCCCAGGGAGTTCTCTTATCGTTTGATCTAGCAGAGTCTCTTGTTCAGTGGTCACATGCATGCTGTATGTGGCTATGCTTCTGTGTTCAGTTTTCATTGTATTCTTTTAGACAGTCTTAGATGGGCAAAATGGATTAAGAAAGATATAGTCCTGTTAACTGCTGTTTCTTACTCAACAGAAAAATCCCATAGGTCCAAAACACATTGCAGAAATAATATAGTCTGAGATTGCTTTAACTGCCCCGGCTCAGTGCGAGGGAATCTTGAGAACTGTAGATTATTGTGATACCAGAGCTCTCTGACAGAGGCAGCTAAATGTCTCACAAAACTGCAGTTCCCAGAATTCCCTAGCCAGGGCAGTTAAAGTGGTCTCAAACTGGATTATTTCTGCAGTGTGTTTTGGACCAAACTTTTCAACACATACTGAAAATTAACTCAGTGATGCTTTGAACAGGACTATGTGGGCATGGGAGTGGGGCAAAAGAATTAACTTGCTCCTCCTGTTACTTCCATAGCTCCATCTCATAAAAAATACAGGTCACCCCCCCCCCCCCAAAGGGAAGATGCTTGAACTCTAAATGCAAGAATAGTGCAAGCATTTCCCTCTAGGATGAGATGCAAAAATTCTTTGTCAAATACGACAGTAATATGGCTTGACAAATAGTATACAGTCACTCCTCCTTTCTCACAGACTTGAGGTCCACAATTTTGAATATTCACAGAGGGGCAACCTCTGTTAAAATCAATGGGGCGCACCCCATTCAAGCCTATGGGGCTTGACTATTGGAGAGTCTCCATTTTCGTGGGGGGGGGGGTCTGGAATGGATCCCCCATGAAAACAGAGGGCCGACTGTAATCTCAGAAATACTGTTAATAGCTGCATTGCCTGACTCAGGCTTGGGTGTACAACCTTTTTTGCATGGGGTATGCTCCCTTTGATAATTTATCATTCAGCGGGATTCTCTTTATTCTGCCCTAAGAGGGCATTTCTGCTAAATGTTTTCTTACCCTGGACTCTTATTACAGCTATTTTGCAGTTTATGCACAAACCTGTTAGTGACTGACCAGACTTGACTCCTTGTGTTGAGTTTGATTAGTTTTCTCATCTCTCCCTGGCTTGGTTCTCAGTTGTCTCTTTTTGCAGTGTACTTACCTCCTTTTTTATCTCATCTGGTCACTTGCCCTACCACTTGCCTCATCATTCTTTTACCTCCCTTTTTAGTTGTTACTATTTAGTTCAAGAATAAAATTATTTCATTTACCTCAGGGTATTTTGTTGTGAGTTAACTATATGGGGTTAACTACATAGCAGAAGGCAACATAGACTGAGGCCAGAACTCTTTTATCTAGCACTCTGCTTGGTTCTGCAGATGGTATGGTTGCCAAGAGTGCCCTTTTCCATCTAGAGTCATGGGAGCAGAGAAAAGAGTCTTATGATAATCACTGGACCATCTAGTTCAGCATTGTCTACCCAACTGGTTGCTTCTCTTTAGAGCAGGGGTAGGCAACCTTTTTGAGCCGGGAGCCGGGTTGCTGTCCTTCAGACAATTGGGGGGGCCGAAGCATCATAAATAAATAAATAATAAAAATTTAAAAATTTTTAAAAAATTTTAAAAATTTAAAAATATGCATGCACACTCTCTCAGCCCCAGAAAAGCCATGGCAAAACCCCTGTGGAGATTTTGCCAAGAAAACCCCAAGAACAAGTAATAACAACAGTAATATCATCATGGCAGGTGGCAGCGGTGGCAGGACTGGCCTGGGGCCAGTCCAAAAGGCTTGGGGGGCCGCATGCGGCCCCCGGGCCTTAGGTTGCCTACCCCTGCTTTAGAGTTTCACACAAGATTTGTTACCTAACCTTATGTGAAGATGCTGAAGATTGAACCTGGGACCTTCTGCATGCAAAGCTTTTGCTCTGAGCTATAGCCCTTTCTACAGCCATTCCTTGCAAAAACAGACCTGATCAGATGCTTAATTACCTACAGTGCTGCTGCACTTCATTTTGCCTAATTTAACTGAGTGACCCTGGCTTCTGGGTGCTATTGAAGGTAGACGTATTAGCTTAAAAAGCGATAAAGTTTGGAATGTGAGTGCCTTGCCTTCTCTACTGTGTTCATCCTTGTATGCCATAGTCCTCATCTGGACCACTGCTTAAGACCTCCTAACCATGGTGGTAGCAGGCAATCACATGGTCTTGACTAGGCATGGTCAATTCTTCAGATTGAAAGGGCCATGTTGACTTCTCCAAAACACCAGGAGTTGCACTTTGTGCTGCTTCTCTTGTTATAACTCACCCTCTGGAGCTGGAAGATTCAGACACTGAGGAGTCATATTTTTAGGAATTTAGAGCTCCTGGTAATGGTAGCCTCTCTGAGTCTGAGGAGTGGGAGGATGAGGCAGCAGGAGGCCTTATTCCACAGCAAGAGGTAGGAGATGCTGAGAACACACTTCCATCATTTGCAGATCATTGAAGAGATAAAGAGAGACTACACCAGGGGTCAGCAACCTACAGCCCGGGGGCCGAATCCGCCCCCCCTGAGGTCTTTGGACCGGCCCCAGGTGTGCGCTGTGCCACCATTTTGTTTTCCAAAATGGCGGCCACGACTCGCTCACACATGTGCAGTACTTCTGGAGTACTGCGCATGCGCGCGCGTGCGGCACCATTCCCCCCCCCCTGCCCGCGGAAGACCGGAGGAAGACCTTACCGGCCCCAGGTAAGAAAATGTTGCCAACCCCTGGACTACACCAATCCCAGCAACTGTTGAATAGGAGACACTGACTCATTAAGCACCTAGTGTCTTAAGACAGCTGCCTATATCTCTCAGCAACTCCTGGCATCTTTGCTGATTGCAGTTGTTCTGTATGGGTGATTGGCAGTACTCTTTGGGATTAGTGCTTTCTTGGCCTTCAAGTGGCTACAATTGATGATTCTAGCTCCTTGCTGGCTTCATTTATCTGGGCTGCAGGCTTGGTGTAATGACGACCAACCTCTTGTTTCTCCCTTCATCGTGCTGGATAACCTGTGACTAGCCTGAATTAACTACTCAACAGTTCTTGCACTCTGTAGCCATCTGATTCTTGGGTCACTTGCTGACAGGAGCATAGGATAGCGTTGCTGCATTTTCACATGGGCAACACACTTTAAACTTTAAAACAAGGTGCATAATGGCTCCTAGATACAGTTGAGCCATTGTAAACTTTAAAACAAGGTTCACAAAGAGAGTGCACCTTCTCTCTTTAAATTCCTGCTCCTCCTTCTTCTTCCCCAGAACTCTTTAGAATGTTTTGGAATATTACGAAAGGAATAATGATAAAAAATTAGCACTGATATTCGTAGATGCAGAAAAAGCCTTTGACAACGTTAATTGGAATTGTATGTTGCAAATTTTGACTAAAATGGGTGCAGGAGAAAAAATCATTTGCTGGATTGGAAAAATATATACACAGCAAACTGCGCAATTAATAATAAATGGGGGGGGAATCTAAAAAATTTGCAATCATTAAAGGAACATGACAAGGATGCCCTCTTTCACCAATTGTGTTTATAACTGTACTTGAAACTATGATTAATAAAATTAGAAACGAAGAAGGTATAAAAGGTTTAAAAATCAAAGGTAGTGAATATAAATTGAAGGCTTTCACTGATGGTCTAGTTTTTAACTTGAAGAAGCCAATACAACAATTAGACAAATTGTTTGACACCACTGAGGAGTTTGGCAAAATATCAGGTTTTAAAATTAATAGGAATAAAAGATTTTTTATTAACTAAGAACCTGCAAAAAGAGGAAGAGTTAAAAGTGGAAGACAAATCAAAATGTCAAATAAAAAAGAAACTCAAATATCTAAGAATCTGACTAACAACTAAAAATACTGATTTATACGAGTACAGTTGCAAAACTAAATGGAAAGAATCAAAAAGGATTTAGATGTCTGGAGTAAACTGCAATTATCCTTATCTGGAAGTATTGAAGCAATTAAAATATGGTATTACCAAAGATGAATTTTTTATTTCAAATAGTTCTAGTTTTGTGTAGCGACACACCTATAAAGGAATGGCAAAAGGATGCTAAGAACTTTATTTGGAATAATTTTAAAAAACCAAGAAAAAATGGAAAATAATGTTAAGGCAGAAAGAGGAAGGAGGTGGCAGCGTGCCAGACATAAATTTTTATTATCAAGCTAATGTACTTAATTGGATAAAAGAATGGATTACTTTAAATAATACTGAACTACTTACTCTGGAAGGTTTTGTTAATAGGTTTGGCTGGCATACCTATATATGGTACGGAAAAGCAAAAGTACACAAGGAATTTTGTCATCATGTAATAAGAAGAGCTCTTTTAAGAATTTGGGACAAAATTAAACAGATGATATACAGGAAAATACCTCCATAGATTTTGACCCAGGAAGCTTTTATTGGAAGATGAAAGCTACTGGATATATAGTTAACATATAAAGATATTCTACATAAATTAGAAGATATTTGAACTGCAACCACTAGAAGATCTGTCCCAATTGGATCCAAAGATGCACTAGTACTTATACTTACAATTGAAAGAAAGGTTTAAAATGGGTGCCAAGATGGAAAAATGTGAAGAAGAAATGAATGATTTGGACAAGGCCCTATTTAGCAAATAAAAGAGTGGCTAAAATACATAGAATTTTACAAAGATATGACCAGAAAGAAATTATATCAGATACCATGATAAAATGGGCTTCTGATTATGGATGAATTATTGAGCTTGAAAGCTGGAGCTATGCTAGGGAAAAATCAGACATTTACCAGTCTCAAAACCTAAGAGAAAATTACTTTAAGATGGAGCAAAGATGGTATCTGAACCCAAATCAAATTGCAAAAATCTATAAGAAAAACTCAAATTTGTGTTGGAAATGTCAGTCGGCTCCAGGTACATGGTTTCATGTTTGGTGGCAATGTTCAAAATTAAAAACATGCTAGAAACAAATACGCACAACAATTGGGAAGATGCTAAGTATAAATTATGAGACGAGATCGGAAATTTATCTTTTAAATATGTTAAACAAAATCCCAACACAGATTGAAAGAAAATAGTCACAAATCATAATATATATGATAATGGTAGCGAGAATGACATTACCACAGTGCTGGAAAAGACAAGAAATGCCAGAAATAGACATTTGGTTACTTAAACTAGTAGAAATGATTGAAATTGATAAACTAACTGCTTGTTTAAATCATAAAGATAAAGAGGACATTGAAAAAGAATGACTCCCAATTACAGATTATTGTAAACTAAAGTGGAAATAGATTGTAGGAACATGAAGGAGATCAAGTTAGAAAATGAACAGAAAATAATAAGTACAGTTAAAATTACGTAAAATTAGAATATGCTCTAAGCCTTTGTTATAATTTTGTTTTTTCTTTTCTTTTGTAACTTCTTTATTTAGTCTTCTTGAGTTTATTGGTTATAAAATAAGTAAATGAATTTACGGGGTAACTAAGGGCATGTTGCTGGAGAAACAGAGGACGTTAATGTTGGATGTATTTCTTTTATTGTATATATGTAAAGAATAAGTATTTTTAACATTAATAAAAATTTAAAAAACAAAACAAAAACAAAGAGTGCACCTTATTTTAAAGGGAAACCACAACTTTTGATGATAGGGGCAGGAGTGGTACGAATGAGGGCTACACAATTAGGCCAGCTGCATGTACATTCAGGAAGACAGTAAATTACTTCTCCACATTCTCTGCACCAAGTGACAGTGTAAGGGTGTATGTGTGTGATACCACTACTCCTCAAACATCTGCCTTTGGGCAGAAATAGGCTGTCGCATTCACCTGTGTCCCTTTAAAATGCTGAAGTGGGGTGAAACTTAGTGGGAGGAGAAAGGAGAGGCACCTGTTTTTAAACTTTAATGTTTTTAAAAAAATCAAATGTTTTCTTTAAAAACATCACATTTTACCAAATTTTCACTACAATCACATGATACTGTGTATATGTATATGTAAATGCATTTAGACTGTGTGTATGATATTGTAATTTAAATGTATAATTTTAATTTTGCCAGTTGTGTATGCTACAACTATTACCAGTACCTTCAGTAATATACAGAAATTACGATTAATGAGTAACCTTAGTACAAAAAACATTACTAAGGATTCTGTATGGTGTAGTATGGGAGGAGGTCAAGGTGTGTGTGTAACACCATGAGCTACCGCACTGGGTGGCACCAAACCTAGTGATGCCACTGCTCTGTCCCATGTGTTTGCAATCCATGATCCAGTTGTTCTTCCTAGATATAGCTGAGCCATTTCATCAGTGGGAATTCAGCGGGTCGGCTCTAGCGAGAATCAAACAATTTAAACTTTGTGTGTCCACTCTGAAAAAACAGATGAGATGCAAGTTTTTAAAATAGTAGTAAAATAATTGCAGGCTTTACTCTACAAAAGGGATGAGAAACATGCAACTTTCCAGATGTTATTGGCTTGCAAGTCCCAACAACCCCAGCCACTATAGCCAATCTTGTACTTGCTCTAGAAGAAGCTGGGTTTCTTTGATAAAATGAGTTGTGGGTAGTACCCTGGATTTCCTAGAGATTATGATGATGTCTAAGATACTTAAGAAAAATATGCCCCTTGAAATATTCATGGTGTCCCACTAACCATTTTCCTGTCTGAACAAGGGTATAAATCTGTGGGCATAGATGGGGCAGGTGAGCTTGGTAAAGAAAAATATGTTTCCAGTGTTGTGCATCCTGTTAAAGAAGTTGTGTATGATGCTTACGTTTACTTCAGTTGGAGGCTGACGTGATATAACACATCCTTTGCCAACTTTGCGTGTCCCATCTTCCAAGACCTGCATAGCAACAATTTTCCACACCCAATGCTTCTCGCTCAGTGAGGCAGAAGGACAGCTTATGACAGCTCTTCCCTGGGCTTGCAAACCCCATACAGCATAGATTTGTTTTTATGGTATTTAGTAAATTATGCGCATGGATGGTTTGGTTTTATGAAGTGGAATTTAACATTTCTGAGGAACACATTCTCTCCCATTTTCTCCCTCCTGTTTAGGTAATATTCTTTTTGTTTTAAATTTTCATTTCTGTCAACAAGTTTCCCTCAGTTCTCAGTCTGATGCTCACGCAGCTTTGCAGAGCTTCAGTTTTTCCACAGCAGGGGTAATCTATTATTAATAAAGGGAATTGAGAAGGACTGCATTGAATAATTGAGCAGTTTCAGGTGCTGCACAATGTGACCAGCTATATGGATGTGGTGATGTGCTCAGTGTTTGGTAAGCAAAAGCTTTCAGAGATGTTGCTTGGAACAGCTGGGAATTCTTTTGGGATTTCTATTGATATTATAAATTCCTAAAATTATGCAGCCAACCATGTAATTTTTGAACATTTTAATGCTTGAATAGCCAGAATTTTGCCAACTAAGACCCTATCTTTTAAAAAGTGGGGAAGGTCGTAGAATTTACCCATACTACCATGAAAGGCTTTATTCATACTTCAGAATTAACTACTTCAGTTCAGACTTAATTATACTTAAAATACACCCATTGAGATCGGAAGGATTTAAGACCGTCATGACTAATTTAAGTCCCATTGACATCAATAGGTCTACTTAAAAGTATAGCTAAGGCTGCATCTACACTACAGAATTAATGCAGAATTAATTGCATTATTTGACACCACTTTAACTGCCACAGCTCAATGTTGTGGAATTCTGGGATTTCTAGTTTTGTGAACTATTTACCGTAATCTTTATCAGAGAGCTCTGACACCCCCCAAAAACTATAAATCCCAGGATTCTATAGGATGGAGCCATGACAGTTAAAGCAGTGTTAAACTGCATTAATTCTGCAGTGTGGCAGCAGGCTCTGCTTTCAAGCCAATATAGTACTTCTAAACAGAGTAAAAGTAACCCTCTTTACCCACATAATTTTTTACCACAGATTCAACCATCCATACCTTGAAAATATTCAAAAATAATATAAATTCCAAAAGCAAACCTTGTTTTTGCCATTTTATATATGTGACACCATTTTCCTATCTCATTGTATTTAATGGGACTTGAGCATCCACATATTTTGGTATTGATGGGGGGGGGGGTTGGGAAACAAACCCCAGCAGATGACGGGGCCCACTGTACTATGCCAACTTTATGATTTCTGTTTTATAGTAATTATAAGTTGTGTAGGAAGATTATGATATCTGTTTTATAGTAATTATAAGTTGTGTAGGAAAATGCTGAGATCAGTGTACAATCTAATTCTAAACACTGATTTAAAAATAAAACCTAAATATTTTGGAGCAGCCAAGTTGTAGATAACATAGGCTGCTGCCACACTGCAGAATTAATGCAGTTTGACACCATTTTAGCTGGTATGGCTCCATCCTATGGATTCCTGGGTTTTGTAGTATGCTATGGCACCAGAACTCTCTGATAGAGATGGCTAAATAGCTCAAGTGTAAATCCTTGGTACACATTGCTGTAATATTTTTTGTTGCTTTCCTTTGGGTGATTTGCAGAAACCCAGGATGTACTATGTGCAATATTTGTGGTGTTTTGTTTATCCTATTCTCAGAACCAACATGGTGTCATGGTTTAGCATTGGACTATAACTCTGGAGATCAGAGTTCAATTCCCCACTTGGCCATGGAAATCCACTGAGTTATCTTGGGCATGTCACACTCTCTCAGCTCCAGAAAACCCTGTGATAGGGTCGCGTTAGAGTCATCATGACTCAGAAACAGCTTGAAGGCACACAACAGCAACAGTCTCAGATGAAATTGGGCTTGCAGTTTTTTCTAAAATTTCATAGCAATGTTACCGAAACCCAGTGTCCAAAAATATGACCCATAGTCC
>CM034703.1:91161045-91188603 GCA_020142125.1 Phrynosoma platyrhinos
CCCTCGGCCCTTAAAGGGGAAAGGTTGCCTACCCCTGCCATAGAGTATTAAACTTCCTGCCCTATGCCAAGCAATCAAAAATGCCTCTGGCCCTTCTATTGCTGGATGCTTTAAAAGCTGTTGACCAAATGGAATGGCTGTACCTTTTTGGTATATTAAAAGAAATTAATTTTGGCCATAGATTTATTAAGGCCTGCGCCACATCTATGATAACTCGGAGGCAACCATTTTAGTCACTTGGTATGAGTCTAGACACCCTTTACCTTTACTAGGGGAACTAGACATGGGTGCCCACTGTCACTTCTTTTATTTGCCCTGATGTTTGAACCCCTAGCAAACCTCATAAGATCAGAAACCATTGTAACTGGTCTCAGTATTAATGGCCAACATCATAAGACTGTCCTTTACATGGATGATGTGGTGATTTTTTTGACCAGCCTAGAAATATATTTTCCCTCACTGAAAGAGGTGTTCACAGCATTTGGCAAATTCTCAGATTTCCAAATTAACTTTGATAAATCTACCATGATGACCCTGAATACAATGGCAGCAGCACTGGCAATCCCTCACTAACTTGCATATCTATCCATCAGGTTTTACCTATCTAAGAATAATCATAACTAAAGACACTCAACAACTTATATCCAGGAATTACAATCCATTCAACAAGTGGATGACACAAAAATTGAACGTATGGAAAATACTAAAATTTTCCATCTGGGCCCGAAATGCTTTAGTAAAAATGTTTTTGCTTCCCTGCCTGTCCCCTGCCCCCCAAATATTCCATTGACCCCCTCTGCTTCCAGGTTTGCAAAATGGCAGTCCTCAATTAACCTATTTATTTTTAATAAAAAAAGACCTAGGTTCTCTAAAAAACATCAGACACACTGCCTCTAGCTATGGTGGACTGGTGGTCCCAGATATTGAACTTTACTTTCATGCTTTCCAATTAAGGCAAATTGTACAACTGATCAAAGATGATGAGTCCACGAAATGGGTTAGCTTGGAAATTGGCAAACTAAATTCAATAGAACCTTTTTCCCTTCTTAATCAGACCACAAAACACAAACTTAAAGCAATTGTCAATCCCTTTCTTAATAATTCTCTCACAATTTTGACTAAATGGAGACATGTCCTTGCTCCCAACTCTTCTCTCTTCTTCTTACACCCAAACTTTCCAAGAGGTGGTCAGTTTATCCCAGATAGAACCTGGAAACAGGAAGGCATTTATTACATTACTGATCTATTTGCAGAAGGAAAACCTAAATCTCCTGATGTTTTAAAAATCTCCTTCCAAACTAAGGACCTAACTTGGTTCCAAATGCACCAACTCACCTTCATGTCGAGAATAGGCTCTTTCGAGGAACTTTCATGGCCCGATACGAGACTTTTTGTAAAAAAAAACAAAAACTACAGCCCAGACTAAAATAATCACAACATACACATGCAGTCATTTGTTGGAACACACATATGGAAGGAGACAGTCTGTCCATTATTTCTGGCAATCAGAATTAAAGCTATCCATACCGGAATCCACATGGACAAGTATATGTTCCTCACCCTCATTTAAGTCTAGGTCAGCAGCCACAAGGAAAAACTTCCTCAAACCTATACATAGGTGGTACCTTACCCCCATCCTGCTATCAAAAATGGTACAAAGTGTCCCAATGAGCTGCTGGAGAGGGTGCAAGGACACTGGCTCCTGTATCCACATGTGGCTTAAATAGCCCAAGATACAGGAGTTTTGGCGCCTAGTTTTACACTAGATCTCATGTATTATATGCCAAAACCTATACTTTTATCTGGCCCTGATTTTACTTTCAGTGTTTATTGATAGAAATGCCACACTTAAGAATAGAAAACAATCGCTTTTTTCATCACAGCTGTGAGACTTGAGGTGGGTAAATGTTGGAAACATGGGGATCTGTCTATTGAACATTGAAGGTTGGTGGGAAAGGGTATGGAACCTATGGTTAATGGAAAAGCTTTCCACTACAATGAGACTTTGTAATGGACCTTCAAAACAAGACGCTTTTTATGAAGATTGGAGGTTCTTTATTGAATTTGTAAATGAACCTTCACACCACGTCCAACCTCTGGACTCTCACAGCAACTTCTGGAAGGACACTTTAGAACTCAATGCAAAGAATGAACTGACTCCAGACAAATCCCATTCACAGAATCGTGGAAACTAATGATCACTGAGTAACATCACATCCTATGGTTATTGTTATATTTGTTATTATGTTGCACTGTAATGTTTGACTGTCTTATAAAGACTTGAAAATCAATAAAAAAATATTTTTTTTAAAAAAACAACAATCTCAGAATAGTGAACACTGGCCTTCAGACTAGCACTGCTATAATATACAACTCTCTCCCACTACTCTCACTATTCAGGATTTTTCTTTTAAAGTCTCATTTAGAAGGGAAATTGTTCAGCTTCCTTCCATTTGGATCTAATCAGTATCACCTGTCCATGGGGTTTGGATTATGGGCAATTGGGAAAACAATGCTCCTCCATTTCTTTTGTATTGATACTGGGTTAGTAATGGCTCCCAAAATTGGTTTAAGATTGGCTTGTTTTTTAAAATCTAATTTTAGCGATTAAACGACAACAACAAAACACTAACCACTTCACATTTTAGAGTATTCCTTATAACATTATTAAGTTAGAAAATACCAGTAGTGCTAGAGTTCTGCTATACATGTAAGACTCTAGATAATAGGAATATAAACCCTATTATAAAACAAAGGCTGCTTGTTCTGGTAGAATGACCTGCTTAGAGCAGTCTGGTAATAAAGAAGATTAATCTACATAGGACATACACAACATCTCCTGTTACAGGTTTCATTTTCATGCCCCAGGTACATAACACTACTGGAAAAAGCAATTTGGTGGCACATGCTAGTTAGTGGCTGACTTGGTAGCTGAAGCAGAACAACAGGAAAAGCAAAATGGAGAATTTTTGGATGTATCAGGCTGAGTTTCTTAGGAGAATGGTACGTGAATTCTGGTAACTGATGATTTAGGATCATTTCTTTTAACTGTGGATGAATCTACACTGTAAAAATAATGCAATTTGACACCATTTTAAGTGCTATAGCTCCATCCTATGGATTCCTGGAATTTTAGTTTACAAGATTTTTAGCCTTCTCTACCAAAGAATGTGGTGCCTTACAGTGTAGATGCATCTTTAGTGCTCTGTCTGTACAGTTCCAAATTTTTAAATATGATAATATTTTATTGAAGAGTATTGTATTGATCTGATTTTTGTAGATAATGGATGAAGTAGAAACATCCATTATTATACTGGCTATAGAATTGTGCTGGAGGACCTAGATATTCCTAGAAAGAACATATTAATAAAATACGTGAATAATCAAAGCCACAAAAGTCAAAGCCACAAATGTGGAGGGATGAGTGTACTGATTGTGCAAACTCAGCCTTAGGCAATAGTCTGAATTCATGGTTTTTAAATGTCTAATCCATACTTGAAATTCTATGAACTTAGTTTTTCAACAATTAAGTTTATGTGGATTACTAAAATTTACTACCTAATCAATGTTCAGCAGCAAAATATTAAAGCATGCCTTGGAAGGCTACAGTGAAATCAGTAAAAATTATGTTGATAGGATTATGCTGTACTTGTCCTCAATGTTTTACCCATAGGTAAGACTTGTAGAAATCTTTCTCAAATTAGTGACTTAAATGGAACCCTAAATATTCAATCCTGCATCATTTCAGGTTGTGATTCTAAGCAGATTTACAGTTAATAAAGATTTGCTTCTAAATAAATGTAAGTCTAAAGATAATTGGTGAAAATTTGCTTGATAAATTTTACCCAGATTTTTCCGACTGGGAAACTCTGTACCTAAATCTCTGTCACAAAATAAAAACAAGAAAAATGCAATGTATTGTTGATTCAGGATTTCATTTCATTGTATATCCTTTTATATCTAGTCTCCATCTCCTGATTCATCTTCACCCCAAGGTGCTGAATCATCAAGTATTCAGCATCACCAAGATGTCTGTGGTACAGCAGAAACTCCCACCAATAAGGAGGTAGAGTGCAGTCTTTTTTATAAAGAGTGGTTTTACTGGCAATATTTGTCATGTTAGAATTTTTTTATATTCTGTGCATTATTTAATACTGGGAATGTTATTTAGTTATGTATTCGTTTCTGAAAATAATAATTTATTAATGATATCTGATGCCTTTTATGGTTTAGGCTGCAATCTTACATACACTCATCAGTAAACTGCATAGATTTGAATAAGCTGCCTGGTTCAAGAATGCAGAATTTACATTGCTAGCCAAAGTCAGGATTAATAGGCTGAAGCAGTGATCTTGGATGCAAATACCACTAGAATCACGGATAATTAGTTTGAAGTAAATGTTCCTTCAGTCTCTGTGTTAAGAGTGATCCATGCAGTTCTCTTTTAAAACACCTTCCTCCGGACACAAGTGAAAACTTGTAGTCCTTTTCCGTAGGGATGGCCAAATCCATTTTGCTTTCTCCCAGTTTACATTGTTAAAATCTCAAATTCTTTCCATCTCCTTTATGAACAAATTCATAGGATTTTCTTTTTGGCGAATTTTTGTCAAAAGCAAATCAAATGAAAGTTTCAATCGTTACCAGTGGCTGAATTGAAAAGTGCAACTATTCCCAGTGTAGGACTGTGTTGTGACTGCCTGTGATTTAACTGTTGAAGGTGAGAAAGACAGAGCAACCACACATTAGCACTACAAATATGGCTGAACACACTAGGGTTCAAATCCAGAGGACTCCAAACTCCTTGCTTGGACTGGCAGATCTGTTTCAATTACCCATACTCTTGATTTTTAAAATCTATCCATTGCATGACTGAAGATTTTTGAATAATTCTTAGCAAAAAGCCAGTGAAATGAAATTCTCATCCATCCAACTTTCCAAATGTCTTTAACAAAGCAAAGTATTTGTTGGATTGCAGTTCACTGTCAAAAGACATGGGTGTTGCTTTACTTAAAGATGTATTATCCTGATAGACTACCAACAATGTTGTTTATAATATTATTTGTTTACTAGCAGAACTTGCAGGAAAAAGTTTTTGGACTGCAACTCCCAAAAACATCCAGCCAGCATGGTTACCTGGTTGATTCTGAGTTATTGCCCTAAACTGTATTGTTAGTTCTAACTAGAGTAGATCCACTGGATCATTGGAATTGACTGATGTGGTGACTCATTGTTTTAACAATTGATTTAATGGGTCTCCTCTAGAAGGGAGTGACCACCAGGATTCTAGCCACAGTCTCAGAATTTGGCTCTGCTTCCTAGTTGTGTTTAATATGGGGAGAGCTGAATTCTTTTTTTTTTTTTAAGAGCCCATAAAAAGTGGTATCAGTTATTCCTTGAAAGCACAATTTATGTTGACTTGCTTTGTCCTGAGCATGAAAATAGAAAACTCTAGCTACCAAAATCCAGAAGTGCTGAATCACTCCTACTATACCTCCCTGGATCTTGTCTACCGCTTTAGAGTGATGATTCCTAGTATGGGAAATTCTTAGAAAAGGAAACAAAGCCCACGGCCCAGTTAACCAAAAAGCTGACATGCTAAACATCCCTCTTTAATCAAACTATGAGCTTTGGCCCATTAAAAGCAAGAAGACTATATTCAGTGGTTGCAGGATTGTTGCATTATTCACATAATCGGTATAGTAATTAATTACTGTACCCAGTTGTTAGTCCTAACTAGAATAGATCCTTTGAATAGTTGAACATTATATAATTTTTAATTTACCAAGTTTCTAGCGATTAAATTATCTACTCTCATTAGGATTAACAATTGGATTTAGCCCATAATTTTATTATATTATGTTACATTTTTTCCATATCTGTTATTTGGGGGGAAATTGGTTTTCAATGACCTTTTGCCAGACCTTTCATTGGGTTTACCAATAGTGAAAGGCAATCTACATGAAGTTGCTCAGTTTTCCTTAAAATCAGGACAACTGCCTCTCAAAACTCCTTAATGTTAGAAATACTTGCATGTTACATGATAGCCAACGTACTTTAGAAGGTGTTAGCTGAACCTAGCTGCCACATTCTGGAGAACTACCGTACATAAAACTACAATAAATCTCTCCAGTCAGGAAACAACTTTTTAAAGAACACTTTTACAAAATTAAAAGGCACTAGTTGCAGTTTTCTGTCATTTGTGGACCTCCTTATGGCAGACTGGTTTTTCCTGATAAAGTTTACCACACTGAAGCATAGACCAATATGAACATGCTCTTATCAGGTGTTTCCAGGTGAAGCCTTTGCCTATTACTTTTTTTCTGTCTTTTTCCTTTACGCATGTGCACATGCACACACACATAGAAAAGACAAAATGACTGTCATATGTATTTTGATTAGTAGCAGTAGGAGCCTTTGGTCAGGAAGTACCAAGTAGCTTATGTGTTACTTCTTTCTCTTTCTGCTCAACCTCTTCTGTAAGATAATCTACATGGCTAACTGGTTAAGCTAGAGAAGTTTTGCCTCCACAGAATTATTTTTCTGTAATATCGATTGCTTAAACAGAGGCAGTGTCAGCAAAGAGATTACACAATTGTATTTGTAGCAAAGTCTAATAGAACTGTGTAAAAACTGCTCTCTCTGAAGGAAGGAATCAAGATTTATGGTAATAGTAGTACCCATAATAATAGCAAAGCTTTTTTTATCAGTTAATTGACAGCTGTGTACTTTCTACCACTAAGCTTTTCTCACAAATGCTATTTGTTGTTCTGCGGCTTTATTATCTCTGCCTACTTGTAGGCAGAAGATAAACCATTTTAATCCACTCATGGCAATTTGATGAATTATTTAAAATATCAGTGTAGGAATATCAAACACAGAAGCAGTGTAATAGATCAGATGGTCACAGAGCAGTTTCGTCTGTGAAAATAAAATATCACTTTCATTTGAACATCTAATTTTTTAAAACAGTTTTTTCAGAAAAAGGCCTTGAGCTATATGGTAGAAACTCTTTCCTCCACATGAAGGAATTAGTTTTTCGGTCCTTTTTCATGGGACTGAATAGATTGTTTTCTTATTCCAAGATATTGTGGCCTTGTCATACATCTTTATCTGATCCCAACCAAGTATTTTTAATTTTTTGGAAAAACCTCTGCTAATAAACACAAATGACCTGACTGACCTTATAATTTTTCTGTCACAAGAGCTAACTGTGTATAGATTGCACCTGCATTTTCCAATAGAAGAAGTTTACAATTAAGTTTAGTTGACTGGTAACCAGAAGAACTATGAAGAGAAGTCAGGGACACAGTCAAAGAGGTATGCAGAAAGTGGCAAAAAAATGTCCAAAAAGAAGGAGAAGAAACAGTGGGTGACAGACAAAATGCTTTAAGCGGTTAAAGAAAAAAGAGAGAAAAAAAAGGTAATAGAGATGAAAACATAATCAGAACCTTTAATGCTGCTGTTCAACTATTAGTGTGTAAAAATAAAGAGAATACTACAACAGTTGATGCAGAGTTTTAGAAACTGACAACAAAAAAGGAAAAACAAGAGACCTCTTCAACAAGATCCAAGAATTCAAAGAGAAATTTATTCTATGGGTGGGCGTATTCTGTGTTGAGAAGAGGAACACAATATACAACCAAGATGAATTTTTTTAAAAAAATGAAAACAATACACAAAAGAGCTGTATAAAAGATGTGAAAGGATGAATGACACATGGAATAAACTTATGAAGATAACCCCCAAATTTTGGAAAGCAAATTGAAAGCTGCACTCAAAGCAATTGCAAAGAACAAATCACTAGAAACAGATAACATACCAATAGAATTGCTACAATCCACACAGAAAGAGTCAAGCACAGTTTTAACTAAAATCTACCAGCAAATATTGAAAATAGAGCAGTTGGCTACAGGCTAGAAGCAATCAATATATATTCCCATCCACAAAAAAAAGGAGACACAAAAGATTGCAGTAATTACAGAACTATCACACTAGTTTCCCTATATGCAAAGTCTTGTTCCAAATTCTGTAGGAAAAACTCATACTATATATGGAGCGAAAAATCCCTGAGCTGCAAGCTGGGTTCAGGAAAGAAAGAGGTAATAGAGATCACAGCACAAATATACGGTGGATAATGGAGCATACCAGGGAATTCCAGAAGAAAGTCTGCGTGTGCTTTATTGACTACAGCAAAGCTTTTGACTGCATAGATCGAAAAAAGCTATGGCTTGTGCTTAGGTGAATGGGAGTGCCACAACATCTGATTGTCCTGATTGTGCAACTTATACTCAGGACAAGAGGCTGCCATTGGAACAGAATATGGAGAAACAGAATGGTTCCCAATAGGCAAAGGGGTTAGGCAAGGTTGCATACTATCACCCTGTTTATTCATCCTATATGCTGAAAATACCATATGCAGAGAGGGCTTGGATACAGAAGCAGAAGGAGTGAAGATATGAGAAAGGAATGTTAACAACCTAAGATTGTCAGATGTCACAATACTACTAGCAGAAACCAACAAAAACCTGGAGCAATTACTGAAGAAGATCAAGGAGGAAAGTGCCATGGTTGGATTAATGCTGAACATTTTAAAAAATGACTAAGGAAGATCTACAAGAATTTAACCTAGACAACAAGAAAATTGGAATAGTCAAAGAGTTCCCATATCTTGGTTCAGATATTGATCAGAATGGAGATTGCAGTCAAGAAATCAGAAGAGGACAAAGGGCTGGCCTGGGGTGAAGTTGGGGTGGGTCAGCCGCACATCGGCCAACCCGACTCTAAGCTGACTCCGCCTCAATGCTGCACGGGCGCAGCATGCGCACACATTGCACCAAAAGGGTGCAAAAAAGCCACAGCAGCAGCTCAAAGGGCAGCCAAAAAGGAGGATCGGGGCCACAGCGTGTGGTTGCTGCAGCCTCAGTCTGCCACTCCCAGAGGAGGCCCATAGCCTAAGATTGGGAAGGGCAGCTATGAAGGAATTAAACATTATCATAAAATATGAAGACATAACACTGAGGATCGTTCAAGCCATTGTATTCCCCATCACTATGTACAGATGTGAGAGATGGACAGTAAAAAAAGTCGATGGGGGAAAATCAACTCATTTGACATGTGCTGGAGAGAAGTATTGAGAATACCATGGACAGCCAAGAAGACAAACAAATGGGTTCTAGTAGAGATCAACAACAACAACAACAACAACAACAACAACAACAACAACAACATTTATTTGTACCCCGCCCCTCTGCATAGCAATCGGGTCGGCTTCCAACATAAAAATACAGTACAATAAAATCAACCCCAAGCTCCACCCCTTAAAAAATTATTAAGTAGCATCAAGTTTAAAACAATTTAAAAATAAATTACAAAATTACAGATTACGATAATTGCAGCTGCAGCGGACATAATAGCAGCTGGGATGGGGAAAAGAAGAGGTACAGAGGACAGGTTCAAGACCAAAATATCCTTAGAAGTCAGGATGACTAAACTAAGGCTGTTGTACTTTGGCCACATTATGTGGAAAAATGAATCATTAGAAAAGGCAATGATACTAGGGAAAGTGGAAGGCAGTAGAAAGAGAAGAACACATTCCAGATCTCAATCAGGGAGGACACAGGCCTGAGCCTGCAGGACTTGAACAGAGAGGTTGAAGATAGCTTTAGGATAGATAGATAGATAGATAGATAGATTAGATAGATAGATAGATAGATAGATAGCTATGTCTAATCCACAGGGTGGATGTGTTGACTCAGGGGTAGCTAACAACAACAACTTAAGCAAATGAAAGCCTTTGTTTCAATACTGTAAGCACTCCCTGATCAGGAGGAAGATACTATTGACTCTAGCTGAAACTGAACATCTTACCTGTTGGTCAGGTGTGAACTCCACAAGATTAGGAGCCTACTGAGAAGTAGCTCCAGTGATAAGCTGCCAGCGGGAATGTGTGTTTCAGTCTCTATACCAGGGGTAGGCAACCTTTTTGAGCCGTTGCTGTCCCTCAGACAATTGGGGGGCTGAAGCACCATAAATAAATAAATAAATAAATAAATAAATAAATAAATATTTTTAAAAATAAAATAAAATTTATTTATTTTTTTAAAATAATATGCATGCACACTCTCTCAGGCCCAGAAAAGCCATGGCAAAACCCCTGTGGAGATTTTGCCAAGAAAAACCTAAGAACAAGTAATAACAACAATAATCAATATCATCATGGTGGGTGGGGGGGTGGTGGCAGCAGCGGCAGCAGGACCGGCCTGAGACCGGTCCAAAGGCCTCAGGGGGCCGCATCCGGGCCTTAGGTTGCCTACCCCTGCTCTATACAATAGAACAGGCAACTTCACTGAGGCTGCATCTACACTGCAGAATTAATGCTATTTGACATCGCTTTAACTGCCACTGCTCAATGCGATGGAGTTCTAGGATTTTTATAGTTTTGTGAGATATTTAGTCGTGCCATAACAAACTACAAATGCTGGGATTCCATAGGATGGAGTCATGACAGTTAAAACATATCAAACTACATTAATTCTGTAGCGCAGGGGTAGGCAACCTTTCCCCTTTAAGGGCCGAGGGACTTCAGCTCCCAGAGTCCCAGGAGCTATTGGACAACATGGGACAATTGGCCAACATGGCTGAGGCTTCTGGGAGCTGAAGTCCCTCGGCCCTTGAAGGGGAAAGGTTGCCTACCCCTGCTGTAGTGTGACAGGAACTAGAATCTGGGAACCATGTCCTTCCTGACACACATACACACACATGGCCAACGCTACACACTGCTTACATTTGGCAGAGGACGGAACTAGAATTTCATTTCCAGATTTTTTAAAACAGATTTTGAATTTTAAAGTGGTTTTGCTTGCTGGAGGTGTCTGGGAGCATGATTTCCTTTAAAACAAAATTTATACCTCCCTATGCCTTTTTTCAAACTGTAGAAAGCAGTCTTGAGTACTTACTTATGTCATATATGGTAGACAACAAAAACCAGCAGAGGTGTATGCAGTCCACAGATTGGTTGTTGCACGCTCCTGCTCTGTAAATGACCTCAAGATATAATTGCTAGATTGCCACTTTAAGAGTTTCAAACAAATTATTTCTCTTGAAGCTCACTCTTAATTAGTAAGTGTCAATTGTAGATATTTACAGTACACTCCTGTGTTCCCTTGTTAGTGTGTTTGAAGATTGCAACCTGAGTCTCATAAAGTGAATTAGAAGTACATCAACACTCCAGCAAAGGAAGAGATTAGTGAGAAGACCTTTCACATGAATGGGTCTATACATTAAACCTCAGACCTTTAGCATACTGCTGGATATTTCAATCTTTGAATTCTTTGCCAGTATTTCTGTTTGTAATATGTGTGTATTAACTGTATCTTTGCTTTTGTAAAACTTACTGTATGTACTGAAGGCAGCATGGGAATGCTTTATTGATGCTAATGGTGTACAGTACACTCCAGGATAACTTCTTAATAATTAACAGATGCTTTAAGATATTTATAGTATTTCTTAATAATCTTACCTCAGAGACTGGGTAACAACTGTCATTGTGTAATGAATAAATTTGCCAGTTCTGAATGAAATACATTTTATTGCATACCTCAGCATGCTTAGCTTGGTTTGATAACCTGTTTATCTTAATTACAGTCAAGAAAAAGCTTGGCTTCTTTCCCAACCTATGTTGAAGGTAAGTTTAATGTTTAATTTAAACTTAATGTTAAAACAGGTTGTATACATTTTTTGTTATATGTCTTATTGCACAAATTTATTAAAATATGTGTAGATTTATTCGTTAGAGATTAGTCGACTTCATGTAATCTGATCTAACTTCTCAAAATAACTGTTGAGACCAGGGCCCTTTCATGCCACAAAATAATAGCTATGATTCCACTAAGTGCCATTGTTTCATCCTATGTAATGCTGGGATTTGCAGGGAGGAGCTTTTAACATTCTCAGCCAGAGACCTCTAGTGCAGGGGTAGACAACTTTTACCTACCTCGGGCCAGTCTGTTGGTCTGGAGCTTTTCCGCGGGCCGAAGGGGGGAATGGCGCCATGCACGCTCGCTCACGCATGTGTAGTACTTGCGTCGTACTGCGCATGCGCAAGCGAGTTGTGGTCACCATTTTGTTTTCTAAAATGGCAGCCACGACTCGTTTGCCCATGAGCAGTACTCCGGCGCATGCATGAGCGAGTCGCAGCCACTATTTTGTTTTCCAAAATGTCGGCCGCGACTCGTTTACACATGTGCAGTACTCCGGTGCATGTGCGAACGAGTCGCGGCCGACATTTTGGAAAACAAAATGGCAGCCGCAACTCACACGGGGGCGGCGCGCAGCGGCAGGACCAGGCTGGGGCTGGTCCAAAGGCCTTGCGGGGCCGGGGGCGGCCCGCGGGCCATAGGTTGCTGACCTCTGCTCTAGTGCTTCACTAAACTACAAATGCCAGGGTTTCATAGGATGCAGCCATGGCTGTTAAAGTGGAATCACTGCACTATATTTGTGTCCTGTAAAGGGGTCTCTGATCTTACAAACAAAACGGAATAAAGTACATAATAAAATTTGGAAATAGAAGAGTGGATTGTACCACTTAAAGATATAAATGCAGGATGCCATCACTGAATACTTCATCACTTAAATAAATACATATATAAATAAATAGTCCTCCTGCAAGTTTAAAAAGGTAGAACAACTACCCTTTTCCACCGGGAAAAGAGGTCCAATGCTGCTCATTATATAATAATAATAATAATAACAACAATAATTTATTTATATCCCGCCTTTTGCCGTGGAAATCAAGGTAGCTTCCAGCTAAAACAGATACAGACCCCAGTAATAAGCATACCCCCCTTAAAAATACATTAAATACAGTCTCAATTAAAATCAATGTAAATATAGATAATTTAAAATAAAAAAGCAAATTATGTCAATTAAAACAGTAAGCCCTCTGAGGCAGGCAAAAATAAAAGAGAGGAGAGTGTCTAATGAGGAGAAATCAGGATTGGAGATGGTTTTATTCTGGATAGGCCTACCAAAAGAGATCTGTCTTGATGGCTTTTTTAAAGCCATCTAAGTTGGTTATCTGACGGATCTCTTCCGACAAGGTGTTCCAGAGTCTGGGAGCGATGGCAGAGAATGTCCTACTCATTTCTTTTGTATCTGCTACAGTCCAAGTCGGGGGGATGCAGTGGCTAAGTGGTTAAGATGCTGACTCTGTTGACTGCAGGATCGGCAGGTTGGCAGTTCGAGGCCCAGGTGCTGCATGATGGGGTGAGCTCCTGTCACTAGTCCCAGCTTCTGCCAACCTAGCAGTTTGAAAGTATGCAAATGCAAGTGGATAAATAGGTACCATTTCAGTGGGAAGGTATGCAGCAATCTGTGCAGTCATGCTGGCCCATGATCACAGAGTAGTCTCTAACAATGCTGACTCTTCAGCTTAGTAACAGAGATGAACACTGCCCCCTATGGTCGGACACGACTAGACAACCTTGTCAACAGGGAATACCTTTATCTTACAGTCCAAGTCAATCCCTCCTTTTAAAAAATAAACACAACCCCACCCCAATACCCAGTAGGTTCCTTAGGTAGTACTAGTGGTGTTTTGGTTCCCAGTGCAAATAATGAGAGAATCTAGACTGGGACCATCACAGGGGAAATAGGTAAAGCCTTCATCCACAGTGCTATGATCCAGAAAGAAGAAACAGTCTTTTTAAGAAGGAAAAAACAAGCATGGACTGCAGTCTTCTTGCCTAGTTTGAGTCATACTGGCCTGAGGTAATTCTATCATATCTTTTACATGTAGTATGGAGTTCAACCCCTTAGCAATAGCAATAGCAAGTACATTTCTATACTGCTAATCAGTTCACTTAAGCACTCCTTAAGCAGTTTACAATGTGTAAACTAATTGCCCCCCCCCCAAAAAAAAAGCTAGGTACTCATTTTAGTGACCTTGGAAGGATGCAAGCCTAAGTTGAGCTTGAGCCCTTGGCTGGTATTAAACTCGCAACCTTGTGGTTTGTGACTGAGTGGCTGCAGTATAGGCATTTAACCACTGAACCACCAGGGCTTCTATTGTTATTCCTCATACTATTCTTAGGCCAGATTCAATAACAAAAAAACAGATGCTGGCAACCTGTTGACACCTTTTGCTCTGGTTTAGTGCATATATGTTTAATTGCTGTTTGTACTATTCAGACATTACTAGCATCCAGATGACATCCAGATACTAGCTGGAGAGCAATTGGAGATTGTTGGCTCTGTTGTGGAGAATTGGAAAAACCGCAAATATTCAAAGCCCGTTGGTTAAAATAGGCATGTGCTGCTGCACGTGGCACCGCACCACACCTCAGGCACATGTGCCATTTGGTTCCTCCCTGCTTGTCATCCATGAAGGAGCGAGACTGCGGTCTCCAAGTCCGCAAATGGGATGGGACAAGTGTATACAATAAAATCAAAATTATATACACTCCAAAAATACATACAGACAATAAAGAAACAGAGAGAAGAAAAAGAAAAAGAAGAAAATATATATAACTAAAACATAGAGAGCTAGTGTGGTATTGTGATTTGAGTGTTGAACTACGACTCTGGAGGCCAGAGTTTCAACACAAGGCATTTGAGCAGGGCTTCAGTTGGTTCAGCCTGTTGGTCCTTTGGGTCTCACAACTGCCCAGCAGTTGGTGGTTCCAGATAAAGCCCAACTCATGCTTTCTTTGGATCTAGAAAAGATAGTTATATGCATTCTCACCTCAGCTCCTCGCAAGTTGGCTATTGTGCATGCTTGAAAAGCAGAATTTGCAGTAATGTGTTAAAGGCTTAATCAGGCATGGCTTTCTGTCATGGCCCAAACTTAGAAACATTACTTTTTTGATTAATAGAAGGATGGTCTAAATAGATTAAAGGTACCAGATCCCATGTGATCTTGGAAGGTAAGCAGGGTCAGCCCTAGTTAGTTCTTGGATGGGAAACTGCCAATGCATATAAGGTGCTGTAGACTATATTTCAGAGGAAGGAACTGGCAAAACCATCTCTGAGTATTCCTTGCCTTAAAAAACCCTATGAAATTCAACCTACGTGAAGATGCACATGCACATGTACAACCTACGTGAAGGTGACTGTAAACATTCAACCCACTGATAGACTTCTTCCCATCCATCTCCCTAACTCTACATATCTTATTTTCTATTCCTTTTATTTCCTTGCCAATCATTCATTTAGAAAAAAAAAGGGGGGGGCAAGCAAACAAGCAAGTTAGAATTTGAAAGCAGAATACCATGCATAGAATAAGCTAATATATGGAATGTATTTAATTTCTTTATTTTGCACAGCTTTGATTATTCTACTTGATATCTGTGTTTAAGTTTTTGAGGTTAGGTAAGTGAAGGGCACTTGTAGGGTGGGGGCATGTAAGAGCTTTGCACTTCTCTGAAAAGGAGAAAGGGAAAACCCATTCAGGTTGTTTTGCTTCAGGGTGAACTTTTGTCTTGACAGAATGAGCAAATGTAAGAGTCACATTGGATTATCAAGTGTAGTCTCTGCAGTGGCGAGACAGGTCCTTTTCTGTCTCCTCTAATCGTATTTGATCTTTTGCTTTCATGAAGAAATTCAGCCATTCCAAAGCTGCCTTTGCAGCCTTCACACACTGGCATCAACAATGGCGTATTTTATCTCTTTACCATTAGTATCATTATTTGCTCAATAATTCAGTTTTTTGTACTGCAGTTCCTGGACCCTGTGATCCTGAAGACTTAATTGATGGAATCATATTTGCTGCCAATTACCTTGGCTCTACTCAGCTTCTTTCAGACAAAACTCCATCCAAGAATGTGAGAATGATGCAAGCTCAGGAAGCTGTAAGCCGAATCAAGGTGGGGAATCTATCTTGCTGTATTGATATTTAAAAGCTGCAGCTGATGAAAGATACATGCCTTAGCTCCTTTCTGAAAGATACTTCAATAGTGATTTTATAATTGGACTCCAAAGCCTTGATAGGTCATCTGTTTGTATACATTTTGTTGATTTCATGATCTTTGGGTACAATTATACAAATTTGGGAAGCATTAAGTGTCACCTGTAAAGAATTTCTGGGAAAATTTATATTTTTGTACTTCTTCAAAACACATTACAGATCATCCAGTCCTATCTGTTCTGTGGAGAAATGCATGCATGCAGTGGTCTATACACTCTTCTGTGCTTTAGGCCCGGTGGGTCGATGGCACAGTGATCCATTCTCAGGAAACTCTTTTATAGTCAGTGATAGCAAATACAGGGCAGCAGATTAAATAAATGCATGACCCTAGAGTGATCAGTGGGAGTTAGAGAGAGAGAGAGAGAGAGAGAGAAATTAAGATGTTTTAAATGTATGTATTTTCTAGTAGATACCTGATAAATCCAGGTTTTATAAAAAGTACAGACTTTCATGTATTTTAAAAAAGAAACTTTTGAAAATGAAGATAGATCATATCCCAGGAAACATGTTTCATGATGGCCTTCAGAGTTTACAAATATTTCAATGGTTACGTTTATTTATCTTGCCTGCTGATTTGTGCTTCACAAATGAGCTGACAGAGTCTGTGGTGGCAGACATTTGTCTTAAAGGTCCTGTCAGTGGTGCAAGCAAGTGTTATCTTAGTATTGTCAAGGTCTGTCACCTTGTGGCCACAGTATAATTGTGTCATTGTAAAGATGTGGGGCCATTTATAATACAGGGCCATTTGGTTGCAGGAGTGTCTGTTTTGTATAGGAACCACTTGCAAGGAAGCTTTCCTAACAGCCAATTTAAACACACACATCCCTTAGTGATGGTACGACAACTACTGATTGCATCACTGCACCTAAAGCAACCATAGAGGAGTGTGCTGTGATGGCTTATGTTGTGTACATTGAGGCCAAGTGAATTGAGTATAATTACATCTGGCATAAGACTCCCAACTGTTTGGATTAGGTTGTTGATTGTCATAAGTTAATTCATGGGCATGCATATATTTGTGTATGTGTGTGGTTGTGTGAGAGAGAGTGACAGAAAGACAGACTGATGGAGGCCTCGTCCGAAAGAGCCTCTGGTGAGATTGACTAAGGGTGAAATTACATTTCAGAAGATATGAGGCTGCCTCCAAACATGGCATTCTCATGTTGTGCTGTCTCCTCTTTTCTGATGGTTTATGTCACTTACCTGTGATGTTGTCCTGTCATATGTTCTGACCTCTGCCAAGAGTAACAAATTATGTGCATCTGGGATGGTAGTACAGTCGTCCCTCCACATTTGCTGGGGTTAGGGGTGAAGAGTCCCTATGAATGTGGGAAAACTGCAAATAAAAAAAACAACACTTTTTTAAAACCTAAGAGAACACTTCTTTAGGAATCTCCAGGTTCTCCAGTGCAACTGTGGTCAACAGAAGTTGATCATGGAATCATGCTGGAGGACCTTCAAATGCCTAGAGAAGTGTTTTTGCTAGGAATTTCTAGGTTCTCCAGCACAATTTTATGGTCAGCTTTTGGCATAGTTGTGCTGGAGGACCAAGAGATTCGTAGAGAGAACATATTAATCAAAACCACAAAAAATCAAATCTGCAAATGTCAAGGCCACAAATGTAGAGGTATTCACAATTTGACACTGATCCTTTTTGTATATTGTGCATAACACATGAAGGGGATCTATCCAGTTTAAAGGGATAGTGGGATCTTGCTTTTGGCCCCATCCCTAATGATGCACAACATTCCTCAGACTTGCTTCCAGCATTAATGTGTTAGAACTGATGTCTAAGAAGGAGAAATCTATGTTGTAGAGAGCCGAGTACTCAGCAGTCAGTGGAGCCAAGACACATCTCTTATTACCGACACATGGAATTGAACAAGACTGTAAGGGCCATCTAGGGAATCCCTCTTCTTTCTCTCTCTCTTGTGTATGTAAACAAAAATAGGAAATGTTCAGATTTTGTACATTTTTAAACCATATGCCATGGAATTTAGATCAGGAGTTCAGGTATTCATATTTATTTAAGTTTATAAAACCTCGCTTATAGTTACTGGAGGATGATTTGAAGCCTTGAATAGAATTAATAAGAGTGCCTTGTAAATTTCATTTGATTTTTCCTTACACAACATTTTGTTTCACTTCTGACATTTTCATATGCGTGTAATTATCAGTCAGAAAACTGTTGGCTTAAATCTAATGAGATTTGAAATGCCTTGGATACTTTAAAAGGATAAAACTAGTCTGGTAGTAATTATTTAACCTTCATTTTAAGAAGAGAGTCAGTATAGCATAGTGGTTTGAGCACTGGACTGACTGTGGAGGACATGGTTTGAATCCCTGCTGGGCCATGGATTCCTCACTGGGTGACCTTGGGCAAGTCACATTCTCTCAGCCTCAGAGGAAGGCAAAGGCATCCCCTCTCTGAATAACTTTTACCAAAAACCCCGCTGTTAGAGTCACCTTAGGGTTACTATAAGTCACAAACAATTTGAAGGCACAGAACAACTTTTTAAGAAGCAATTTTAGTGAACGTTATTCTCATTGCAGATTAAGTACTTTACACAGGAAACAATTATTAAGCCTCATTGATTTCAATGGGAATATTATTTAGACCTCTTGCTCAGAAAAGCGTTCAATATTTGCAGAAGTTTAGACAGTATGCCATTGTTAAAAAGTGTTCACACATACAAGTTTTTTGTTTCAAGAACAATTTATCAACAGAAATGTCCCTAATTGCTGACTTAGAAATCATTTTGCCATTATTTTTCTTTTAGTTCTATATGACTTTCCTTTTCATACCTTAGTCAAGTTTCTGCAACCCCTGAATAATATGAAATAATGCAAATATCTTGTAGCCTTACATTTTGAAATCACGATTGGTGTCATCATTATTTTCTTTGCAGCAGATTCTTCATCAACTACCCTGCAGCAGTTCCTGGTGGGAGTGGCTGGTGAATTAGCAGGATAGTTGTGACACTATCAGTCATTTCAACCATCTGAGTCCCTATGTAGAGTTGAATCCCAGAGGCTAAAATCAAATTACCAGGCCCATTGAGTCAATAGGACTTATATATGTGTTGATTATACAAGTCCCAAATAGAGTCTTGCTGGGGCTGACAATTTAGTTTTGCCCTGAGAGATTTTGTTCCCTAGTCCCTTTTGAGATTTTTGTTCCCTTTGAAATACCAAAAAGTATTCTCATTGTATAAAATGAAGGTTATATACATTACAAGAAAAAAATTATCACCCTGCCTTCTTATCTACTTTGTATGGAAGAACCTCTAAACATCAATGTGATCCCTCTCTTGATGTTAATGGGGGAACACTTCTGTATGTGTATTAACTGTGTGCATTTCAGAAACCCTCTGCACAACAGTTGTGAATGGACCAGCAATGTATAATTTAAAACATTTTCTTTAAAATAGTTCCCTCTGGAGCTGCATTACTGTGTTCCTTTTATGGCAAGCCTGGTCTACCTTTTCAGCCATCCCTCTTGGGTTTTGCCTCACCTTTCCTGTGAGAGACTGTCATCAGCCCTTAATAAATTTTGCTAGGTGAATAAAGTACTTAACAAGTGGCTGATCTGAAATTTAGCTTAAGCAGGTCAATTGATATTTTGACTGGTTTCAGTGGCTGATGGCCAAGAGACTAGAAATACCCAGATTTAGCTAAGATACTCTGCTCCATTTTTATTAAACATGTTTATATTTCACCCTTCTATAGCGTTTCCCCATAAATTTGCTGCATGACTCCTTTTTATTAACACTCTTTCTTGAAGCTCAGGAAAACATTCTTGATTACAGAGATTTTTAAAAAGTTTCTTGTTTACCAGTTGTCAAGATGAAGGCTTGTTTTAATATTTGTATTCTTTATTCTTTATTCAGAATAGTATCTTGATCCCACAGACAATTTGACACAGAGACTTGAGTAAGAGTTAGGGTTTTATTTGGTATTTTGGGTTGTAACAATGTCCTCTTTTAGAAAATGGTCCCACAGAAGGCATTTACAGAACTGTGTTCTGGTTTTAAGTAAGGACTAGTGCTGTGTGCATTGTTTCTGCTGGTGCTTTTATGTAGTTGAAAGCAAAATACAAGCTCTGTATGTAAAAACCTCTTTCTTTCAACTCAGGTACCTGCTAGCTATTTATACCAGACAGTAGACAGTTGTCCCACACCACCATCTTCCATACGGAGTAGTTCTGCAGCTTTGTAGAAGTAGTAATGTATTGAGATTTTCCTTGCAATGGGAAGAGGATCTATATGGCAAACCACTTGGCCGAGGATGTTTCAAGCATCCTGCACACAAATAAAGGCCTAATTATTTTTGTAACACTTATTTCTGTATAATATGCTTAGGATAGGATGGGAAATAGTTGTACCAAAACATTAGGGCTCA
Source organism: Phrynosoma platyrhinos (assembly GCA_020142125.1). Lineage (NCBI taxonomy): Eukaryota > Metazoa > Chordata > Lepidosauria > Squamata > Phrynosomatidae > Phrynosoma > Phrynosoma platyrhinos. The sequence continues at coordinate 91,181,408 of CM034703.1, forward strand.
ATTGCTATTTTCATTTCCTCTCAATTAACAGGTGGTATTTCTTATACAGCAGTAGTGTAGCAACAGACAGATGCATCCCTTAGGAGCAACTTCTGACCCTCCAGAGGTTGTTGGGTGGCAATGTCCTTCAGCCCTAGCCAGATGTAAGGGATACCAGGAGATGCAGCCCAACAACAGCTGGAGGCCATAAGTTGTTCAGGTTTACTTTAGTAGAATAATCCTTTTCCTGATAGCAGAATCACCTTTAAACTGAAGGTAGTCTTTTTTTAAAGTACTCATTAATGGGCAAAATGTTTTCCTTTCTTTGTATGTCTGTCTCAATCTGTATGTCTGTACAGGCTTACTTTACAAAACATAATCTACTGTGTGGCCTTTTAAATATAAAACAGAACTAAAAATTGACCAAGTGACAGTCGCAGTCTTGATGACATAGGATCCCTGCTTCATTTGGAGTCTCTGCAAGTTCTTCACTAACCATTCTCCTGTCTCTGTTTGTTACATGCTAAGCAGATGGCCCAGAAATTAGCCAAAAGCAGAAAGAAGGTGCAGTACAACCTCATCAGATTGATGTTTTGCCTGTTTTTGTTGGTTTTTTTCTTTTTACATTTTTTCCTTATTTCTTACTTTTCATTTTCACATATTTTTGAAAAAATTTCTGTATCCAGCAAGCTTTTTCTTCAAATTTGTTTGAACCACCACATAAATTGACACTTCAGATAACCAGTTGCTTGGTTTGCTCTTCTTTGTTACATATCATTAGCCATTTCATATTAGAATGATAGCAGGATAATTAATAGATACAACCAAATAAAAGACTATTCCTAGAACTACCTTCGAAATATAGCGCTAATGGATAAATGTTTTACCATATGGTATACTTTTTAAAGTCATTTTTATTTTCTCTTACCTTGTATTAAGAGGTTGTTTCATTTGACCTATAAATGTTTCAAATTGCTGGATGCAAAAAAAAAAAAGTCTAATTGTATGCACACAATTAAATTCTAAGGCTGCTAACAGCATAGATATCTGAAATTTGAATGGAATTTGAGATATCTCTTCAAATAGGGCCAGGAGTTTTTCTTGGATAAAATTGTATTTTTAGATGATCAATATAAATTCTAAGGGATTTTGTAGCACCTTGGAGACTAACTGTGCAAAATAAGTTGTAGCATGAGCTTTCATAGACTTGGTGTACTTCCTCGCATATGTGAAAGCTTATGCTACAACGTCTTTTGCTCAGTAAGATTATCACACCACTAATAAAACTGGCTTACCTGAGTTGGCTTAAAATTTAAAACAGGCAGCATTCTGATTTTATCAGAAGGATTTAGCCACTGAAATCACTGCCCAGGTCTAGCCTGGGTCCATTCTCGCTCCCAGGGCCTCTTCAGTGGCCATTTCCTTAAGCCAGAAAATTCCCAGCTTCAAAAAGAGGCGCTCTGAGTGCCCCTGTGAGCTGGGATAGACCCGGGTGGTGATTTTGTTGGCTAAATCCTTCCGATAACATCAGGATGCTGCCTGTTCTAAATTTTAAGCCAGCTCAGGTAAACTGGTTTTATTAGCGGTACGATAAGCACCTTAGTCTCAAAGGTGCTACAAGATCTCTTTGCATACTGATATTTATACTAACATGGTTATGTCTCTGAAAGTAAATGCTGTTGTATTTCTGTTGTGTGACAATAGTGACCCTCAGTCAAGAACTGCTTTGTTAATTTTTAATTCTTCCCAGTGACAGAAGTTTTTTGGGTGGGGGAGAGAAGGGCTGATGTATCTTTTCTGCAGTTCTTGTGATTTCCTTTGTCTGAATCTTCCTACCAAAATCTACCCTTCAGTTGCTCATACTGAAATAAATAATTGCAGAGGAATGTTTTTTAAAGGATATGAGTAAAAAGGATGGGTTTGCAGGTTTTCGCAAATGCATTGATGGGGCTTTCTTTGTATGAAAATCCTTCTGGGGGAATGAATGGTGGGCACATATGTATCATTAAGCTTACCTTCCTCTCCAGGGTGCAAGACCACAGTTTCATGTCCATCAAGGCTCTCCTTGAATCTACTAACCATATTCTAATTTAGAAAGGAGTGAATTTTGCTTCTCCCCACCAACCTGCCATGGGCTTCACCTCCTTAAAAATACCCTTTTCACATTTTTTCAAACCCAGAACTGCTGAGGGCTCATCTCCAGCTTGGAGTAGAGGGCACCAAAGTGCCCTCAATCAAGCCCCTGCACTTTTCTGTAAAATAAAATCACCCCTCCTAAAGTGTCAGGCAAAACATCCCAATGAGTGGAATCTGGGTAACACTAAAACAGTCAGAGAGGGGCATGTGAGGCTTGCAGGCTGTATGTTACCCATCCCTGCTTGAAAGAAGATTGTGATTAGCAGCTTTCATGAGATGGTAGGTACAGCCCTGGATGCTGTAGTCCTTTCTGTCAACAGCAAAAAAAAAAAAACCTTCACTGTCACACTGGGGAGAATGATGTTTACATGAACAAGAATAATGGGATGAAGTCTCAACAGTTTTGGGTACAGTGCAGGGCTCTAATTCACATTTCAATCCTGTATATAGTTTCCATACCCTTCTGCTTATCATAGCTTCTGCAATCTAATATTACATTTTGCACTGCTCACTTGGTGACTGTGTCTTAATGCTGTTTTGATTTGTGATCTAACACCTTTTGTGTAACTTAAACCTTCTCTTCAAATGCTCCCCCCTCCCATTAATTACAGCTGACTTTAATTGCAGGCCCCTGAAGGTGAATCTCAGCCTATGACAGAGGTGGACCTCTTCATCTCAACGCAAAGGATAAAAGTGCTTAATGCCGACACTCAGGTCAGTGAGTGTCAATATCTGTATGTCTGCAAATATTGAAACTGAATGATGTCATTATATCAATGAGTCATCCCACACCTGTTTATTTCCATTTATATCTTGCCATAAGGTAATTTCTTTTGGATCCTTTATAAGAAGTGAAATGAAGCAATAAGCTATTTCCCCAAACTATTTACAAGAGACCATCAATATTGCTTAACTTTAATTTTTTTTATCTTCCTCTTGTCCACATCACAGCTTGTTTCCCATTATAAGTCTGACATATTTTTTGCAATTTCTTGTTATTGAAAAGGCAAGAATGAAAAGTCATGCCCACAAATGCCAGTTTAAAGAAGAATAAGATGCTGTATCTTTAATGATTTGTGTTTCTTTAGTTTTAAATAAGCATTTTTCTTTTCTTTATCAAAAAGTAATATCAAAGTTAATATGGTTAGAAGTATAATTCAGACATACAGAGTTGACAAGCTGATAAACTCTCAATTTTTGCAAAGAGACCAAAAATCATGATCTCATACTGCCAGAATTCACAATGCGGCAGGTGGGAACTTCTACTCTTCTTTGCTTTTGTAGGAGGTGATGAAAATTCCCTTTAATTTGGAAAACGTAAGTCTTTGTGTGTTCTGAATGCCACTGTTCTTAAATTGTTATGTATCAGTGACAATGAACACTAACATGAGGATTTGTCTTCTCTAGGAAACTATGATGGACCATCCTCTGAGGACCATTTCCTACATTGCAGACATTGGGAATATAGTTGTATTGATGGCTCGCAGGCGAATGCCAAGATCTAATTCCCAAGATAACGTGGAGGCATCCCATCCCTCTCAGGATGGGAAGAGGCAGTACAAAATGATCTGCCATGTCTTTGAATCTGAGGACGTAAGGATGCTTTTTGTTTCTGCATTAAAAATGAGCATAGAGTTGTCCCAGAATTAGCCATCAGGGATATTTAATGCAGCTACTGAGCAATGAAGGTATAAAAATGGGCTAACTCTGGCACTGAGCCCAATATGAGAGAAGGTGATCCTTTGGTTAGATAGAGTTGTGATTAGTCTAACCTTGTATGGGCTGTAGTGCCTCATATTTCATGAATCATAGTAGCCCATATTGCAAAACTAGCTAAGACAGGGGAAGCAAGATAACCATGGATGAGTCATGAGTAAGCCCAGGAGGAAGCAATTGGATAGAAGGTAGTAAAATGCATTTGCCTCTTCTTTTAGAGTCAAGTATTATTGTTGGGTGAGGCTAGAAAGGCCGAGGTGAAAGGCCAAAGTGGGTTAAAGAGATCTGTTGATCCTGCTGTGAGCTAACAAGAATCCTAAACAATAAACCTGGACCTCCCTAAAAACTCCATGATCCCTCTCACTAGAATCTAGTTTTAAAATGGCTCTCCTGGGCCTAAAATTATTCAGAGGACCCTAAAATCATGTTGAAAATACCTCAACCCAAGGGTATTTGGAGGCAATAAATTATTATTGTTTTTTTGTTGGTGGGTGCAGACTCCGAGGTCTCCTGGGGCATTAATACTGCCTCTTAGCCTTTCATCGTTGTCCTGCTTTGGACTAGACCAGGGGTAGGCAACCTTTCCCCTTTAAGGGCCAAGGGACTTCACCTCCCAGAAGCCTCAGCCACATTGGCCAGTAGTCCCATGTTATCCAATAGCTCCTGGGATTCTGGGAGCTGAAGTCCCTCAGCCCTTAAAGGGGAAAGGTTGCCTACCCCTGGACTAGAGCCTCAGCAGAAGAGATGTGTTTCTAGTTTGGGATACACAACAGTTCTGAGATCCCTTCTTGTGGCTTTTACTATGTTGTGGGACCCAGCAACTATTATACTAAAGAGTCTGCTCAATGTATTATAGCCATGATGCACCATTCTGTGGTTGTACCTCCATTGATATCTGTTTCAAAAGGATCTGTTATAACCCTTTCTGGCTTCCGCTTAACATCCTGAACTTTTGTTCCTCTTTCTTTCCCTGTTTGGCAACTGCTACAGGCGCAGTTAATTGCACAGTCCATAGGGCAGGCGTTTAGTGTGGCCTACCAGGAGTTCTTGAGGGCCAATGGAATAAATCCAGAAGACCTGAGCCAGAAGGAGTACAGTGACCTGCTCAACACCCAGGACATGTACAATGATGATTTGATCCACTTCTCCAAGTCTGAAAACTGCAAAGATGTATGTCTCCATTTTAGACATAATACCATGCACTGAATAACACTTCTCACAAGCCAACCTAGTGCTAGTAACAACTACATAGTCAATAGTCAATAGAGTTCCACGTGAAGGGTTTCCATATAGAATCCTGAGCCTCTGGGAGTACCAAAGGCAACATTTTTCCTCCCCTGTTTTTTGAAAAGATGGAACAGATCAGACTAAATTTATGGGCACTGGACTGACTAACATATGCTATGTACTCTGTTTAAGAAACAGCTTTCAAATATTTGGCATGCTGCACGAGTGCAGTGTGACTGAAGAACATAAACTGCTAATGCAATCAGCAGCTTCACTTCTGTAGATATAACAGGGTTTTTAAGAAAGCTTGTGTTTTTTTTTAAAAAAAAAAAACAAGTCCATATGTTTGAAGTGGGTTTGCTAGATAAAATGCTAAACTCTACACTTAGAAGAATAATCTTACAAAAGCTGCAATTTGGATTCATTTAAATCCATAGTAATAATGCTGCTGTGTTTCCTTGCTTTATTCCACTCCACTTTTGTACACATAATAATTTCATACATTCCTTTTCAATGAAATATCTTTTTCAAATGCCTTCACCATTGCAGAAGAAAGTAGGGCAAAAGCATCCAGGTTGAGAAGGAGGGCAGTTTCCTATATCCTAGATTTCATTAAACAAAATGACTTCCATTCTTATATTATGTTTCTCCCAATTCAGGTTTTCATTGAGAAGCAGAAGGGGGAAATTCTGGGTGTGGTGATTGTAGAGTCTGGATGGGGATCCATTTTACCTACCGTTATCATTGCCAATATGATGCATGGAGGACCTGCTGAGAAGTCTGGAAAACTGAACATAGGGGACCAGATCATGTCAATCAATGGGACCAGTTTGGTGGGCTTACCACTCTCAACATGTCAGAGTATCATAAAGGTATGGAAAATGCACTCAGTTTAATGTGAGGGTCCAAGCCCCACATGTACCAGCAAAGCAGGGTGATGAAGTGTGTTGGTTCTGTAGCAGGCTAAAAAGGAGTGATGCTTTAGCCCAGAGGTAGATTTGCAGCCTTCTGTTATGTTTATTGCTTTATGTATGTCTCTCTGCCCCTCGTGATGACAGATCAATGCTATATTATAGCTGATTTGCTTACAATTAGGAGATTCGAATGTACTGCTGTGTCACAGTTCTATGTGGCCATTATGCTATGATTGGTGTTATAGTTCTGTTTTTATCACAATTAGCTATTGCTGTTCCACTATTCTTTCTCAATTCCTAATGATTACTTTCCTTAGGGAACTGTGCTTCTGTCATGTTGCTATAGAGACGCCACCATGTCTCCAATTCAGAGTTCTGCCTTTGCTACAAGATCTTTCAGCTGTTATGCTTCTGTTTTCAAAAAAGATTGTTTCTGACCCTACAGACTGTCACCCTGAAATGTAAACTTCACAGAGTTTTGTACATATGTTTCTAAACTATATGTTGGAGTGATACCTGGAGTAAGGCTAGAAAGCTAGAGACTCAATTATGTTATGTTGAATGTAGTGGTTGCTAAAGGATAGTGACACTTAACAAAGGCTAGCTGTTTTGATGTGAAATGAGATGGCAGAATAACTCATTGCAACAGAATTCTGCTCAAGTACAACAGATATAGCTTTCTTTTTTGGCCATATAGCAATTAGGAGAGAAAGATAAGATTCTGTTGATATTTCTGAACCACACAATGGCTTTTCACTACTATCTCCACGATATCCCTCTGAATTGCCTATCTGGGTTAGAGGACTGATGCACCAGTTGTGTATTCTCTTGGGTAAAGATGATCTTGTTAGTGTTGAGTATCTTCTAACATCAAGGTTAGATTACTGCAGTCCATTAAATGTGGGTCTTCTTCTGAAGAACCTTTGGGAGTTTCAGGTGTCCCCAGGGGCAAAGAGGTAATTAACAGGAACCTAATGCAAGAGGTATATTTCACCCATGTTTTAGAAGCTGCAGAGAAATGGTCATAAAGAATGTGGGTTATTACTTGCCATGCTCATTCCAGAGGCAGGAGTCACATTATCTTTAGAATATTTTTTTTCTAGATTCTGCTTTTCTAACTGATCAAATGGAGCTAAATTTCATTGCTTGCTTTTTGCCTTTTATGTTGTTCCTTAACTTGGTTCTATCACTCTGTAGTAACATCACTCCATCTGTCTATTTTTT
>CM034703.1:91188703-91211350 GCA_020142125.1 Phrynosoma platyrhinos
GGGGAAGAGGAGCAGGAGCCCGCGCTTCTTTTTTCCCATCCTCCCATCCCTTTAACTGGCTCCCTGGCCCTTTCCCAGCCCAATTGTTTCTTTCCCCAGGGGGTGATTGGGCAGGGAAAAGGAAGAGGAGCCTCCATCCCCCCAATTCCCTTTCCCAGCCAGATTGCTGCTCAGGCCCCTTGAACCTCCCCCCCCCAACAGGAGGGTATTCAGTTGCATTAAACGACTTTTTTTTCTGCCCACGGTAAAAAGTATTCTCCTTCGGGGGAGCCCAAAGTTAAAGAACATCTTATCAGTCCGCCATAGCCAGCCCCTCTTGGGATTTTTGAAGATTTAGTTTGATTATCTATGTGTGTGTATTCTATGACATTGTGTGAGTTTTAAAAAATGATTAATGTAATCTGGTCTTGGAGAAGAGCACTAAGGATCCCATGGACAGCCAAAAAGACGAACAATTGAGTCCTGATCAAGCCTGAAATCTGTCTGGAAGCCAAGATGATCAAACTGAGGCTGTGGTACTTTGGACAACTGAGAAAGCATGACTCATTGGAAAAGACAATAATGCTGGGAAAGGTGGTGGGAAACAGAAAGAGGAAGACTGCATATTAAATGGATAGACTCAATTAGGGTGGTCACAGGTATGACTTTACAGTACCTATGCAGAGCAGTAGAGGATAGGGGGTCTTGGAGATGTCTCATCCACAGTGTTGTCATGAGTTAGAGTCAACTCAAAGGTAGTTAACAACAAACCTAGTCTGAGCATGTATAGAGTAAAAATAAATAAATAAATAAATAAATAAATAAATAAAGCCTAAAAAGTTAGTTCAGTGATAAAATGTATAAATTGCGCTGGATGCTACCATAAAAAATATATTTTTTAAATCCCCCATATTTGGAAAAGATAGTACAGTTCTACAACTGCATGTAGTACAAATGCCAGTGTTTGCAAAAAGAATTCTCAAGTGAAAATTGCTTCTAAAATAATCTATAATTAAAAGAATTGGATTTTTTATAATGAGAGAAAATATGTTAGCAGTCTTACTTTTTTTAAAATGGAGAATATATGCAGTTTGCAGAAGAGCACTTGCTAAAAAAGCACAGGTGGTCTTTTTTCATGCTTTCTGATGCACACACTCGCACACAAAAATAGCAAATGAAGAAAAAAAACCTGAACAGCACGATTTTCAGGGAGAATCTGAATCCCAGAGGGATCCTACAAAAGTAAGGTAGATTCAATAAAATGATTGAAAATACGTGTTTATAAAAAACATCAGACATTTCACTTTCTACATTCCTTGTGAAGTCCGTTGGGATGGGAGTGATAAACAGCATCCAGTAACAGGTACAAAATCTCCAGAGTCTAGGCATGAATTTGGAGGATGATGCTGGAGGCAAGAGTGGTCCTATCCTCTAAATTAAGGCCATACGTGTCAGGGCATGAAATTGGTAGATCTACAAGTTCACTCTATCCTCAAGCATGGTTGGATCATGGGGTTTCTCTACTGAAAAAATAGCCATCTTGAACAAGCAATGTCCCTCAGAATTGAAATGTTTTGCAACAGGTTGCTAGAACTCTTTGATGATAACTGATGTTTTATTGTTCCTGTGTCTTGTGCAAAGGTTAGTGGTGCTTTCCCCCACATATTGTGTGTTGTGTCTGAGATGCTGGCATTCAATGGTATATGTGACCCTGGTGAAATTGCATGCTATGTTTTGTTTAATATGATAGATTTTTCTGGTGTTTTTGCTTTTAAAGGTTTTTGTTTCTTGTTAGATATGCACAAGTAATGCAATGCTTAATTGCAGTGATGTGACCCAGGATTTTCAGATAGTATTTTTATTTCAGCCCTTGCCAGCAGCTTCTTTAGAGTAAGTGGCTGATGGAAAGCATTGCTGGGAAGCTTATTAATAGCTTAGCAAGACACGGTGAATTGTATATATAGATACAATTATATATAGATATAGATACATCATAGAACTTCCTTTTATCTTTTCCTGACTGGGAAGGCTAATGGGCAACCATATGGTGCACAGATGATGTTTGAGCCTGGATTTTGGGCAGTGCATTTTAGGTTATAAATAAAGCCCAAAATGGAAGCTATAAAACAAATGAAAATGTCTTATGGCCTTGGTGTTTCTTTGAGTGCCAGATGGCTGCTGGTTGGCCTTTCCTCATATCAGGGTTGTATTTTTATTTACTGTCTTGGCTTTCCACATCCGCATCCGTCCTTCTTTTCTTGATTAGCAAGCAAGCTGAGCACAGTAGCGTATGTGGAGATGAGAGAGACAGCGTTTGACATTTGGAGCTCTCTGGGGGTTCATTTCACATACTGCCCTTGTGAATATTGATAGGTAGATAAGGCCACTAGCAGGAAAATGGACTGCAAATGGAAAGGTTAAATGCATGAATTGATCTATGGTGTGGGCAGTCACTTCAGGCAAGCAACTTTTTCCTGTCTTTGCAAAAGGCCATGATAAAAATAACGTGTTCTTTTACATATTTACAAGTTGGAAAAGAGACATTTGGTTAGGTTGAGTTAAAAAGGATATCAAATGTCGTGTCAGTGGATTAAGTGAGAAATGCTGGCAAAGATGTGCTAGCTGAAATGATGTAAGAAGCCTCTGTCTGTATGAAGATGAAGCTGGTCAGGGGCTATCCTGAGCGCTTGTTGCCTTTAGTTCTCCAGGCATCAACACGTTGTCCTCCTTTTGAGGGAAGGGTACATTTCCTGGAGGCAAATATTATTGATAATGAGAATTAGTATTCCTTCCTCACTCTTGACTGCACTGAAATGTCTTGTCCATAAAGCTTTTTCTGTCCAATTTATAATTGGTCTTGTGTATTACACAGGACGACATCCAACCTCCAGTCTAGCATTCCAGTGGCATAACCAGAGTTTGGAAAAGATACATTTTTGACTTACTGGTACATCTCCCAGGATGCCTGGGTGGATGATTTGGGGAGTTAATACTCCAAAACAATAACTTTTCTTGGCACAATTCTAGTATCCCAATCTACCTCATTTTTCTCTTTGTAAACCTTGAGACTGTTTGCTTACTTTTGCTGTGGATGGTGTGCCTTTGATACCTGTATAAAAGATGCAGATAGGTCATCTTCACAGAGGTGGCTCACCAGGAACAAACCTATACCAAGGCCTTGTGAGTTTGTGCTGACTTCTTGGAGCCCTGAAGGCCCCATGCAAGAGCTGGTCCAAAAAGCCTAAATTGGCTTGAACTGGACAACTCCTTTTCCTATAAAACACTGTGATAATTAAGACCAAGGGGCAGCTTTATTTTGGGGGAGAGTCCAGGCACCATGGTGAGTGAAAATGAGGCATTCATTCTTCCTTATGGTTGCCACCAGGTCCTATGCATGCTGTTTCTCTGCTTAGCCAGCAGAAGAAAGACCTGTGGGAAATCATAATAGTTCTAGGCTCACTATGTAGTATGTCTGCCATTACTCAGTACATTTATGATTAACAGTGTATTCATATTCAGCCAGATCTTCACATGTAAGGTTTTAGGGTTGTGAGTTGAAACAGCAGACTATACCATTTCAAAGTGCAGGTTGTGATAGCTATTTTTGAATACTTGTAAAGCTGCAGAAGCAGCAGTAATAACACCTCTAGCATATCCAGAATGGAGGTTCTCGACCAGTCCCCTGTGTTTGCTTAGGTGGACATTCAAAAATTTGATCCTCATTTGCAGTCAGAAGTAGTCCATTCCCATGTACTGATCCAGTCAGTTGTTTTGACTGGAGTGGCAAAAGAGTGAAATCAACCAGTACTGTGTCTTCTGGCATATATGCTTCTACAAGCTGGCATCCTCTTAGTTAGACCCAATTGGAGTACACCTATTTAGTCCACTGTCGTGATCACGTAGAGAAATCTAAAAGATTCAATGGGTCTATTCCAGGCAAGATTAAAATAGGATTTAGGCCAGTGTATCCCTAGACCGAATCATAGAGTTGGAAGGGATCACAGGGGCCATCCGGTCGAACCCCCCCCCCCCCCCCCAGGAACCCACAATCCCCGACAGATGGCCATCCAGCCTCCGTTTAAAGACCTCCAAAAAAGAAGACTCCCCCATTCTCTGAGGGAGTATGTTCCACTGTCAAACAGCCCTTACTGTCAGGAATTTCCTCCTAATATTAAAGTGGAATCTCTTTTCCTGTAGTTTGAATCCATTGCTCTGGGTCCTATTCTCTGGAGCAGCAGAAAACAAGCTTGCTCCCTCCTCAATATGACACCCCTTCAGGTATTTAAACAGGGCTATGATATCACCTCTTAACTATCTCTTCTCCATACTAAACATACCCAACTCCCTAAGTCTCCCCTCATGCTGCATGGTTTCCAGACCCTTCACCATTTTGGTCACCCTCCTCTGGACACATTCCAGCTTCTCAACATCCTTTTTGAATTTTGGTCCCCAGAACTGGAAACAGTGTTCCAGGTGAGGCCTTACCAAAGCAGAGTAGAGTGGCACTACTGCTTCCCTTGATCTAGAAACTATACGTCTATTGATGCAGCCTAGAATCACATTGGCCTTTTAGCTGCCGCATCACACTGTTGATTCATGTTCAACTTGCGGTCTACTAGGGCTCCTAGATCCCTTTCACATATAGGGCCTTTGGAGACTGCCAGAAATAGTGCAAATTGATTCCACTTTAACTGCCCTGACTCAGTGCTAGGGAATCATGGGAACTGTATTTTATTGTGGCACCAGAGCTCTCTGACAGAGAAGGCTCAATGTCCCAGAAAAAAAATACAATTCCCATGATTCCTTAGCACTGAGTCAGGACAGTTCAAATGGACTCAATTTGCACTATTTCTAGCAGTCTGCAGAGGCCCATAGTCTTGTTAAGCCAAGTTCCCCCATCCTATATCTATGCATTTCATTTTTCTGCCTAAGTGCATTTCTCCATGTTGAAATTCATTTTGTTAGTTTTGGCCCAGCTTTCTAATCTATTAAGGTCATTTTGAATTTTGATCCTCTCCTCTGGATTTTAGCTACTCCTCCTAATTTGGTTTCATCTGCAAATCTGATAAGCATGCCCTCTATAAAATTATAATTGGTATTAATAAGGATTACCAGTGAGTGGCTGTTAGATTATTTAATGCTGACTAAATGATGGGATCTTGCATATCCAACTTCAGATGTTCCCTGCGTGAAATAAGAGCTATTCCTTGTGGCTGAATCCCTTAGTACTTTTTGTGAGGTGAAACCACGGTGGTTGCTGTGATGTGTTTCTTTCCCATTAGTTCTTTATTGGCTTTTACATTAGTTGTTTGTATTCAGAATCTAGGAACACATTCTGTATTTCTTTATTGCAGACAACTGTAGTTTTGTAAACGTTTTTAATTTTTAAAAGCGATTTTGATCAGACAGTTTTCAATTGAACCAGCATGGTGTAGTGCTCTTGAGTATTGGACTAGCATTCTGGGAGACCAAGATTCAAATCCCTCCTCAGCAGTGGAAACCCACTGGGTGACCTTAGGTAGGTCATACTTTCTTAGTCTTAGTGGAAGGCGATGAGAAACCTCCCAAATAAATTTTGCCAAGAGAACGGTATGCTAGAGTCATCATAAGTGAAGACAAGATCAGCTTGAAGGCACATAGCAACAAAAGGTTTTGATCAGAATTTGAGGAAAAAATACTTTTTGGATTATAGTCCCCAAAACTATAGGGATTTGGGAAATGGTAATCCAGAAAATAGTAATCCAGCATGGTGTAGTGGTTTGAGTGTTGGACTATGACTCTGAACACCAGGGTTTGAATTCCATCTTGGCCTTGGAAACCCATTGGTTGACCTTGAGTAAGTCTCACACTCAGCCTCAGAGGATGGCAGTGGCAAACCACCTCTGAAGAAACTTCTCAAGAAAATCCCATGATAGAGTTGCTTTATGGTCATCATAAATCAGAAACAACTTGAAGGCACAAAACAACAACATCCAGAAAGTAATTTTCTTTAAATTTTGGGCTTAATTGGAGTAGTTTAAGCAACATGCTACCACAGTGGACAGGGAATTGATCTGCAGAAGCATATGGTCATGTTAGCATTCTAGTGCAGGACTGATGTAAAATATTATCTGTCCTATTCTTTTTAAGGGTTTGAAGAATCAGGCCAGAGTTAAGCTGAATATAGTAAGATGTCCTCCAGTAACTACTGTCCTCATCAGAAGACCAGATCTCAGATATCAACTGGGCTTCAGTGTACAGAATGGCATTGTAAGTCATATGTGGAATCCTTAACTATTTATTACCTTCTGTAAGACTTTAAAGAAGAAAAAGGGAGAATAGTTAATTTCAAAACACCTAACTTCGGTATTCAAAGGTTCACAGCGAAAGCATGAATATCTATCTACTCACTAGGCCAAGACAATATTAAAGATCCCTTGGTTAATCTAAGGGATGAATAAATTGGGAATTAATGAGTGGAGCCATATAGATGAGTGCCAGGTGAGTTACACAGAATGTCTATATGGGAAGGACATTTCTGTGCTTACTGGAGTTAAAATCTGCCATGTCCCTTAATCCTAAACGTGTGGGGCACAGCTATACTTACTAGTAAGGACATGGAATCTGAAATCAGGTTACCACTAAGGTTACTAGTGATAGGGTAAATGTAATCTCTAATATTGAAAAATAGATTGTTTTATTTTGTGTGAAGAACTGTGAACAAAATGCACAAAATAAGGCACTGTGTTTTTGGGTTTTGTCAAGTCCAATGGTAATAAATAACTTACAGCATGAAATATGCTTGCATAGCAGTAGTTTGAATTGCCTTTTGGATTTCCCAGTGCCTCTGATTTGCATTATGCAGAGCAGATGTTAACACTTTCACACTTTTAAAAATACCAGCACTCCCATCTCTTGTCACGCCCCAGGAGAAAAAGCTGACACTGTGTTCACCTGTGCCAAACACAGTGAACGGTTACATTTATCTTTGCCATGTCATTTCCCTTTATTATGTATCTACCAAATTATTACATTTAAATAGGCATTTCCCTAGGAACTATGATTTGAAGCAGTCAAGAGCATTTCAGAAGGGCAGAGATTTGTTACCCTGTGCTTGGCTTCATTGTGACTGTTGCTGTGTTTGCTGAAAAAGCCTGCCCTACCACACTGATGAGGCCAAGTATCAGGCTGGTGCTCAGTGCTGGCAGCTGCTTAAAGATCTTCTCATGTCATCTTGCTTTCTCAAAAAGAAGGGCGAAAACCATACCAATGGAGCCTCTGCACTCTGGGACAACAACATTGCATGCTCACTAGAGCTTGGAAAACTTATTTTTCTGCATCACAGACAGCATGGCTGCTGGCACAGCTTTTTCATTATGTCATCTCCATGGTGAAGGAGAAGTGCATGTACTGCACCTGAAATATATTCCTCAGAGTTCTGCATTCTTGAGTGTATCAGTTGAGTATATCAGTTGCCTCCACTTAAGATGTCCTGAAGTGATGCCAGCACTGCCTGCAGATTCATAATGGTGATTCCATCCAAGCATCTGCCCATATGATGCTGAAGTTAGCAAATTATTGTGCTAAATTATACAAGTGAGAACTCAACTTTGCCATACCTCAGTGCTGTAGGATCAGTGGGCCTCAGATGAACTGTCACACACACATCCTTTGGCCAGACTGGCAAATGGGCTGAAGCAAAGGAGGGAATGGGGAAATACGACTTCCCAGCCCTGCTCTAACTGAAGCATGTACCATTTAACATTTCCAGTGCCTAGTGTTTTATGTTATCACTGCTTGATGTCTTTGCAGATCTGTAGCCTTATGAGAGGAGGGATCGCAGAACGAGGAGGAGTACGAGTGGGGCACCGGATTATTGAAATAAATGGGCAAAGTGTTGTAGCAACACCTCATGAAAAGATTGTTCACATTCTCTCAAATGCTGTTGGTGAGGTAGGAGCTAGCAACTTTCTACTTCATTTTTAGGAAATGATAGCTTTATTGCATTGTTATTGCCACCAAATGGGGGAAGAAGGCAAATGCAGGCAAGCAGGCAACTGTTTGTGTGTAGCTTTATAGTGCTTTTTGCTGAGACTGGAGCCTCCTTGTGAAAGGTGCTGAATGGCCATGCTCTGGGTATGTGCAAGCATTGGTCAACATTTGTATCTTGCCTTTCCTACAGGCAGCTCAGGACTTATCCACATATGCAAGTCAAGAGGTAAGCTTAGCATAAGAGATAATGGCCAGAATCCTGTTGGTAACATATGCTGGTGTAACTTTTTGTTATGCCAGCATAATACTTTCTCATCATTGTGGAAGAAGATATCCAGAACATCTATGCACAAAGATCTCCACACATCTACATGCAACCCCAGCTTTCCAGTCCTGGGACACACCCTCCATTGCTAGTCAGTGGCCAGAGGAGAGATGCTCCCAGGCATCATCTGGCTGCAATTTTGCATCTAGGGAAAAAAGGAAGAGACATCCTCCTCCTAGACAAAGAGGATATACAAAGAGGATGACTCTTGCCTTGTCCTGAATACAAAACAGGAGCCCCTTATTCTCAAGGCAGTGACTGGCTATGAGGGAATACACTGTGTTGCACTGGGGATGGAAGTACACCTGCGGAACTTTATGATCTGCCAGCATTGTACACAATCTCAGCTAGCATTGATTGGAATTGGATCTCCTTGGTCTAATAGTGTATTGATCATACCAAGGGTATTAAACAGGTGGACTTGGATTTACATCTGCACTACAGCCCAAGCTATGGGTCAGACACCAGTTCCTTTCTGTTGTTGTATAAAGGCTTTTTGTTTGTGTTTGAAGTGCAAGTATCAGGAAAAAGAAGGGGTGGGATGAATTATATATCCCAGTTCTGTAAGGATTGAGATAGCTGTACACTATGCTGGCTGCCATTTGGTGGATCTCAATTTATATTTATAAGTCTATTCAACTGAATTATACAAATTTACTTGGGTTAAGTCCACCAAGTTCAATCAGACTTCATTGCCTAGGGAATGTGGTAGTCTGCACAGGTGTGAAAACATTTTTCATTTAATTAATGTACCTTCTTGGGATACTTACTTTTGTTGAAAATTCTCCCTCATTTCTGAGTTCTTTTGAGTGAAACTCTGCTCATGGGACGTTCCTAATGGAGGAAGTGGGATAGGAGAAAGTGATTTTTGTCATTTTCTGCATCCTTCTGCAGTTCCCTGTGGAGTCTTTTTTCCCCCAACTACTAAATTATAAAGTCTCAACCACTGCTGGAGTTACCTTTGGCAGTTTGTCCAATTGGCAGGGAGGGATGTAGCCCTTGTTTTTCCTTGTTACTGTATTAACCTAGTGTGAATGAAGGTTTATCAGGAGGAAGTTTCAGGGGATGGTGGCCGCTTGTATGCTGAGCTGGTACATTACTAGTCAGTTGTTCCTAGATTTTATCTTAACTTTTTCAGGTTCTCTATAGTCACTTTTGTCTCCTTTTGTTTGTATACCGACTGCTGGAAGGAGAGGGGAGTTATGTGTACGTGTTGGGCTAAAATATTGGTGATGGAGGCCAATATCTTCTATGGCAGTTACAGAGGCATAGCCTAGAGTTGTGCACTTCTGACATACTTATTCCAGATCTCTATGTAGCCCCTTGTTTAGGGCTATGTAGGGACCATGGAAGTCCCTTAATCCCTCCTTAGTGAAAAGAGGTTGCTATGATCAACAGGGGCTGTTTCCCTGTGGGTCAGGAAGCAGGTAGCTGATGTTCCCATCCTTCTTTGTGCAAGTGAATTGCAACAGGAGTTTTGCTTCTGCCTGTTGCACTGGGAGTCGCTCACAGGAGGGGGTGGAAATGGCAGTCAGCTGCTGCCCGAATGACAGGGGAACAGACTCTCGTGGATCGCAGTAGCTGCTTCCTGTAAGTGGGAATGGGGTGGATCACGCTGGGATTCAATGCGTAGCACTGTAACTATGGTGTTTAAACATATGTATCTCCTATACAGGATTCCAACCTGGTCTATTATCTGTAGATTTTTTTAACGAATTCTAATTTTTTTCATTAAAAAATTAATTTAAAGTGAATTAAAAGGATTATTGCAGCAGCATTTTTATCTTGTAATGTTTCATATTAGAAGCATTGCCATGACTGTTTATTGGCTGGGGAGGAAGGAGGGAAGCAGTCAGGCAGTATCAATCCTGGCTGCAGTTCTGGGAGGAAGAGAAATGATGTTACTCTTATGAACCTCCCACAACCGATTTGAGAGCCAGAAGAATGACCCCATTTCTCTTCCTCCAACTGCAGAACTAAAACTGGAAAAAGGGTTGCCTGGTAATCTCCTCTTCACACACTCCCAAGAGTAAACAATGATAGAAGCAACCCAGGAGCTGGAAAGTTGTCTGGGGTTGGATGTTAGCACAAGGAGGCCATGAATATCTCCTTGCATAATGTCCCCCACCCCTCTCAAAATACCCTTGCGTAACCTGGAGTTACGCATGTGTGTATGTCACCAACAGGATTTCAACCATTGTTTGTCTTTTGCTACTATATTTATTGTTTCTATATTGTCAGCCATTTTGACTTTCTTTTTGGTGGGAAAGTTGGGTACAACTAGAAGATTATGAAGAAGCTGCTCCATTTGTGGCAAGGCAACCCAACAGACAAAGTACAACATCTTTGATTGCCCCTTTGGGAAACTCACCAGAGAAGCACTAACTCAGTACTTCTTTCCTTCTTCCAGATTCATATGAAGACCATGCCAGCTGCCATGTACAGACTCTTGACTGCACAGGAACAACCAGTTTACATCTGAAGCTCACCCAGTGTGCATGGACATTTCTCCTCATTAATGGTGGTGTTTTCTTGTGCTGCGTTTTGGTGTCTGCAGCAACATTTCTCTTGCTCTTTTTTCTCACTTTTTATCATTCTGCTGTGTACAAGATGACATTTTTGGTTGCACCTTTTTACTACTAGAGTTTATGTAATTCTTCACAGAACTGAAAATAAGTAAGACTTTAACACACACACTAGTGCACACACACTTGGTTTGAGCAAGGTCATCCTCTTATGCTTCTGTCAAGACAGGAATAATAAGTATGCTGAATGAAAATAAATTAAAACACTTTTTTAAAAAAAAAACTAAATAAGAAAAATGACAAAGTAGAATGAATTTTTCTTTCAGAGTGATAGAATGCTGGCAGGCTTATCTTATAAAGTTGCCCTGCTTGTTATGCTAGGAGAGCTATAAGATGATCATTTTTCCCATGAGGAAAAAGTCAATTTACTTATGAAGGTGGCAAATAGATGATATTCCAACTTTTAGGTGAGTTCTGCTCCCCTCATACCATTCAGCACATAATTATTGGGAGAATGTTAGTGAAAAGGTAGTGTTCGCTCTAGACAGAAAATCCTCTAGGACTAAAAATGTCTATAGAAGATGTACTTTCAGGATCTAAGTGTTTCAGGATATTGCTCCTTAGGATCTAAGCATTTCCTTCCTCTTTTCCCAAGTCCTTTATTAAGTGCAGCTTGATTTTTTGCAAATGACTTTTCTGTTCCCTAGCTCCTTTCTGAAACTGAGTGGCAAAATTCTAAATATTGTGAGAAATTGTGGGTGCGGGGTGGTAAGGGAATGCAGTTAGACCTTAACTTCAGTGTTTTTTTTTAATTGTGTGTGTATGTATGTGTATGTGAGCTAATAAGCTGTCACATTTGAAAACTGTATGCTCGATAGTCATTACTTTTTACACATCTGCATACAGTTTTAAGTTGTTCTGAGCCAGTTTACTTTCAACATATCTTTGGTCCAAACTTTTGTATTTATTTTTAAAGACAAGTTTCTCTTTTATTTTGGACCATATTAGAATAGTAGAAGGTATAAATTTAATTTATTTTGTAATATACAAATATATATATATATATAAATATATATATAAATTTATGTAAAGTTATTCCCACACATGGGACACTAAGACAGTAGGTTCACTTACTGGAGGTATTTGTGCAATGAAAGAGTATTCCAAAACACTTTGGTTATGGTATTAAAATCTAGGAGGTCAGTTGACTGTAACATTTGTAGTAAAATTATTTGGCAAAAACACATAAAAGTATAGGTCCTGTGGCACTTTAAACACGTGTACCTTTATAACCTTTGGATTTTGGCTCATAAAGAGATTCACTCACAACATATTTTGATCTTTAAGGTGTCTCAATATTTTTTGTTGGTTTTGCTGTGACTAACCAACATGGTTATCCTTCTGGAATCTGTCTAGTATTTGTGTGGGGGATAGGAAAATAGGAAACATGGAAAAATCAGGGCAACACTGGTTTACCAGGGGTAGGGGTTGGGTGTTTGCATGTTGCATGGCTGTGCGTTGTGCACACATGTTGCATAAATATGTAATGGCATACTTCTTGGGATTCAGTGCCCTGCATGGGTGTTATATGTGAAAGCATGTGGATTCCACTCCTTAAAACAAACACAGAAGCTCTGGGTGGCAAGAAACTAGTATTGTACTACAGCCTTGAGTCATTTAGGGTAACTGTGATACAAACAAACTATTGGGGGTGGGCATGAATTTACTATAGGACTGTATGCTCCTTACCCCATAAGATACTGCCAAAGGTGATTTTGCGGCATATTAACAGTGATAGGACAGGAGTGTTCATTCCATTTCTTCATTCACAGAAGACTTGTATACTCAATTGCATTATATTATCTATCTAATAGTTTCAGAGGAAAAAATATAAGTAGGCAAATTTGCAATCCAGTCCTTAGGTGCCCCAAACCCCATCAAAATCAGTGGATAACTGCATAGGATTGGATTATGCATGTTCACATGAGTCTCTTAAGTTTGGGTTCACTGATGTATTCAGTTCTATTGCTTTACTGAAGCGAAGTAGGCATAGATCTAGACAACAAGTTAACTACTAGGAGCAAGCTGTACATGCTCTGTGCAAGAGTAGGCTATACATCTAGGCCAAGACACTCATGCTGGGAGAGCACAAGGCTCTGTCAGTGTACTCAGGGAAGCAGTGGGGGTTGCTTTTCTTCTGCACAACAACAGAATGCCGCCAGATGTAACTCCATCTTCCCTCCCATTGATCAGCAGTGGCTTTGGCTCAATCTGGTTGTATTTGTGTATAGAGGGGAGTAAGAGCAGTCTCCACCCCTAGCATAAGGCTGCTGCTGCTTCTGCTTCTTTGGGGCTTATTTGCAGCCAATCCATGGCTGGACAAACAGCTATAACCTGACGTCTCTTTGCTGCATGGGCTTGCAAAAGGCGGTATTGGCTACCACCTTACACAGTGTCCAAAAAAAGTACAAAACTCTATGATTCTATGAAAAGCAGGCATAACTACTCCCAATCAGACCATGGATATCACCAACAGGAACCCAGCCACAATAAAAGAGCTCTTAAGGCTACATTTTTTCAAAGCTAAAAACCCCCTGATCAGAGCACTTTCAGCACTTGGATTTGTTGAGGTTTAATTAAATCCAGCACATATTCATATTATCTAATTGATGCAGAGATGTGCAGTGACAGCAACAGGAACAAAAAGAGACTTCATAATGCACCTTCCCTGCCTTACACAGGGTTTGTCAGATGTTAACAAATGGCTTTAAAGTGTTATGTGTCTGTCTCATTTTCTAGCTAGACTGAGGCCATAGTCCCTTAGCTACAGGATTTTCAACATTGTCTGATTCTAGGTTAGGTTAGTCTGCTCTTAATCTGAGACTATCTAGATGGAGTGTTTACCATGATAGTCACCTGTTTCACAATAGACCACATAAGTAATGCACACATCTTCCCATATTTGTGTAGTATTTAGTATGGATATTATATGTACTGTATGTAATGCATATGATAAACAATATATTCTACCATTTCCTCCTAATGGCCCCAGCAAATCCCACAGCTCTTCTCTCTCCCCTCGGAGTCACTAATTTTCCTCCCTATTTTTTTTACTCATTCCACTTTTCTTCATCTAATCAAGGACATCATTCCAACTCTCCATCCCCCCATCTTTTTTTCCCCCTACAAGCAGAGCAGCTTTTCTACAAATGGCTTGAATGAAGAATTGAGTCTTTAACTGTCTAGTGCTTATCATTGTTGACTCCTAGAAGAGATTTACTTCTGTTTCAGATTTGCCCATTTCAGGCTCACCATGATGTGTGTATGTGCCTTCAAGTCGCCTGTCGACTTATGGTGACTCCATCCATTTCCTAGGTTTGTCTTCAGCAAGGAATACTCAGAGGTGCTTTTGCAGTTCCTTCCCCTGAAATATAGCCTACAGCAGAGCAGGATGCAAAGGAGAGTGAGGCAGGTATGAATTTTGAAAATCCCAGCAAACAAATACACTTATAGGAACTTCAACATGTTTTGAACCTGAATCACCATTAGCTGGTTCCATATAATGAATTATATGTGGGAGAAAACCCATCAGTGTCTTAAACCTCTCCTGGTTTGTTCTGGCTCTAGTACAGCGCAATGCCACCTTATGTGTGGCTGGTTGCCAGGATTGTAGCCCCTCCTCAGCATGCACACATGTGACCACAACTGAAGAGGAAGGGACAGCCGAGAGGGATATATACCTGTGCTGATGCCACAGCTTTGAAAAGTTACTTTTGACCATGATGGGTGAGGATTATAGTTCAAACTAATTTTCCAAGCTCTGGATGATTTTCATGATTGCAAAAATTGGAGAAAGAGTTGGTGCAAACACAGAAACCATGGCAACCTTTTTATGTACATAACTGCTCAGTTCATATGAACATCTCTCTGAACACTCGAGGTGCTGTGGATGCTTGTACTAGGAGATAGTTTTCTTGTGAATGGACTTCCAGAGTGGATAATTTTTTGTTTATCCAACTCTACACTTCTCAACTACAAAGAAGGCATTTGAATAATACAAACTGAAAAATGATGTCATTGTTTAAACACTGGTGTTTTGGGCAACTTCTAAGCTTTTATGGGAAGCTTTACGTTCTTTATGGGATGAAAGAAACCATTTCTTTTGCATACTTCCAGTTTTGGAAAAATCCGCCAAGGATCATAGTTGCCTACTTGTATATTTTAATAATGTTACCATGTTTACATTAAGGTTGTTTTGCCTCTTAATTTACCATTTTCCCCCTATGGTTGTGTCTCAACTGTATTATAATTTGCAGTATGTTTTGGGATTTTCCAAGTGCAAAGCTTTTGAAGAAAGGAAGGGGAGTTCTTTGTATTTCCAGGAATAAAAAAATAACTTTGTCTGAAGTTGGCAAGTGTGTGTGTGTGTGTGTGTGTGTGTGTGTGTGTGTATAAATATTTATATATATATATATATAAATATATAGAGGAGAAAAGAGCACAGTACTAAAGAATATGAAATTGTACTTTTGTTCTGTAAAGGTGAATAGAAATTATTGAAAAGCGTCAGGAGAAGTATAGTATTGTATTTGTAACAATATTTTTTTTTTGTAAACATTAAACTTGATAAGCTCTCTATATAAATATATATATATAAATATAAATAAATGTGAGCCTGGGATGTTGATATTGCACACCTACTGAATGTAATTTTTCAGACTCTTGTCACAGGATTCTGCCCCCACCCTCAATAATACAATGGCATTGCTTTGGGGGACGTGGGGTTTTTTTTATTCTATTTTTTGTTGGCCTCTGTTTTGTTGTGATGTATTTCTGTGTGCTACATTCCTTTATTTAACAGAGTGCTAATGTCTGTAAAATTTACAATAATAAAACAAAACCAGACATACCAAAAAAAAAGGCATTACATATAGCCAAGATGTTGTCAATGTTAATTTGTGAAGAGTCCTTCTTTTTGAGCTACTTCAGTGCTCCAGAGCTCCAAAAACCTTACCTCCAGGTGTTTTGCGAGAACACCTGGCTTGACCAGTGTATCTGTGAAAGGGACCACAAGCTGAACTGAGTCAGCAGTGCAATGTGACAGCTTTAAAAAGCCAGTATGACTCCAGGCTGCATCAATAAGAGTGTAGTGTCTAGATCAAGGGAAGCAATAGTGCCACTCTATTTCCCAGTAGATGAAGGCCAAAGATCCTATAGTGCCACTCTATTCTGCTTTGGTCAGACCTCATCTGGAAGACTGTGTCCAGTTCTGGGCACCACAATTTATGGAAGATGTTGACAAACTAGAACATGTCCAGAGGAGGGCAACCAAAATGGTGACGGGTATGGAAACGATGCCCTATGAGGAGCAGCCTAGGGAGCTTGATATGTTCTGCCTGGGAAAGAGGAGGTTAAGGTTAAACATGATAGGCACATTTAAATATTTAAAAGGATGTCATATTGAAGATGGAACAAGTTTGTTTTCTGCTGCTCCAGAGAAAAGGACACAGAGCAATGGATGCAAACTACAGGAAAAGAGATTCCACCACAGCATTAGGAAGAATTTCTTGATGGTAAGAGCTGTTGAACAGTGAAACACGCCACCTCTGGAAGTGGTGGAGTCTTTCTTTGCAGATTTTCAAACAGAGGCTGGATGGCCATCTGCTGGGAATGCTGTGATAGTTTATTCCTGCATAGCAGAGGGTTGAACTGGATGACCCTTGGGGGTTCTTCCAACTCTATGATTTCATATTGAGAGCTCCTCAATTCTAACCCTCCGATCTTTGCAGGAAGTTATCATTAAGTTTACCTATTGTTTTTAACTATACAGTATTGCCTGGAATGTAGCACTGCATTTGTGGAAGACTTAAGCTCAAGTTATGTAACCATAATTTATCTGTATTCACAAACACTACGTAGTCATGATCATGACATTGCTATGATCATGAATGCCCTCCCAAGCCTACTTTATCAGAAGGAGGTTCATTCAGCTCACAATCAGGGCACTGAAAAATACTGTTTCCACCCTCCTCTTGCCAACCAGCAAGCTGCAACTATCAGATGCAAGACTGTCACAAGTCCTTACCCTCACTGGCTAAAGGGAGGATCCAGAGGCTGGCTCTTATAGACTGAGGGTTGCTGGCTATTAGGGTGGCTGTGACTGTGTCAGATTATTGAATACACAGCAGTTCTGGATCTGTAACATTAGTTTACAGATTCCTAACTGCAATACTGAACACCAGCCCATATCTTTACTTTAGAGTAGTCCGAAATGATGCAGCAGCGGCACCATACTTGTTACAGGACTTTACAGGACTTATCTTCATATGTGCCAGGACAGCTGGAAGTTGCTCGATAATTATTCACAGTTTTGGGGGTAGGCTGTTTGCAATTAACCTGCCCAGCACCTCTTAGAATTAGCTTTCTGATTGATCCCCAGAAATGGGCTATATAATTTATAATTTATAAGGATAAAATGGGAGGGTTGCTTATTAAAATGCTGACAATGGAAGCTCTAAATTCAACACTGTTGACTTGGGAAGATGCTGAATCAAAGTATAGTACAGTGTGTATGAAGGGCGTACACTTGATAGTACAGTGTGTATAAAGGATGAACTTTAGGGTAAGATTACTGTTTCTAAGACTTTCTTTCCCCTCCAGCATTTCATGAAGCTAGACTGGAAGATTTTTAATACTGCTCTTCATAGATGCATAATCTGTGTGTTTGACTGCTCTGAGACTGCAAAGAAAAACAGCCATCTCTTCTAAGCATGGCTAGAACTATGGGAACCTTTGCATCTCTGCTTCTAAACAGTAATTAAATTGAACTTTAGTGCCATCTCTTTCTATAACAAGTAGTTTATTTATATTTCGTTAGTTTACATTTCATTTGTACATATTCATTCAGTTCAGTTCTTGTACATATTCATTCATTCAGTTCTGGGAGCCTCATCTGAAGAAGGATATAGGTAAGTTGGAGAAGGGTCAGAGAAGGGCAATGAGGATGATAAGAGGTACGGTGAACAAAACATAAGGAAAGGTTGAAGGAGCTGGGCATATTCAGCTTGGTGCAAGAAGACTGAGGGTTACATGTGTACACTCTTTAAATACTTCAAGGACTGTCACAGAGGACAGTCTGACCAGGTCTAATGGTTTGAAGTTACAAGAGAGTAGTTTCCAAATAAACATTAGAAGGATAATCTTGAGAGAGAAAGCAGTTTCACAATGGGATCTCAAGATTGGAATGGAACTAGAGAGGTGGTGGGGGTCTCCTTCTCTGGATGTCTTCAGAAAGAGGCTGGACAGCTACTTAACTGGAAAGCATGTTTTGAGGAAAGAGTTGGATTAGATGGCACACATCATGGAAGGGCAAACCTCCATGTATGAAGCACAGATTCCTAAGTAACAAGGGGACACTTTTTGTTCCAGTCAATGCAATGAAGAAACATGTGAAGACATGTTTAAGACAAACATGAAACTCCATCTTAAGGGAAGTATCTTCATTTTTGGGAACATAAAATATGAACCATAGTCTTTAGTCATGGTGGATTTTAAAGGCACTATGGTCTAAGATCCTCCAAAGGGTGCAGTGAGGAAAGGCTTGCTTTGTGAACCCAACACAAATGGAACCAATTGTCCTCATTGTATAAAAGAAATCTAGGCAACTCTGCCTCTCTATTTATGTGAATAGTTCAAAAGATTATTGGGAAATGTTCATATGCAATTGCCTTACAACATTCAATTTTCAAACCAATAATGGCCTAACTCATTCTCATACAATAATGTCTGGCCTGAGTATGGAGTTGTTCATGTAGGAAGAAGCCATCAAGTATATTGTATCATTACTGGGGCAATTTTCCAGGACTTTCATATTGGCCATTCAAAGACTTTTAGGAGGAGAAGACAAACTTTGGAGCAGCAGGACTGTTCTAGAAGCACCTGTGTTCTGTCAAGTCCTATGACTGCATTCACTTCAAGTGCAGCTTTCCTCTTCAGTACAGAGCTTTGAGGTATGTTTGGAATAGGTGAGCACTGCAGTACCAAGACCAGCTGTCCAGCAGTTTGCACTTCAGTTTCCTTTAGAAAACACGACTAAGTTTTATTATTTTATTTTATTTATACCCTCCCTTTCTCCCAGCACAGGACCCAAGGGAACGGCTTACAGCACCTTACTAAAAAATAATAACTGGGTTTGTCACACTTCAAATTCACCTTATATTTTTACTCTACTCTGAAAATAGCAGAAAACACTGTATGTAGCTGCCTAGCTGGTTAGCTGGGCTTTAGAATGTGCTTTGCTTGCTAAAAAAGTAAATAGTCCTACTGATTCCCAGAGAAGCAACTGATCTCTGCAGTAGAAGGGAGGAAAAATATTCTTTAAGTTAAGCCCTTAGATACAGCTCCTTTGAAAGACAAGCATTGGCAGTTCTAACAATTCATCACAAGTGATACAGCAGACATTGGAGGCATAAAGCGCTTACTATACAAGTTGAAAAGTTTAAGTAGAAAGAATAAATTTCTCTTAAACATCCATGTACATGTACGTCTTCTTGCCATCCCAAAACAAACGCTGCTCTTCAGTTACACCAATTGCACCTGAATATCCTTATTTTAAAAGACAACTTTGCATAAGAATATAATGAGGTGTTTATAGGAGTAACATCCTACAAGGAAGTCCTCAAGTATTTTCAAAAGCAGCAGTAAGTATGAAACACATCTTAATGGTTTCCCCATTAACTTGCATTTTCACAAAGTGGTTTTTCTTATTTAGTTCATTATTCATTCATAGATCGTAGTACATGATCTCACAGGTGTGTGCTCAGAGCACTGTCTCCCGGACAACTCCAATAAGACTATGAGGCCGTTCAGGCTCTGACTTCTGAGTTCTCTCTAACAGCCGAGTTTCTGCTGTCGTGAAAGTACTCACATCTCCACAACTCTCCAAATGCAGGAGTCCTGGGTGCCTTCTAAAAGGCAATGTGTGTGCCCTTGATGTAGATGGATGAGCAGGGGTCATTACCTTCAGAGAAAGGAAAAATTAAAATAAATACCTCCTGTTAATTACCTATAACACCTTCCAAATCTGTTTTTATAAAAGGAGAGAGTTATTTTTATAAAGAACATCTAAGGGAAACACATAAAATGGGTCAACACTGAAAAATATTCAAGCTGTATGTAAATTTGAGAACTGGACCCTGTTGAACATCAGTTTTTAATTGCTACATTACCCTAAAACCCCGGTGCTGCATGATGGGGTGAGCACCTGTCATCAGTCCCAGCTTCTGCCAACCTAGCAGTTCGAAAGCATGCAAACACAAGTAGTTAAATAGGTACCACTTCTCAGTGGTAAGGAACAGTGTTCAGTGCAGTCATGCTGGCAACATGACCACCAGAGCAGTCCTCAGACAATGCTGGCTCTTTGGCTTAGTAACAGAGACAAGCACCACCCCGACAGTTGGTTACGACTAGACATTCATGTCAAGGGATTACCTTTACCTTACCTCAAACATTATTACCTCCTGACAGCATTACCATTCAGTAATCCACAACAAGGCTGTTCTGATTTTTTAAACAAGCTGATAAATTTCTCAGCCAGCCCAGAGGAAAGAAAAAGGAGATCTGTCACTGGTTTCACAAGTGGGCCACTAATGCTGCTGCTCCAAATTGAGCATGAAATTTCATAGGAGATAATTTTCTGTTTTGTGTGTGAGTGTGTGTGTGTGTTTTCACGTTATAAGGCAACTCCCTATAGCAACTCCCTTGCTAAAATAGCTTCAGTGGCTACCTATTCACTTCCAGCCCCAATTCAAAGTATTTGTCATGATCTATAAAGCCCTATAGGTTTGGGTCCAGATTAGCTGAAAGACCTTACCTCCCAATATAAACTTGCCAGAGCTCTAAGATCTTCAGGAAAAGGCTTTCTCTCAGTCCCACCACCATCACAGGCTCTCTTGGGAAGGACATGAGAGGGTCTGAGTTTCCAGTGCCTGCTCCCCCCCTCTGGACCGCCCTTCCATGGGAGGCTAGGCTGGCTCCTTCCCTGCTTTCTTTATGCAAGTAGGCAAAGACATTTCTATTTAAATAGGCCTTTAATGTATAAGGGGGGGTTATTAGGGATGTTTTATTTATATTTTAAACTTTTAGTTATTTTAAAAATGATTTCAATGTATATTATGAGTCGATTATAACTGTTTTGAAATTTTATTGTAAATGTTTTTAATTTGCAATTTCTGGAAACCATCTTTAGTCCCACTCTAGGAGAAAGGTGACATATAAGTGAAACAATATTATTATTATTATTTATTTATTTATTTATTTATTTATTTATTTATTTATTTATTTGTATCCCACCTTCCTCCCAGTACAGGGACTCTTGGCAGCTAACAAATCTAAAACAGTCCAAGTTAAGTCGGCCCTCCATTTTCATGGGGGATCCATTCCCAACACAAACCCCTGCGAAAACGGAGATTTGCAAATATTCAAGCCCCATAGGCTTGAATGGGGTGCGTCCGCAAGGGTGCACCCCATTGATTTAAACAGAGGTTGCCCCTCCATGAAAATGCAAAACCACACACTTCAAGTCTCCGAGAACGGAGGGGCGAATATAAAACATTAAAAATACAAAGTTTAAAAAACAATTAAACAATTTAAACAATTCAAACAATTAAAAACATTACATTATTAAAATTTAAAACTCTTTTAAACAAAAGCAAAACAGCATCCATGTCATGTGAAGGCCTGGTGGTATAAAAATGTATTTACCTGCTGCCGGAAGGACAGCAGGGATGAAGCCACCTTGGCCTCCCTAGGGAGAGAGTTCCAGAGCTTGGGAGCAGCCATTGAGAAGGCCCTTTCTCTTGTTCCCACCAAATGTGCCTGAGAGGGTAGTGAGACAGAGAGAAGGGCCTCTCCCGATTAATTCAATACTCTGGGGGCTCGTACAGGGAGATATGGTACTTCAAATATCCTGGACCCAAGCCGTACAGGGCTTTATAGGTCAAAACCAGCACTTTGAATTGTGCCCGGAAATGGACTGGCAGCCAATGGAGCTGTTGCAACAAGGGAGTTGTATGCTCCCTCTAACCATCTTCTGTTAACAACCTGGCTGCAGCTCTTTGGAACAGATGAAGTTTCTGAGCACTTTTCAAAGGCAGCTCCATGTAGAGTGCATTAAAGAGTGCATTAAATGGGATGTAACCAAGGCATGTACCACCATGGCCAGATCTGACTTCTCCAGGAACGGGCGCAGTTGGCGCACAAGTTTTAGCGGTGCAGAGGCACTCCTGGTCACCACTGATACCTGGCTTCTAGGCTCAGCGCTGAATCCAGAAGTACCCCCAAACTAGGAACCTGAGTTTTCAGGGTGAGTGTAACCTCATCTAACACAGGCTGAATCCCTATTCCTGGATCTGTCTTTCAACTGACCAGGAGCACCTCTGTCTTGTCTGGATTAAACATCAATTTGTTTGCCCTCATCCAGTCCATTACAGCAGCCAGACACTGGTTTAGGACAGAAACAGCTTCCTTGGAATTTGGTGGAAAGGAGTGATAGAACTAGGTATCATCAGCATACATGTGACACCTTACTCCAAAACTCCGGATAACCTCTCCCAGCAGTTTCATGCATAGAGGGCAGAACTGAGACCTGAGGGGCCTCACAGGCCAGTGGCCAAGGAGTCAAACAGGAATCTCCCAGCACCGCCTTCTGAGAATGTCCCTCCAAGAAAGAATGGAGCCACTGTAGAACTACCTGTAGAACTACCTCCAAGCCCCATCCCAGAGAGGCAACTCAGATCAATGGTATCAAAAGCCTCTGAGAGGTCCAGCAAAACCAACAGGGATACACTC
>CM034703.1:91214512-91241414 GCA_020142125.1 Phrynosoma platyrhinos
AGAGCCACACGCCGGCTCTTAGGGTGCCCTTTTGCTGCTCATGAAAGGAGCGGCATTTTGCGCTCTTTTCGGAGCAGCAAAAGGGAGGATCTGGGCCACAGTGTGAAGTAGCTGCGGCCCCGATCCGCCACTTCCCAGGGCAGCCCAGAGCCACCTGTCTGCAGCCCCCTTAAGTCATCATGAAGTTATGTGCTATATTTCTGGTGAAAGATCTCAGCCATTTTTAGGTTCTAGGCTACTGTTACAAACAGTAGTAACTTGACTATAAAATAATAAACAGCCCCTGAAAAACTTACAGAACTACTGTCCCTGCCTCAAGTGCATACCATTCTGCTATTATTTTTAAATTAGTAACTTCCTACATAAAGTAAAAGCTCAGGAGTATATGCAACAGGTTATCATACATGAAGGACTGGAAATGAGGAGGAATATCACAATTAGAACCAGCAAGAGGAAGGATCCAATGAAACAACACACACAACTAACTCTTGTGATGACAGCCATGTCCCATATTCAAGACAGAACTGATTATTATGATAATTCTATCCAAGGAGGTACATCAGAATTTGCACATGGAGAAAATTTACTCACTTCAGGAAAACATATTCACTTGGGGAAATATTTCCAAAAAGGCCAATAAAACTAGGATCTAGTAGATAGAATTGCACAAGGATTTGGACACCATTCTTTGGAGGAAGATTCAGTCAAGAAGCAACAAACAATAGGTACACAGGGTCTTTTAAATTACAGAAGCAAGACTGCCTAGATTTGGAAAGCAACAAGAGAATCCTTTTTAAAAAGTAATGGTGATACTTAGAAAAACAAATAAAATGGCACCCTGTCCTAAATACAGACATCTGAAAGATATATTCTACCTTCACGCTAATGGTAATACAGTAATTTCAATCCCTGCCAAGTGACTGTTAGCTGCCATCTGTTACAGACCTGTTTCTAGGATAAACAAGACAACGGAAGAATGCACACTACGAAGGTAGATATGTACATAATTTTTACATTAAATAACACCCTTGCAAGGCATCTATCTCACTGGAGATTAACCAGTATTATGGAAATATGGCTCCTCAATGTTGTGGTCTCTGACAAAAAGAGTTGCAGCACAACTGGTCACCTCTGCCTAGAAAGCCATGCAGCACAGGATCACTTTTAGATCGTTTCCTGAGAGGTCTGAGGGCTCTCCTTTGGGTTTCTGTAGACACCAGTCCAGATTCTGGATGCAAGGTGGTCTCTGTGGCAGAAGAACTGAGAGCATCTCCATCTACTGCAAAAAGCAAGAACAGCTTGAGATAGGAGACTCTGTCAGACAAACTTGCATATATAATCCATAGACAAAATAATTCCCAGAATATTATAATAATTATTTCAGAAAAATATATGTGGTTATTTTAAAATCATTCCTTTACACCAAGTATTACGTAAAAACATATTCCTTGAAAATAAGTTACAAGAGCAATGCTAATTATTTTACATGATAATATATTTATAGAGGAATACAATTACTTATCATAAGTGTCACCAAAAAGATAGTAAAAGACATTTCTAAAGACATATTTACTATACCATATCTAGTAAGCTATGTTCATATTACTCAAGGAACCTGTTATAATAAAACAGATTGCAAATGTCCAGTCATATTACCATGCATCCTCATTCACACACATACACAAACTTGCATGTGTATACATATGCAAGAATAAAAAGAGATGTAGTACAGTGAATGACAGGAGGTAAAATTTTTGTATTGTGCTTCAACAATGTAGGGAAATAGTGATTCCAAGGTGGTGGTGGTGGAAATTAACTCAAAACAATCTTTTATTGCAAATATCTTCCAGAAAAGAAACACTTAAAGTATCACCATTCTCTTGATAGGCTGGTATAAACAGAGAGAAAGAGGACAGAAAGCAGGGATAGTACTACTGGCCAAATAAGAAGCAAGGCAGTGTTTGGACAGTAATGGACAGGGGTGGTCAGGTGCTGGTGAGCCACACAAGGATAAAAGGCTTCTGAGGAAAAAGAAAAGAGTGTCAAAGGAGTTACAAACGTTTGAGAGCAAAGGGGCTTCACTGGTCGCCCATGGAAACTTCTTACCCCCCCCCCAATGAAAAATTGCTCATCAACACTCCCCAAGACAGAGATGGGAGGCAGGCAGCCCTTCAGATGTAGGACAGCAACTCCCAGCATCCTTCAGCAATGGCTATACTGATTAGGGCTGCTGGGGGTTACAGTCCAACATCATATGGAAGGCCACATGATTTCAACTTCTGCCATGGGAGCACTGTGGGGCAATCTTTATTTTGAAAAATGTAGAGGGTAGGCAGTACAGTCCCCAAGGTCCCACAGGGGAGAGCAATGAAGCCATGTCACACACACCCCACACACTCAGTTTATAGGCTACAATCTGGGAATAAGCTTTTCTTATTCTACATCTTTTGGACCTTTAAAGATAAGCACCAGCACTTTGAACTAGGCTCAGAAAAAAAAAAAAACAACCACTGGAAATCAATGCAGTTAAAACAAGTCTAGCGTAAGATATGGTATAAAGAATATATACCTGAGAGCAATTTGGTTGCTGCATCCTATACCAGCAGTAATTAACAACAATTTCCAAGGGCAAACTCATGTATAGAAAAGGTGACCTTGGGTTAAACATCCACATAGTCTCACTAAGAACTTGTCTAGCGGGGTTGTGGAACTGGACTGTCCACCAGAGACAAAATGGCCATGACCAGATGTCACACTCTTAATAAATCATAATCTGAACAAGCACTGTGCTGGTATTCATATGGCATTTTCTCCTCCTCTCATGCAAATGTATTTTATTTTATTTATATCCTGCCAATCAATATGGGAGCCACAGGACCTCACAAATAATCAAAAGAAAACACAGTTAAAAACATTTAAAAAAAAACAAGCTGAAAATGAATAAATAAATAGAGTAGGGACATCTTGGTGTTAGGTTGAATCTGGGTTTATGGTTAAAAACATCCAGACCAGTCAGAAGTGATAGCCAGCATGAAACACCAGTACTGTACTGAATTCCACATGTTGGCTTGTTTGGAAACACCTAACTATAATCTCAGGTTTAGTCAAAAGGTGAAGCTCTCTTTTCTTTGTTTACCCATTTACCCTAGTGGGCACAAACAGGATTCTTGTCTTAATGTAACAACAAAACACATGTGTGATGTGTACATATGCAAGTGCTGTTGCAGAAGTTGGTATTCTCTTTCTCCAGACTCAACCTTGCACTATGATAGCCTCCACCCCAAATAGCACTGAGACATCTGGTAGACACCAGTAGATTTTGACAGATGTCCTCAGACCACATCTGGCGAAGGAGACACAGCCAGACACTTCTTCGACCGCTACCCTTACTCTCCATCAGCAATAGAATGGCCATGGGGGGAGATACTGAAGTGCAATAGTGAATCCCAATGGAGGGGAGTCATAGCAGAGTTCCACATCTGGAACTCTTAAAATTGAGCCTTGTAGGATCACAGTGCATGAATATGTAAACAAGGGACCCTTTGGCCTTGGGTGACAGCGTGGGGTGGGTTCTTCCAGACACAAACATACAGAACTGAGATGAATGGACCTGTGCATCTCTGGGATGCATTTATGGGCAAGTACACATAAAAAGGGGGCTAGAAGCTGCTTAGAGAGAAAAAAGAAACTAGCCTTTTAGCCATCACATCCTATCTCTCTCATATCAGTATTTAAAAATCAAAAAGATTTCAATATTAGGTTTATTGGCATTACGTTTATTACATTTTAAACATGCATTTTTCACAGCAGTTTAGGAAGCTATATTTTTAATATAAGGATTTCTTTTTCATATTATAGTCATGCCCATCAGGAAGCTAAAAATTTGGATGGTCTTTCTTAGAGGAATAAAACACCAGCCTTCCTGCCACAGAGGATCAGCTGCGAACAAAGACAGTGGCTATTATTTTGACAGAAAGTGATCCAGCTCCTTAGACTGCAGAAAATTCATTACTGAAGAGGAATCTGGATCTGCTCATATCTGCGAGGTTTACAGAAGCCAATATTCAAAGAGACATAAACCCTTTATCTACTCCCATCCCACACAAATAAGGATGCTTTTATTTAGAACCACTGCAATTATTGATGACATTTACAGATGGACAATATTTTTAAATATTGAGAAACTAAGGTACAGGTTGAATATCCCTTATCCAAAAATCCAAAATTTAAAACACTCTAAATTCCGAAATGGATGTCTGACACCTTTACTTTCCGATGGTCCAATGTACATAAACTTTGTTTCATTCACAAAATTATTTAAAATGTTATATAAAAATTACTTTCAGGCTATGTGTATCAGATGTATATGGAACATAGATGAATTTCCTGTTTAGACTTGATCCCACCTCCAGATATCTCATTATATATAAGCCAATATTCCAACATCTGGAAAAAATCTAAATTCAAAACACATCTGGTCCCAAGCAATTTGGATACGGGATACTGAACCTGTATTAGTCTCAATCTTCTCCTACAGTTCAGAAACTTCAGCTAGTACAAAATCTAGCTACCAGAATACTTGTGGGGTAGTAGTTGTGTGATTACATCTGTCCTACACATCAGCTGTACTGTTTATCCATTCAATTCCAAACTGAAATTAAAGTACTGGTATAAAACTTTAAAACCCTTACTGGCTACAGATAATATAAAAGACTGCTTTTATATTATCTGTAGATGTGAAACACACGGCATATGGCCTCAGGACATCCTTCCAGCACAGTGTGCAGACATGCTGCGCCAAAAGGGTGCAGAAGAGCCGCGGTACTAGCTCTTAGTGGGGCCTTTTGCTGCCCCTAAAAGGAGCGGCATTTTACAAAAGGAAGGATTGGGGCCGCGGCCCCAATCTGCTGCTAGCAGGGGTGGCCCAGAGCTGCCCATCAGCATAGGCCCTTAAATTCATACATGTAAATTTTATACAATGCATAATTCCATACTTATATTTTCTACATTCTATTACAACTTAGCTAAACATATTTTATATCCCACCTCCATGCTCCCCTTCCGCAGAGCCATTTCCGCCCTTGTATTCTGACCAGAATCTCAATTCCTCCCCTGGAAGTAAATTTCCATCTTCTTTTCTCAATCCCTTCTCAATGAATTCTTTCCAAATTCCATCAAAATCACTTTTTTTCCATAACTCCTTTTTTTACTTTCATTTTACATGTTAATTTATCATTGATTGCTATTTTCCACACCTCTTTATACCATTTCTCTAACTGTACATTTATTTTTGTTTTCCAACATCTTGCTATAATTAATCTTGCTGCTGTAAGCAGATTTATTATCAAGTCTTTTACTTCTTTTTTCTATTTCTCTGAATTATATAGTTATAACAATACTATATTTGGATTTCTATCTATTTTTACATTCATAATAATTTCTGTTTCTAAAATCACTTTTCCCCAAAAATTTTGTACATATTTACATTGTCACCACATATGC
This sequence comes from Phrynosoma platyrhinos, assembly GCA_020142125.1. Taxonomy (NCBI): domain Eukaryota; kingdom Metazoa; phylum Chordata; class Lepidosauria; order Squamata; family Phrynosomatidae; genus Phrynosoma; species Phrynosoma platyrhinos. The sequence goes on from CM034703.1 coordinate 91,220,015, forward strand.
ATATATGTCCCTACTTCTTGGCAACCTCTCCAGCAATTTTTCAAATTATTCATATCAATATTATAGAATCTCACCGGTGTCAAATACCATTTCCATATCAATTTGTAGTAATTTCCTTTAATCTGTAGCAATAGATTCTTCAAATGTCTTTGTTCCCAAATTCTATCCCATTCCTTATCACATATTTTACATCCTAATTCTTTTCCCCATATTCCTCTCAAAATATTATCTTTTGTTTTCCCCCTTTATTCTCCAACATTTTCTAAATTTTACTAATTATTCCTTTCAAGTTTTCATTTTCCTCCATTTCTCGTCCTTTCTGTATCAATTGTTGAAATTGTGTGCACTTTTTTCTTTCTACATTCCTTTTCATCCAGTTTTTAATCCACTGTTCTAATTGCATGCAGTGGAACCATGAAATCTTTATTCCTGTAAGTTTTTCCTTTATACTCTCTTTCTCTAATCTTAAATCCACCCAATTTTCTATTTTATCTATTTTCCTCTTTTTTTAAATTCCTTATCTAGCATTCCTCTCAGATTCTTTGGAAATTTCCTTTCCAATATTATTGGTGTTATTACTGAATCTTCAGTCATTGGCTCTTTTTTATATTTACTCCATATTTCTAATATATTTTTCATAAATGGGTTTCCAATTATCTTAATTTCTTTAATTCTATTAATAATATGCAACATAATAATAATTGAAATAATAAATTGTAAAGCAATTTCTAAAAGCCTACTCCACTTTGGAGACCTTATTTATTGGCTTTATGGCTGGTTCCCTACCTGATTCAATTCTTATATGTTATTTATATTGCTGTACTCCTTTTCAACACTTTTACAGTAAGCCATCTTGTGAAGGCCTGCCCTAAAAGGGAGAGTAGAAATTAAATAAATAAAATGAACTAAACATATTCCATTTAATCTGACAGAAACATTTTATAGAGCCAGTTCAGTGATACGAACATCAGCAAATGCAAGACAAGAAGGTAATAAGAGTGCATTTATGTTTGCCCTCAATTATTTTTGGGAACCATGTGACTATTGCTTCATCTTTAGGAATCCTGTCAATGCAAGATACTTATTCCTGAACAATCCAGAGGCATTTGTCATTATACTGTTTTATTATTTTTTTTTAAGGACTCAAACATAACAGTTAATTCAGAAATACTGACAATAAAGATTTAAAAGTTAGGAATACCAGGTCTAGATATCTACAGCTCTACAAACAAAGCAAAAACAGTTGTACTGGGAAGGGGTTAAGTGAGAAAGAGTAAAGGTGGCTTCCTCAAGAAATGACACCAAAGCCATAGAATTGATTTGGGAAACATCTGAAGGTTTTGCTGCATATGTATATATCTTAGCCTAGTCCCCATTGAAATAAACATTGACAGGATCCTCCATCCCTAAAATGGGAAAAAACCCAACTCAAGTGCAAAGTTGCATTTGCTTCTAAGATCAAATCATATGTATTCATAAAACCAGCTGCTAGTTATCTTTAGCAGCTGTCTGCTAAAGTTAATCAACAGAAGAGTAGCAATGGATTTTGGTGAAGGGGGTATTATTATCCAGTAGAAATAAAGTCTAGTTTAGCAGTCAAGAACAACTTGGCTGGCAAAGGGAGTGCACGCATTGGCTTCTTTCCAGAAAAAAAAGTCACGTTTTGGAGTTTCTGCCAGACACACGCAGACAGATTTAAAATCATGCAGCAACTCCACAGTTAGGCAATCAATACCGTTGCCAAGCACTGCCAAATAGACAGAGAGAATCAGCAGTTTCCTCTCCAGTCCTAAACATAACCTTCCCTTTGCCACCCACCCTTCCCACTGCATTAGCATTAAATAGAGAGTGAGATACTGTGAGTCAGCCATAATCTACGTCTGCCTGTTCTTGTCTATCTAGCAATACAGAGCAGTAAACACTGTAGTCAGCCTTTCACTGATAGGACATGTTATTTCTATATACCATGGAAAAGCATTTATTCCATATATCATGTAAAAGCCAATGCGTGACACATCCTAATAAACCATAGATTAACACTCTCATATACAAAATAGTATTTTTTTTCCTTTACTGAAGTTACATTTTAATCTAACAACAACTGTACAGCGAAGCATGTTTGGACAAATATGATCGCATTTGCTGCTTCTGTCTGCTGTTTTCTACTCATACTGAGTACAGGACAACTAAATCAATTCTCATTGAAAGGATGCTCAGTGCAGGGTGGGAAGATCTACATCAGCCATGAACTAAAGTTATGATGATGTACTTTACAAGAATGGATATGCAGTATCAGGTATACATGCTCTGCATGTAGGCATTGTTCAAATTATGGGTTCTGCAAAAAAAAAAAGCAGTTGGAAATGCATTTCGCAGCAAAGCCAATATTAGCTAACATTCCTATAAAAACAACAAGAAAAGGCTCACATATTTATTAACATTCTTTCTAGGTTGCTCTGCATATTAGTACCTGGACAAAATACTGCTAGAAGTTATCGTACTAAACAGGAGAGCTTCCAAACCTGAAGTGTAACTATGTTGAGATGCGCTATCATGTAACAGATTTGGGACTGCTCTTAGACCAAGAGTCAAATTCCAACTACCTTACTGAATAACAAACTGAATAAATCAGGTAAATCACAAATTCAGCCTTAGTCCCCATCCGTAGTATTCGTCACTTATGCCACTAAACAGCTAACAAGGTTATTCTAATTAAAATTATTGCAATGCACTGTTAACAGGTCTCCCACTGAAGCTAATAAAAAATGCTCGTGAGATTGCTAAAAAAGACTGGGGCAAATACAGTTGGCCCTCCATATCCACTAATTTCCCCCACACCCACACCCACACACACAGATTCAAGCATCCACAGCTTGAATATATTTAAAAATACATAAATTCCAAAAAGCAAACTTATTTTTCCATTTTATATAAAGATCACCATTTTACTATTCATGTATTTAATGGGATTTGAACATCCATGAATTTTGGTATCCACGGGGGTTCCTGGAACCAAACACCAGCAGATACCAAGGGCCCACTGTAAACCTTCTCTCAGTTGTACTGAGACAATTCCATTGGTTTCCCAAATGGCATGCCCATTCCTTGCTCCCTAAAGCAAAAGTCAATAAATCTCCATTTCCATTTGATTCATTGTACAGAAGCCACTGAATTTTACTACTGAAAAGTAGGAAGCATCTTCATAAATGGCACTTAGATGGACATTTGATTGAGCAATGCCACAGTTACAAATACCTGGGTGCACATTTTTGTTCTAATGCCAATGGAAAAGCTCATATTAAGGCAACAAAACTTCTAACCCAGAGGACAGCAAAACAATTCTAACTTTTGGAAGGGTCAAGGAAAGTTCTTCTGTTAGGCTCCATCTTTAAAATGTTGGATTCCTTGTGATTGGGTGGGCTATAAATAAATAATTTATTATCAAAATCATCATCATCATCATCATCATCATCATCATCATCATCATCATCATCATTATCATTATTGTTGTTGTTGCTAAAGCAACTCCCCCCTTCCCCCAACTTTTATATGTGGACAAGACCATACTGGAGAAGTTGAAACCATTCAAAACAAGTTCTTGAAAGAACTGCTGGCTCTTCCCCGAGGCTACCCATCTCACTGCTAAGGTGGGGAGTTGATGTGCCTTTGATCAACGCAAGAATTTAAAAAGTATCCGTACTTTACAGGGAAAGACTAATAAATGCAAAGGAAAGTAGTCTGCCAAAATTATGTTTCATTGAACAATGTGCTTAGGGTGGATGGACTTTTATTGGTCAAAATTGTTACAAACGTATTTTGTGTATCTCCAAACTTATTTAATCCATAAGGGCAATTTTTATTAGAACATTTTTGAGGAAGATCCTTATGAAAATCTGCTTACCAGCCGATTTCAAGGTATTGGCTGGCACCCTGCTCAAGACCAATCTTTCTACTAGTGATAGGACATGATTTTCCATCTGAGGGTAGCAGGCTGGAGAGCACAGGGAAGCCTCGTGGGACACACCATTCTACTTTCCAATAGAGAGGAACAACTAGAAAGCTCAGGAGGAATTATCATGGATTGTTACCACATCTGCTGCCTGTCTCTCTAAATGTCTGGGCTGACCCTGTGATCCCTGTACCTTTCTAAACTCAATTCAAGCTACCAAAAGCTCAAATAACTATTAGACAACTTCCCCCTGTATCAATCCCCAGTTCACACCATAACTGAAGTCTTTTTCCAGGAGTCTCTGCTATGTGAAGCACTACAAGGAATGCCTGGAAAGAGAAAGATAGCCTTGCCTGATGTCCTTATTACTCTTAGTTTAGGCACCAGTGGTGGTATCTAACATCACATAAACTGACTTCTGCTCATGCTTCAGGCCTTCTTCTTCTCCTTCCTACTCACTCTAGATTTTTTTTTAATCAAGAGTCCCCCAACCCTCCAGAGACCATCTGAGAAAGGTATGCAGGGAAGAGCAGAAATCAGTCTCATGCATCTGAAACACAAATGCATCTGAACACCAAAGATATGACCCAGTCAAAATTAGGATTTTTAGATCCCATTTATTTCATTAGCACAAGGTGAAATCTGGGGGAAAAAATTAACTGCAATTAGTTAGAAGATTAACTTCTGTAACCTATGAAATGCACTTTTAAACTCGACTTCCAACATAAACATAAAGACATCATAAATATAAACAGAACTGAACATTTAAAATCTAATGAAGTCAAATAATGACAGTTCCCTTCAAGAATGCAAAAAAACCTCAAGAACTGATATGGTAGCAGAAAACAAGAGCAAACAACATGGGGGGGTTGTGGGATTTTGGATTGTGTGGGATATAAATAAAACTTATTATTATTATTATTATTATTATTATTATTATTATTATTATTATTATTATTATTATTGAGAAAAGGCAAAGAAAGACAAATACTTTAGAAACACAGAAAGCTACCTCATACTGAATCAAACCATTGATCCAGTAATGTCTACACTAATTGGCTCTCTGATTTTACTGATGTACATACACACACACACACACACACACACACAAAATCTTAAAATTTCTCACAAATAGGTGTGCAGGCTCCTGATCTGGAAAAACCTCACTTCACATGGGCAAAGGGCTTCAATCCTTACACCAGCCTGATTTTTCCTTTAATTTCACTTCACACATTTAAAAAGGGCTACAAAATAAGGGGAAACTCCATTGTGCAAATGGATTACTCTCTGAGTCTTTTCTAACCTTAATTAGGGATGCCAAGGAATGAGTTTAGCTTTTGGATATTTCTCATCCAAGCTGTTATCCATTCATCAGGTGCTTTTCCTCTGAAAGGACTGAAGATACACACAAGAGAGAGAGATCACTTTTAAGAATGTCTAAATTATGGGAAACTAGAGACCCCATGTGGTATAGTGGTTCAGGTGTTTTGACTCTGGAGACCAGGGTTCAATTCTCCACTCAGCCATGGAAACCCACTGGGTGACCTTGGGCAAGTCGCACATTCTCAGCCCCAGAAAACCCTATGAAGGGTTACCATAAGGCCATCATAAGTCAGAAACAACTTGAAGGCACACAACTACAACAGCAAACTATGGAAAATTGTTTTAATATAAACAGACATCAGAGATAAAGAACATTTCACTATTGCAAATTGTAGCTGGAAACATTTATAAGAGAAGTGCACTAAAAATGGTTTAAAATTAGGGGAATATAGATTGATCATCACATACCTTTGTACTTCATCATTAGCTGAAGCAAAATGCTTTCAAATGCAATCTTTACCTTGAGATACTTGTCTTGATACATTTTGTCTTGATGAGCCATTAACAACTTCTGTAACATCTGAACTTTGAAGTGCACTCTCCTAAACAGAAAATTAACATATCTAAATAAACATTGATAGACAAATAACAAGAAGACAGGCTCAAACCTTGTAAAAGTTTATCGATAAAGTAATAACACCAGTTCTCTGATCAGTAGATATATTTGACAGTTCTTCTGTATCTCAGTAAACTTCTCAGTACAACATCTGCTCTTCATTCCAAGTCCAGTACATATTAGACTCAGCAAGCATGTCATATCTTGGATCGCAATAAGTCTGAATTCTGTGACCAAAAAACCCAACCCAACATTTTTGGTCTCAGCCAGAATGAAAAAGACTACTCTTTATCTTTTCTGAAGAGGGAATACTTAATTTTCCGATTTAGGGATTTCTCTCTGTGCTGGGAGCAAGAAAGTATGTTCTACATGTTTAGAACTTTCAGATAACAAGCAAGTTTGTTTTTTAAAAGATAATAAATTATCTTCAAATGTCACACATTCAGTTCTTTTCAACAAAAATAAAGAAAAAGGTATCCAACTGAGATGCAAATAATCAATTATGAGGTAAGCACCTTTCGTACCTATTTACTGGAATGTTCACTGATATACCCTAAAAGTTTGTGGGCTTATTTATTAGCAGAAAACTGAAAATTTAATAATCTGAAGTATGAATTATTACACTATCTGTGAAAGCACATTAAACTGGTGGAATCCAAAGAACAGTACCTGATCATGACTCATCTGACCCACCACTACTTCGTAAGGAGGTGGTGGATCTAGTGGGCAGAAAACTTCAACTCCTTTAATTCTGGCTCCATAAATATGTGGTAATGGAATGACATCAGAATCCAGCATCCTAGAAGAAAGAAAAATCCCTATGGAAGATACTCCCAGAGAATTCAGTGACTAAAAAACCAGATTTGATTTTATATGTGTAAAAAAGAAAGAAAGAAAGAAAGAAAGAAAGAAAGAAAGAAAGAAAGAAAGAAAGAAAGAAAGAGAGCCAATTGCTCAATCAGGAATCTTCACAAGGACTTTTCTTAAAAGCCTAAGTATGAATTACTCTGTGTGAAGAAACAAGTGCACCTAAGCATCTTAATTCTGAACTTGGTTAAAATACAGCTGACACAAATATTTCACATCCACTCTCAACTAAATAAGTGTGCTAGAAGTTAGACACAATCCTAAATATCCTTAACACAGGCAATGGATGGATGGATGGATAGACGGATGGACAGACACAGACACACACATGCACGCACACACACACACACACACACACACACACACACACACACACACTTAGAAGCCAAAAATGTTTTTAATTATAAAGAAACAGCATAATACACATCTAGTAAAACTCGATAGGGTAGGACTTTTGTATTTAGCTTGCTGGTACATAAAGAGTCATCTCTCCTGCACATAGCTAATTCTAGATCAGGTAATGATAGAACCCAGTGCAGTGCAGTACGGTGATTATGAAATATTAATGAAAGCTATTTCTGACAGACTGAGGCTGGTTATCCATTAATACATTCTAGCTTTTATTTCATAAAATGCAAATCATGCTAACATTCCATTTTTGTGTGCCTACTGTGTTTCATAAATGTCAGTTTTGATTGCATGTAATTATCCTTGCATGTAACATTTCCTACTATATTTAACATTCTCTTCCCTGTTTATCACTGAACAACATAAACACTATGATAAATGACCCTCAGAGTGAGCATTTCCCAGGAGGCTTTGGTGAACAGTTTTTCAGCATAAATCATTACCCACATGTCCAGATTTAACCAGGAATTTGAAAAGAAACACCTTATCAGTTAAGACACCAATTAATACATCTAACATGGTAACCAGGACATAGTGATTATGGTTTAAGGATTAAGATGTTGTAAAAAGGAATTTTGTAATTAAAAACCCACCTGCAAATGTTTTAGTTGCAAATTGTAAACTGCATAGGTTACATATTTTGCATTAAGTTTAGGAAATCTGATTAGGCCACAACTGAAGAAGGCAGCTTAGAGGAGGTTATCTGACAAGTATGGACTGTTTCCTGGTCCCACAATCCAGAAATAGATAAACAGTAGCTGTGTGATCACCTTTCCTAGACACACCACACCAGCAAAGAAACATCCAGATATGAAGATCCTATTGTAGTCTTTAGGACACAAAGGTCTACACAGGCTGCTCCTGCCCTGCACACACCACCTCCCCCCAACCATCCTTCTCTTGGCATGTTAGCACAAAAGAGGCTGGACGGAGAACAGCCTTATTTGTATGCATTTGTTTAAGGAGCCAGCACTTCACAGTGGTATCATCACTGTTCACTACAGCTTACAGTAAGGGGGTACAACCTGGTGCCCTCATGATATAATTGGACTGTAACTCCCATAAGCCTCAGCCATCCTAACAAGTGGTAAAGAGCATGGAAGTTATATTCCAAAAATATACTGATGGGACCAAGTACAGGTACTGTTAAAGTATCCCACTCAAGGTATCACTACAGCTACCCAGAAGTTGCTTCATACAATATTCATACAACCCTGTGGATGGGCTGGAGTCTATTGGGAACATAGAATGAACTCTGAAGTAGTTCTGTGGAACTGATCCACAAATCTAAGATGAAGACTAGTAAAACTAAATAAACTGGCCGCATTGCTAGGCCTAACTAGAATAGACTCAATGAATCAAGTGTTGAATGGTTAAGTCAATATGTGTATAAATCCCATTGATTCAGTCTGTTCTAGTTTAGACTTGCAACTGGATTGAGGTCAATATCTGATCTAAAAGAGCAATAAGTGGAAGAAAAATAAGCTAGTAGATGTTCTGTGCTAAACAGGTTCAGAAACAGTTCTAATTCATACATCAATAAAAGTGACATTTATCTAAGTGGAAGGACATCTGTGCGTTCACTTTCACTTTTCTTGCACTGCAGCAGCTCCTCAGATTTTAGATAGCCTTTATACAATATTTTATATCCACCCTGCATAAGTGATATCAGCAGAAGCTTATGGGCCACATGGAAAACACTTGTGAGTTGCATCTGGCCCAGGAGTCTGAGGTCTTCCATACTTGCTGTAGAGCAGGTAAGATACAAATGAATCCAACTGAATTATCTTTATCAAAGTTACTTTCACAAAAGGGGCTAACACCATATGCAATTTTCTGAAACACCTTCACATCTTTCTAGCATTGAAACTACATTTTTGTTTCTTGCTAGTGATGCCACTAGGGTTAGATCTTGAGATCAAAGTCAGACCATCCAGGTTGAAGTGACCATCCATAGAGCTGCACATTCATTCACTGGAGTAGATGGTGTGCCTTTTTTTCTTCTTATTTTCAAAAACATTTTATAAGTGGGGGGAAATACATGATTACAGATACAAATTTTATTATTATAATTACATTTTATTACTATAACAAAAATGTTTTTTACAAAATGGCAAAAAAATTTTTTTTTACTTCTGCTATAATAATGGTGCAATGATATGCATTTCACATTTTAATATTGTGCTAACACAGCAAAATCACTTGTGAAGCATGGAATAGTACAGAATGGAGAATGGAGGGGGGAAAGGGAAATGTATGCTGCACAAAATAATACAATACAAAACTGTGTCACAGTCCCAATTTATTAAGTCCAAAGCCTAAAATAGGGAGCCAAACCCCCTGCTTGTTACTGAAAAAGTATCCCCCCCCCAGCAAACAACACTCCCATCTGTCACCTACCACATAGTTACGGGATTGCCATGGGAACCTATTAATGTTTAGCGTTTATTACATTGCTGATAACCACAAGGACATGTTTTCTCTCTATCATGTCAAATTAGTTCACTGAAAACTGACAACTTCTGCTGCACACCTGCAGTTGAAGCAAGCAGAAGATGAGGGGGGAGACTCTAGTAGTTTAGTCTTATGAAAAGTCTCAATTTCCCCGCTAGATTCTTTCTTAAGATTATTTTACAGTCTTGATTTCTGGATGAACAGTTTATATACATGTGACAACATACATGTGTCAGCATCTTGCCAAGCATATATACAGTCCATGTATAATAATTATGAACCATTGTGCTGTAGTGGTTTGAGTCTTGGACTACAGCCCTCGGAGATTAGAGAAACCCAATGGGTGATCCTGGGCCATTCTTACACTCTCAGCCTTAAAGACAATGGCATTCCTCTGAATAAACCTTGTCAAGAAAGCCTTCAGACAGGATCTATGACTTCTTAATTTATAGACAGCAATAATAGCTATTATACAAATATATCTGCAATATATATATCTGTAATGTCATATAATATTAATAATTTATATAAAATTCATTAAATCTGTTTAGTTTTCTATAAAAAGATCACTAACTGACCTCCTGAAGAACTGGACCAAACAGCCACAAAAGACTGGCAGTCTTTTTTTTTAAAGGCCATGCTGGCCACACAATGCGCTAACAATACTTAGAAAGCAACTAGACACTGCGTAGCATGGTATGAAGCGGTATATAAATAAAGCTGCTTTGCTGCTAGTTTTAACTGGTGTTCACTTTCATTATGCACTCTGGCCAGTCGCAACTGTTCCTCAGGTAAGATTTTCCCCCACAAAACATCTATTTATTTCTGCCTAACTCTTGGCAACCCAAATACACAGCTTTCCAGATAGGGCATCCAGAATTGCAATTAACGGTAAGGGGTGTGTGTGCATGGATCCAACATTAACAGGCAGGTTATTATTAATTTTGCTTACCTGCTGGTAATTTTTTTTATAAAACAAAACACAGAATGCATTGCATTAAAATTACAACAACCAGCTGAAGAAAGAACCAAATTTACTATCTTAAAACCAATGACAAAACAATAAAGATTACAAAATTTAGTAAGCAAGAATATAGAATTAATATTTCAAGCAAAGGGAAAAAAATAAGACCCTACTAAGTGAAAGCAAAGTTACTATAAGGTCTCCTATCACATTCCTCCCTCCGCTCCACTCCACTCCACTACAAACCAAAGCAGTGACAATAAGTTATAAAATATAAGTTAGCACACACAATAATCTAAAAAGAAAATGCAGAAACATGTGTATCTACCAAGCATGAAAGGTAGAGAATCAGGTTAAGGGCACAGTTAGGAACAGGGTAAATGACTTCTTCTATCTGTTATCATTTAATCCTTAAATACTGAGACACTTACAAGCATGATGTGTACTTAGAAATCCTTCCCATATACCTTATTCCTAAATATACAAACATAGGAAAACTGCATGCATCCTGTGTTACTCATGAAAGGTTTTAACTACAATAAAAAGGTAAAGGTATTCCCTGTTGACAAGGTTATCAAGTCATATCAGACCGAAGAGGGCGGTGTTCATCTCCATTACTAAGCCAGAGAGCCAGCGTTGTCAGAGACTACTCTGTGATCGTGTGGCCAGCATGGTTGCACAGAACGCTGTTTACCTTCTCACCAAAGTGGTACCTATTTACTTGCATTTCCATGCTTTCGACCTGCTAGCTTGGCAGAAGCTGGGACTAGTGACAGGAGCTCACCTCATCATGCAGTACCCAGGCCTCAAACTGCCAACCTGCCGATCTTACAGTCAACAGAGTCAGCGTCTTAACCACTTAAGCTGCTGCATCCCTACAATAACTACAATTAACTACTATATGTATGTATGTATGTGTGTGTGTGCATCCACACAAGCATGCACTTGATCTTAGTGCATCTCTGATTCATAATTCCTAAGGAGACTCAACTGCATGGGAGTCTCAGTTGTCCAATTTGCCTAATCTTTCCTCTATCACAGGGTGCATCTACACTGTAGAAATAATACAGTATCATACCACATTAACCATCAGAATCCTGAGATTTGTAGTTTTGTGGAGCACCAGCACTCTTCGACAGAGAAGGTGAAATATCCCAGGATTCCACAGGATGAAGCTACAGCACTGAAAGTCGTGTCAAACTACATTATTTCTACAGTGCAGATGCACCCACAATCTTAGGGGTGGGTTGAGCCCCTCTGCCCCTCTTTCTTGTCTATTTCTGGAATTCTACAATTTAAATTATAACATTTCAAGTACATCCAAGTAAACATGCAATTGCCTATCCAAGTTTGTGTGATTTTATCTATGTGTGATTAAGCTCCACTAGGATGCTCAAAAGTCCATCTTTTGAAATGACCTTCTGAACAATGCAAACCGATCTATCTTGGTTGGTCCACCTTGATAGAGGATGTGAATACTGACAATTTTTCCATATTAAAGGGCAGCACTCTAGTACTCTGGGAAAATCAGACTCAAGCCAATTTGCTACTTCCATTGCTAGTTTACTGTGGTGAGGAAGATATCCCTATTGTTGCTTTTTTATTCTGTTTCTAACATGTATTTACACCTCATCTAAAAGATTCAAAGCCCAGTGCTGGTGGGTGGATGATTTACACGGATAATTTTTTTAAAAAAACTGACCGACTCAAAGATGCGTCAATATAATGTTAAGACTTTACTGATTTTGCAGCAATTTGAGGCTATTCTTGTTCAGGCTTCACACAAACACTGGCTTGCTTTTGTTCTACGTTCCTTGCTTTCTGTTCTGTTTTGATGAAAGTAATTCATGTAGCAATGATTCATGGTATATCAGCCAGAAAAAGTGAGGAGGCAGAAGTGGCCAACAACTGATTAGTCTTTCACACTGGAACAATACATTTATTTTCCATTAGTTCAAGCAATTTCCATGTTCCCTTTGAAAGACAGTATCTACTGTGGCTTCTGCTTCAGACAGAAGAGCCTTGTGGTCAAATTGACTTAAGGCACTTCATAAAACTGTTTTATGTGGGGGAAAGAAAAAGAGAAATGTAAATGATCTAATCTAAGAGCTGGGTTAGGTTGTATATTATACAGTATTACGGTATAACATCCTGGAGGCTATGGCTCCACTATTGATATCCGTTTCTGGTTTTCAGTCCAGAAAAAAACCTAGGGAGCAGAACCCAAGCCCAACCAACTCCCCCTTATCTTGCTAGTTAGAAGTAAAAATGCCTGTGCCTTGCAAAGGGCAGAAATGATGAGCTAATCAGACAGGGAGATCACAGCTTTCTGAATGTTGTTTCATTCTGACTCACATTAGTCTCTGTCCGCATGACCAAAGGGTCAGGGTTAATGGGAGCTGTAGATCAACAACATTAGCAGGTCCACAGCAAAGCCAAGTGCTGCTGCCCACCATCCCAGTCTCTCAACAACCTTACGGGGAGCCTAGCTGGAGCCTAGCCTGCCAAAGCATTCTCCCTGGTTTTCTTCCTTCATAATGACTGTGGATAGCTCTGGTAGCTTCTAGAAAGGTTAAACTGAAAGTGTCTGTTTACATCATTCAGTATCTGTAAGAACATGCATGTTTAGCCGCTGTTGCTGCAGATAACTTTAAAAACAGCTATGAGGGATGCTGCTGCTAAAAGGCAAGATTTTTCCAAACCAAAGAAGGTAGATTCTAAAGTAAGGTGGCTCCTGCATGGCTGGCTGGCTGGCTGGCTTCATATAGGCAACAAAGGACACTGGAAGTTGCATGGATCTATCATTGCCTCTACCAGCCATTCTTTTCTTGAGTATCTTAATTTGTTCCTACTATTTCTATTCTTCTTCAAAGAATTACTCTGATTCCTAGGGAGCATCTCTAATACAGTATTTCTGTCCTACTACCTTCATGCCAGCCATCTTGCCCTTAGCCTTTTATGAGTTTATAGGCCCTTTATGAATTTGCTGTTTCTCCTTTGTTCAATTCCCTCACTTTCTTCAGGCTTTCACTCTTTTCCAAGTTTCTTTTTCTCACACTATACTGCCTGACTTTTTCTCTGACCCATCTTTAGACTTCTTGTTTCTTTGGTCTTCTTCTCAGCCTGCCTAGCCTACCAACACAGCTCACTCTATTCCAAACCAAAGTTTTATTAATTTTATATCCAGCCAAAATGACTGCTCACTTTCTTCAAAAAATCACCACTTTTGAAGATCACATGCAAAGTTTCATTCTCTTTATACATAGAATGTTAAACAGCATTTTATATGCTTTTACCACATCAAAACATCACCTGCTGTACACAGCTCTTGGTGGATACACATTCAGCATAAGTAAGAAAATGTGCTGTAATAATGCTGTTTCTTAAGATAGCATTTAGGACAATTACTAAATATGGAGCTGCATCCAGTATTAGACTAGAATCACTAAAATGAATGGGATGTAGCAAAATTAAGTCCAGTTGTTTTCTTTCTTCACTATTCTTCACTTGGAAGCTCTTGTGTAACATACAAATTCAGGGTGGATTTAATACTGGGATTTAACACTAGGATAGAAATAATACTGAATTTAGCCATGGAAGCTATTAACAGTTATTAAAAACAGAATAAACAAATTTCTCCTCAGACAAAACCTGTGTTTCTACTTCATTACAAAATCATAACTTCACTCTCAACCCTAATGAATATTTACTTTGTTTTCTTTCTTCACTATTTTTCACTTGGAAGCTCTTTTGTATCCCTTAAAGTTAACACTGTTATCTTAATCAGCAATTACTTAATTAGCATTTTCATTACTAACAAGACAACAAGATTGCAGGTAGCAGGGAAATGCTCAGCATGTACAAGATAGCATGTCTGCGTAGGTCTTGCTTACTTTGGTGTCTAGTAAGAACCAAATGTCTAAACATAATGCATTTCATAGAAAGTTGATCTGGCCCCATAAAGACAAGGATTTAGAAGGATGTAAATCAACAGATGACTTGAAGACACATACACACACACAGAGTAAACCAAACTGCTGGGTAGCAAGTGGAAATCCCAGATCATGGTATATGCTCCATGTACAGGATTAGCAAGACAGGTGGAGCTAAGGGGTCTCATTTCATGGACACAATGACTATGATGAAAGGAAGAGTTAGGATTGGTTATGTACAGTAAAACATTTTTGAGACACTGGGCCTGTATAAAAGAGCCAGGCTCCATTTGGCTGGAATGGAATCAGCCTGCAGACAAAAGCACCAGAGCAATTTTTAAACCATCTCCTAGAGAAAGCCAACAAAAAAATGGGGACCAACCAGTTTGAATGAATAATCTCTAAAGGATGGAAGTAAAAATATTCGACAGGATATATCCAGCTGGGTGGCAATAAATTGATTAATGCAGTTCAAAATATGTACCTGTAAAGCAATACACTTTGGAACATCAAATTTTAACTTCACATGATACACTGATGGGGAAGAGCTAGCAATCACTGACCAGGAAAAGGGTCTAAAGGTTACATTGCAAAATCAATCAAAAATAAAACAACCATTCTCATAATGTCTTCATACAAATCTGTACTGTGACCACAACTGGAATACTGTGTGTTGTTCTGGCTGCCACCTCTCAAAAAGCATACTACAGAACAGGAAAAGCTGTAGAAAAGAAGGACTGTAATTACAAAGGGGTTCCAACCACTCCTCTAAAGGAAAAGATTACAAGACAAGGGATGGCTAGGTTAGAGGGGGAAAGTGATGTGGGGGAACACGCTAGAGCAGGCATAAGCAAAATCAGACCCTGGGTCCTCTTGCAGCCTACAAGGCTGTTTTTATGGATCTCCACCCCTCCAGCATCCCAGACTGCTCTAATCCTGGGGGGAAAATACTATGTGGGCATTGCCCTTCTGGAAGTCTCCAAAAGCAGCTATTCTTGAACTCTGTAATACACACACACACAACTTTCAAAACCAAAAGTTTTGAAACTCCCAGAAACTTCCAGTTTGGGTTTTTCCCTCCTGTTTTGCAGAAAGCATATTTGGCACACTATGAAACCCTGGAGAACCTGAGGGGTGGAAAACAGGTCCCCAAACCTACAGCTGTTCCCCACCCTTATACAAGAGATACATAGAATTAGGTCAGGAGTGGAGAATATGTTTACAGAGATTTTTTTTCTTGTTATCTTGAACAATAACCCAAATCATCTAATGAAGCTGAACAAATAGTTGGAATAAACAAAGAAAAACAATGAAGGTTCTTGTGGCACCTTAAAGATAAACTCTAGCCCAGCTCATCAAATGAATCAAGTGGACTGAATTCCACAAAATAATGTCAAATAAAACTTGCAGTTTTTAAGGTATGACAAAAATTGTTTTGCTATATAAGGTCGAGCATGACTATCTCCTTGAAGACAAAAGAAAATACTTCTTCACATAATCGTTATATTGTGGGGTTTGCTAAGTGATGATCATCAACTTAAGATCACTTTAAGATTACACAAATTCATGGACAAAAGAATTGTTACAAGTCATGATCGTCATACACTACCTCAAGGATCAGAAGCAGCATACCTCTGAATGCCTTTGTTGTGTGTTGTTGTTAACTGCCCTCGAGTTGATCTTGACTCATGGCCACCCTATAGATGAGACATCTCCAAGACTCTCTGTCCTCCACTGCTCTGCTTAAATTCTGCAACCCCTTAACACCCATGACCTCCTTAATAGAGTCCATCCATCTGGCATGTGACTTTCCTCTTTTCCTACTTCCCTCCACCTTCCCCAGCATTATTGTTTCCAAAAAGTCCCCTCTTCTCATGATATGTCCAAAGTACAACAGTCTCAGTTTGGTCATCTTGGCTTCCAGGGAGGTTTCTGGTTTGATCTGCCCATTTGTTTGTCCATTTGGCTGTCCATGGGATCCTCGGCACTCTTCTCCAGCACCACATCTCAAATGTATTGATTTTCTTCCTATCATCTTTCTTAAGTGTCCACCTCTCACATCCATATATGTATTATATAGGGAATATCTATTACCCTATTATATAGGGAATATCTGAATGCCTACTGTTGGGAATCTCAGAAGAAGACTATTTGCTTTCATGTTCTACTTTTGGGATTTCCAGACATCTGGTCTTCCACTATAGGATGCCAGACTGCCTTAGGTCTGATTTAACCAGGCTCTCTCTATGTTTATATTCCTCTGTACTTTCCCAACAAAGTGATACTGTTCAGAAAACCAAATTATGAAGAGGCCTAAGAATGATTCATTACTAAGTCAGGTAGGGAAGTGTCAAGTAACAAAAAATTGAAAATTAAAAATGAGAACAAAATCTATTTTGCACTATTATCTCTTCCTCTGTCAAATTTGCCACGAAAATATAGAAGACCATAATGACCTCAAAACATTCATCTGTTATTTCTCTGTCAATGACAAAGGAAACCTTCTCTTTCTTTCCCTCACCTTCCTTTTGTACTGACTTCCTCATTCCTATTTTTACAAAAAACGTGTTCCAGTTATTTTAACTACAACACTCTTATGCTTAAGGGGAAGAGTGTGTGTAAATACATAAATATTATACACAGACTTTGAAATCAGATTTAATAGTGAAGCAAAAATTAAAAAACTTAACAAAATTGCATCAGAGCTATAACAAAGTACAGTTGTTGCTGTTGTAGTTGTTGTGTGCCTTCAATTTGTTTTGACGAATGGTGATCCTCTGGCGATCCTATCACTTGTTCAGAGGGAGTTTGCCTTTGCCTTACTTTGAGGATGGGATGGACAAATTCCACCCATATCATTTATTCTCTTTTTTATTCTCTTAATCTTCAATTTAAGAATTCTTTTAACAGACAATAAAATAAAATAAAATAAAATAAAGACTATAATGTGTATTATTTACTGGAACAAATGATCTTTGTCTTTAGGTTTAGTGAGAAATTCAGGATTCAAGACCTGAATATGCAAACATAATATACTACAATCTGTAAAATTATAAATGACAAGCTAGTAGACAGCAGGGAATGTATGTCATTATACTACAAGTCTGAGGCACTGGAACAGAAGAAAGGAAAAGAGTCTGATCTCTCCATTTGAGAATGTAGACTACTTTTACTGACATTACCTTTTACATCTTTTATGGTTCTACATTTCTCCAGGGGAAAGGGTTTACCCCATTCTTTACTTTAGGTGTATTGTAAGAGAAAGGGCAATATGGGAATAAGTAAAATGTTTAGAGTTCAGTAGTAAGCACATATATCTCCTGTCAACCTGTTAAGGCCTACACACTGAACATATGATGCTGCCATCAAGGTAAATCCAAGTGTTACTTCTAACTCAAATAGAACCACTGAACCAATCAGAACTTATTAAGTCAACATTTATTTAAATCCACTTATTTAAAATTGATTCAATGGATTTACGAATGCCCTTGTTTTCTGACTAGCAACAACACACAGTTCAGCTCAGTAATTACCACTATCATTTCCTCAGGAATATTCTAGGCAACAAATAAAGCTCCATGAATGAATCACCTTGTCCTTTGATGTACTGGGAATGTATGCAGAATAAATGCTCAAGTGCGAAAAGAAAAGTATAATATATTTGTTACTTTATACACGCAAATAAACCTCAGAAGTTTAACAAAGTAATTAGGAAAAAAATCTTTAAAACTATGCCTCACTTTCCTAATCTGCAAAAAAAAAAAAAAAAAAAAACACCCCAAAATACACACCTGTATTATGAAATCTGTAAGATGTTATAGTATACTACTCAATGTTCTGTAAGATCAAGAATGGGGCAGAGTGTGGTCCTCTGGATATTGTTGCTGGACTACATTCCTTACTAGTGGCCATGGTGACCAGGGCTCTGGAAGGTGCAGTCAAACATCTGGAGGTCTGCATTTTACCCACTTATTTTAGATGTAAATTAGTATATTTTAATGCTGAAAAATAAATACCATACACTGTACTTAAGAACTTCTGAAATATAAATGAAAAGCATGATTTAAACTCCACCTGTCTTGCTCTGAACTGTTTCAAAAGGTTTGTATGCTGCACATGTGTCATAAAAATGTTGAAATTGGTTGTATAATACCAAACTTCCAACAAATTACTACATATCTCTTACCCAGACTCAAATGTCACAAGGCTCCGAGATGAAAACCACAAAATTATAGCCTGCAGTCAGTCTAAAATTACAGCACTTGGGAGATTGGGATGAGAGTCACAACAAAATCCTGACTTCTAAGAAAAGTGGCTACTGTAATAAGTAAAAGTGCTGTTAAATCAGTTCTCACATAGTGACCCATAACATTCAGAGCAGTTTCAGTCTTGGCACTTTACCTGCGATTCATCCTAGGAGTGCAAGAGTAGAATGTAGCAAAATAAGAAGGGGGTGGAACAGGTGGCACAAAATCTTCTGGATCAGAAATATGAGCTTGTTCTTCAACTTCCTGTGCGCAAACCTGGGATTCCTCCTAACAAGAAAAAGTGCTTGCTTTAATCTTTTTAAATTAAAAACAACAACTCTACACTTAAAAGCAGCTCTGTCTTTTAAAAATTAAATTGTGCCTTGAACTCACTTACTGTGCAGGATCTTCTTGTTGTAAATATCTGCAGGTAACGAAGAGCTGCAGCCACTAAACACACAGTGGTGGTCAAGGCATTCATAGCGCAAAGAGCAAAGAGAACTTTCTGAAGGACAAAAAAAGGACTATAAAAATAACAAATATATACAAGGGTAAGCAAATACAAATTTCAATGCTTGTCAGTTTTTTAACTGGACATTTTCTATAGAGTGCAAATATCTGCACAAGACACCAATTCTTCTGATTTCCAAGAATGGAAGGTAGTTACATTTTAACTACTGTGGGTGGGTTGTATTCTTGTAATCTTCGCTTTTGGGGCAAGGTAACGGAGAGTGCATTTGTATTCCAACTCCAGGTAGTTTTGGATGACACACACTTCCTTGATCCATTTTAAACCAGCTTCAGAGCAAGGTACACTGCTATGGTTGCCTTAGTGGATGCTCTCTGTCTTAGCACTGACAGGAGGAGTATGTCCCTGCTGGTGCCTTTAGATCTCTCAGTGGTGTTCGATACCATCAACCATAGTATCCTTCTGGAAAGCCTAACGGTGTTGGGAATTGGAGGCACTGTGTTGCAGTGGTTCCAGTCTTACCTCTCCGGCAAATTCCAGATGGTGGTGCTTGGGGATAGTTGCTTCTCAAAAAAGGAGTTTTTATATAGCATACCACAAGGTGCCATTCTATCCCCATGTTTTTTAACATCTACATACTGGGAGAACTCATTTAGCGGCTTGGGGCAGGGTGCTATCAGCCCTTTCCCATCTATGAAGCTGCTGCCTTAAATTTGGGACTGGAATCAATTGGCCACTCATCTCCCCCTCCGCATAGCGGAGTTGATTATAGTCTGGGAGCGGATATTCAGGTTCTGTGGGAACAGGGAAGGTATGGCAGTAACAGAGTCAACAAATGTTACAAAAGAAGGAGGGATCGATGTTTAATATCTATCCCTCCTTCAGTTTCAGTTTGCTCTGTTTCCCAAGATAACTTGGAGAGTGTACCAATCATTCCACTGACCCTCAACCTCCTCCTTTGTAACGCCAGGTTGGTCAAAAATAAGATCCATATCATCCACGATCTACTAGTGGATGAGGCGGCCGACCTGGCGTGCTTTACTGAGACCTGGCTGGGGGATGCCAGCTCCGCGATATGGGCGCAGGCCCTCCTGGCTGGGTACTCAGTCAGTGAGCAGGTGAGGGAAAGTGGGCGGGGGCGGCGGCATAGCCTTGGTACATAGGAACACCTTAAAAGTGATCAGAAAGCCTATTCGGAAAACGACCCATATTGAGTGTATGTACCTTAGCCTGAAGACCAGGGATAGTTTAGGGATTCTGTTGGTATATCGGCCACCCTGTTGCTTAACAAACTCTCTAACTGAGCTGACCACTCTGGTTTCTGAGTTGTTGTTGGAGTCGCCCAGACTTTTGGTTCTGGGCGACTTCAACATTCCACTCGAAACCAGTTTACAAGATCTAACAGGCAGGGCTCAGGAGTTCATGGATACCATGACAAACATGGGCCTATCCCAGTTGGTTGATGGACCCACACATTGTGCTTGGCCATACCCTCGATGCGGTCTTTAGTATGGAGCAGGAACATCCATGGGCAAAGGTCAAAAAAACCTCCGCATTGTCATGGACGGACCATTTTCTGATCAAGGTGAAACTAAAGGCTACTGTCCACCCTCCCGGGGGTGGCAGACCCATTAGAACGGTCCGCCCTTGAAGGCTAATGGAACCAATTGGTTTCCAGAAAGCCTTAGAGGGTTTAATGGTTGGTAACGCCGGTGATTCTGTCGAAGCCTTGGTGGATACTTGGAACATCGATCTCACCAGGGCTATTGACACAATTGCTCCCAAGCATCCTTTTCGGCCTGCTTCAAACCATAAGTCCTGGTATACAGAGATGCTCAGGAGAATGAAGCGAGCCGGACAACGACTAGAGCGCGAATGGTGAAGAACTCGTCTCTTATCTGATAGAACTCACCTTAGGAAGCATCTTGATTCCTACAGGGAGGCTTTATGTGCAGCGCAGAAATCTTTCTGTTCTGCATGCATTGCGTCTGCAGAGTCTCGCCCGGCAGAGCTGTTTAGGGTGGTAGGGGAGCTGACAAAGGTTCCCCCTATGCCAAACCCCCTGCTTAACCCTGTGAGGCATTTAATGTCTACTTTGCAGATAAAATATCTTGGATCAGGGACGACTTGGACGCCAGTGTTTTGGCAGAATCCATAGATGAGGCATCCAG
>CM034703.1:91241514-91256405 GCA_020142125.1 Phrynosoma platyrhinos
GTGCAAAATATGGTAGCCAGGTTAATTACAGGAACATCTAGGAGGGAGACCATAACACCGGTGCTTAAATCCCTCCACTGGCTGCCGACTGGTTTCCGGGCCCAGTACAAGGTGTTGGTTTTGACCTTTAAAGCCCTACATGGCTTGGGTCCATCCTATCTTAGGGACCGCCTCTCCCCGTATGATCCCCCCGCGCCCTTCGGTCCTCTGGGAGGAACCTGCTACAGCCAATAAAAACCAGGCTGTCTCAGACCTCCCAGAAGGCCTTTTCCGTAACCGCTCCCAGACTATGGAATGGCCTGCCGGATGAGATCCGTCTCATTACTACTCTTTCTGCTTTTAAAAAGGCAGTAAAGACGGATCTCTTCCGACAGGCCTTCCCAGAATAACAGCTGTCTGTTGGGAGATGAGTTTTTATTCTGTTGGTATAACTGATTCCTGGTGTTGCTTTATTGTTTTATGGCATTGCTATATTTTAATTCTTTCTTGGTTTAATTCTGTTTTAAGGGGTTGGGAGGGTGGATTGTGGGATGAGGGAATGTTTTAACTGTTCGCTTTTAAATGCTGTAACCCACCCCGATTGCCATGCAGACGGGCGGGATATAAATAAAAATTTATTATTATTATATTATTACACTGATGATGCCCAAATATCTCTTTCCATACCTTCAAAAACAGCCTTAGATAAGGATAGTGTGTAGTCTCTTAATAAATGCTTGGAGGAGGTAATTAGCTGGATAAAGAAAAACAAACTGAAACTGAATCCAGACAAGACAGAAGTGCTTACTATTAAGGGTCCTAATCTGGGGTTGGAGGTGTGTCAACTAGTTCTGGATGGGGTTAAACTCCCCCTGAAAGCCTGTGTTTGCAGCGTGGGGGTACTTCTGGATCTGTCTCTCCAAATGTCAGCCCAGATAGATGCAACTGTCAGGAATGCTTGTTATTAGCCTTAGCAAATACACCAGCTGAGCCCTTTCCTTCAGTTGGAAGGCCTAAAGATGGGAGAGCACCTGCTGGTAATTACAAGGTTTAATTTTTGCAATATGCTCTACATTAGGCTACCCTTCTACCAAGTTCAGAAACTTCAATTAGTTCAAAACACAGCAGCCAGATTGATCGCTGGTACATCTAGGAATTAGCATATCACATCAGTATTAAAATCACTCCACTGGCTACCAGTAAGTGTTGGTTATTACCTTTAAAACCCTACATAGTTTGGGTGCAGGTTACCTATGGGATCGCCTCTTCCTGAATAATCCACCTTGTACTCTCAGGTCCTCTGGGGGATATTTACTTCAACCAGCCAGAACTAGACTGACAACTGTCACCCAGAGGACATTTTCATCAGCCATCCCTAGGTTGTGGAATGACTTACTAGTAGAGATTCAACAGGCAACATGCTGTCTGAATTTAAAACAGTATTAAAAACCTATCTCTTCCAGTAGCCTACCTAGTCAATTTTAAACTATGAATTAAGAAACAATGGATTAACAGAGGAAATGCTTCAAGCAGTAAAAGAAAGAGAAACAAAAGAAAAGGAAAATAAGAACAAAACCAGAACTATGAATGCAACTGTCCAATGACTAGTGCACAAGGATAAAGAAAAATACTATAATAGCAAATGCAGAGAAATAGAAGATAATAACAAAAAAAGAAGAAAATATATTCTGTAAGATCCAGGAACTCAAAGGAAAGTACAAACAAAGGGTGGGGATGCTCTATTATCAGAAAAAGAGCACACTACAAGATCCAAGAAGAAATAAAAATACAGTGGATGCAATACACAGAAGAGCTATATAAAAGAGAAGAAAAAGTGAATAATACATGGAATGAAGAACCATATGAAGATGAACCCCACATCCTGGAGAGTGAGGTGGAAACTGCAATAAGAGATATTGGGAAGAAGAAATCACCAGAAATAGATATTCTATTTGCTACAATCTACAGAGGCAGAATCAACTCTAGTGATAACTAAAATATGCCAAGAAATATGAAAGAAAAATAGGAAAAGATCAATATAAAATCCCATCCACCAAAAAGGAGACACAAAAGACTGAAGCAACTAATTTCCCATGCAAGCAAAACTATGCTCAAAATTCTGCAGTATAGACTCCAATTATATTTGAAGAGAGAAATCCCAGAGATGCAAACGGGGTTCAGGAAAGGAAGAGGCACTAGGGACCATAATCAATTGCACCAAGGAATTTCAGAAGAAAATGAACATGTACTTTACAGACTATAGCAAAACCTTTGACAAGACAGATCATGAAAAGCTATGGAATGCTCTTAAAGACATGAGAGTACCACTACACCTAATAATCCTGATGAGAAATCTATACTTAGGACAAGAGACTACAGTCGCTCCTCCATTTTCATGGGGAGCTGTTCTGGATCCCCTCCCCACGCGCAAAAATGAAAAACCACAAATATTCAAGCCTCATTGGTTTGAATGGTTGTGCACTTCTGTACATGGCCCTCTGTTTGTGCTGTGGATATGAGCGCCATTTTATCCCTCCCCACTTGCCAGTCCACAGACCGAGACCGTGGGCTCAAATTCCGCAAATGAGAAGGGACGACTGTACTGTTAGAACAGAATGGACAGGTTGCATACCTGTAACAGTATTTCTTCGAGTGGTCATCTGCGAATTCATACAAATGGGTTTTATCTGCGCATGCGCAGCCAGCTCATAACCTTCTGGAATCACTAGGCAGAAGTTGGATTGCAACTTTTTGGCAGTAGCTCCGCCCACCTCTATATCGGCCCCGCGTTCCCGCTCGCTCCTCAGTTCCAAGTACGCCGCTAAAAACAGAAGCAAGGTTATCAAATAGAGCAGGACACGACTAAGGGGAGGTTGGGCGGGATTTGTGTGAATTCATAGATGACTACTCAAAGAAATACTGTTACAGGTATGCAACCTGTCCTTCTTCTTCGTGGTCTCTGCGAATCACACAAATGGGTTACTCAGACTAGCAAGCTAAAGTCAATGGAGGAGGGAGTGTCCTGACACAAGGCTTGCAGGTGCAAACAAGAACGTTTATTGGCACAAGCATCAATCAAATCAAAAATAAACATCTCAAACAGTCATATGCATATATTTCAAGTATGTCAGGAATTGGAATGTAACCCATCAGAAATGCATTCAGAGCCAAGAATGGCATGGAAATAGCAATAACTTGCAAAAATTTCAAGTATCAAATAAGAAATAAGGCATTATCCTGTGGTTATTTCAAGTAGGGACATATCAATATACCTTTGTATTATAATTCAAGTAATCAAAGCATTCAAACTTGTGTAAACATAATATTAACTTAATAGTGCAAACACATTTGTACAAATAAACTCAATGCAGTCCCTGATAATAATACTGCTTTCCCAAAGGCAGCATCTTGTCTGGCTCGAGTGTCCAACCTGTAGTGCTTAATAAAAGTCATTGGTTGGGACCAGACAGCTGCCTTACATACATCTTCTAAGGGGACACCAAACAAGAAAGCAGATGATGATGCTACCTCCCTTGTGGAGTGTGCACTCACCCAGCCCGGTGGAGTCTTGCCTGCCAGTTCATAACACAAGTGAATGGTGGAGGTCACCCACTTCGATAGTCTTTGAGGAGAGACAGGCAGTCCTTTCTTGTGCTTAGAGTAGCACACAAAAAGTCTTTCCGAGCGTCTCGAGCCCGAGGTATGCTCCAAGTAGAAAGCCAAGGCTCTATGAACATCCAGTGTGTGCAGTCTTTGTTCGACTTCAGTGGTCGGGTTCGGGGCCAGGGTGGGCAGCACAATGTCTTGATTGATGTGGAAGGCAGAGACCACCTTTGGCAGAAAGGTGATGTCAGTACGGAGGACCACCTTGTCCCTGTGGAACCGGAGATAGGGCTGGTCCATCCTTAAGGCACATAGCTCACCAGCCCGGCGAGCTGAAGTCAAGGCCACGAGGAACGCTGTCTTCCACGTCAACAGTCTCATGTCAGTAGTAGCCATCGGTTCAAAGGGCTTGGTCAACAGATATGATAACACCAAGTCGAGGCTCCAAGCCGGGGTCGGTACCGAGGACGGTGGATGTAGATTATTGAGTCCCTTGAGGAATCTCTTAGCTAAGAGTTCAGAAAAAGAGGACGGTCGACCCTCGAGCTGGTAATGGGAACAGATGGCGGAGAGATAACACTTAATAGAAGTGAGGCAAAGTCCTGAGTTGGAGAGGGACAAAAGGAATTCAAGTATTGTTGGTACCGTGACACGGGATGGAGAGATCCCCTTGGTTGACAAAAAGTCTACAAACTTTTTCCACTTGAAAGAGTAGGATTTTTTTGTGGAAGGTTTCTGGGTCGCCTCGATTATTGCTTGTAGAGGAGCAGAGAGTGAATTCAAGGTAGGATTCTCCATGCTACCATAGGTAAAGAGTCCAGATCCGGATGACGCACCCTGCCCTTGTGCATGGTGAGGAGGTCCGGGCGATATTCCAGACGGTGGAAAGTCTCTCGGGACAGTCGTAGGAGCGGGGCAAACCAAGGCTGTCTCAGCCACCATGGAGTGATCAGAATGGCGTCCATCTTGTCTAGTCTCATCTTGGCGAGTACCCTGGTTATGAGAGGGAATGGAGGAAATGCGTAGAATCTCCTCCCATACCACGCGAACTGGAAGGCATCGCCTCGAGAGGTTCGTGCTGGAATCCTGGAACAGAACTCGGTACAGTGAGTGTTGTCCTCTGTGGTAAACAGATAGATGGAGAACAGTTGCGTCACCACATCAGGATGGAGACACCACTCGTGGCAGGGATTGGTTGACCGGCTGAGGCTGTCGGCCAGTTCGTTTTGTTGTCCAGGAAGATGAATGGATTAGACCAGGATGTTGTGGTTGATGCACCAATCACAAATACGTAGAATGATGCTGAGCAGGGTCGAGGACTTGGTCCCGCCTTGCTTGTTGAGGTAGTACATGACAGTGGTGTTGTCCATCATGAGTAGAACTACCTTGTTTGACAACTCCATCTGGAACGCTTTGAGGGCCTTCTCTACGGCAAGCATCTCCAAGGCGTTGATGTGGAGAGTCTTTTCGTCTCGGGACCATAAGCCTGTCACAGTCAGTCCTCGGGAGTGAGCTCCCCAGCCTTCCATCGATGCATCCGTGGTTAAAGTAATGTCCGGTTGAGGAGGAAGGAACAGAATCCCTATACAAACATTGTCGGGATGGAACCACCATTGCAGGGACTTGGAGACCTATGTCGGGATGATGAGCCACTTCGACGGGGAGTCACATGAGGCATCGAACGACGACAGGAACCAATACTGTACAGGTTGTAGACGTAGTCTTGCCCATGGTGTTACGAAGGCTGTTGAGGTTAAATGTCCCATAACTGTCTGTACCAGATGAGCCTTGACCTTCTTGTCCTTAAGGCAAGCTCTGATGGAAGCTGTTAGAGCTGCAAACCTGTCCTCTGGAAGGAAGGCCTCTTCCAGTTCGGAGTCTAATATCGCTTCGATAAACTTGACCCTTCTGGATGGAGTGAGGTTCGACTTCTCCTCGTTGACCTTCAGTCCAAGGGAATATAACAGTCCGAGGGTGAACTGAATGTCATTCTGGAGCTGTTCTCGAGTTGGTGCAGTGAAGAGCCAGTCGTCCAGGTACGGGAAGACTGTGATCCATTTGCGATGTAGGTAGGCAGCGACCGGGGCCATGCATTTGGTGAATACCCTCGGTGCCGATGAAAGTCCGAATGGAAGAACCTTGTATTGATAAAAATCGGTTCTGACTGCGAAGGCCAGGAACCTGCGGTGGTCCTCTCGGATGCTGATGTGGAAATAAGCGTCTTTGAGATCCACCGTGGCAAACCAGTGATCCTTCTGTAAAAGAGGTAGAATAGAAGACAAAGTCGTCATACGAAAGTGTCTGTATGTAACAAAGGCATTCAATGCTCTTAAGTCCAAAATTGGTCTGAGACCAGAGTCTTTTTTCAGTACAATAAAATAATGGGAAAAGAAGCAGAGTCAAGCCTGAGAAGCAGGGATGGGTTCAACAGCTCCTTTGTCTTTCAAGGCGCGCACTTCGTCGAGTAAGGTGTTAGAGGGGTTTGTGATGACAATAGCTCCAGTTGGTGGGAGCTCTTCGAATTCTAGGGCATAACCGCTTCTAACGATGTCTAGGACCCAAGAATCAAAAGTGATAGTGGCCCAGGTGTCAAAAAAGGGCCTGAGTCTGTCATCAAACACTAAGGTGATGGAGTGCGCGGCTACACATCATTGCCTCCTTTTGTTATCAAAAGGCCTTTTACGGAAAGTCTGTCTGGGTTGATGTTGTTGCTGTCTGTGGCTAGAAGAGGAGGAGGAGCAGGAAGGTTGTCTCCTGTGAGGTTGGTTTTGCGGCTGGACACTGTCCTGCGGGAACGAACGCTAATTTGGGGGGGTACCAAGATCTTGGTTGGTAAAATCCAAAACGGCGCCTGGAAGATTGAGGTGGTTGCACGGTGTGTTTGTGAGCCGCAGTTTTCATTTTATATTTTAAATTCAGTTTCTCATCAGTTTCTTTATGAAAGAGACCTGACTGGTCAAATGGCAGATCTTCTATGGTTGATTTTGCCTGAGATGTCAGGTCGGCCGCACGTAACCATGCGTGTCGACAAAGAGAAATTGCATTGAGCAGAGTTTTAGAAGAACAGTCAGTCAGATTTCGGGCACAGACAATTTGTTGTGTCCCAACTGCGTGGGCTTCCTGTTGAAGGACAATTGCATATGGTTTGTGCTATTCAGGCAGGTGTTCTAGAATCGGAACGAGCTTCTCCATTAGGTGTTGGGAGTATGCTCCCATACACCCCACATAGTTGGCGACCTTGAGTCCTAGGACTGAGGTGGAGTAGGATTTTTTTGGCCAGCATATCAATCTTTTTGGCCTCTTTATCTGCCGGGGAAGTGGAAGACTTAGAGGTAGAAGTCTCCTTCAACAATGTCCGAATTCTGGTGAGGGTGATCTATCATCCAGTTCAGTTTGGGGGCACCAATGCGGTATAAGTTGTCCATGCGTCTCAATGTGGTCGAGGTAGAAGTTGGCACCTCCCAAGACCTTTTTAAAATCTTGGTGAGAGATGGCATGTAGGGGATAGCTGGTCTATCTATGACCCTGCTTTGAGCTCGCTTCTCCAGCTGGTCAGAAGCTTCTTCCTCTTTGGGCTGGGTAATCTTCAGATCGAAAGCACGTGCCATTCAGAGGACCTGATCTGTGAAGACACGAACATCGTCTGATGGAGAAGAAGACTGTGTATTCAGAGGCGGTCGGGCCTGGCTAGGAGACCAGTCAAGATCTGCTTCAGAGACATCTTCCAGGGCTGGCGAGAAGGATCGATATGATGGACTGGATTTGGGAGATGAGGGGCGACGGGGATTTTTGTGCTCACCTTGGAGAAGAGTGCTGAGGATACCGTGGACAACCAAAAAGCAACAAAATTACTTTTTGTAGCTAGGAAAGTTAAAAAATGACCCCAACATTGGTAAAGGAGTACAGATTTATCAAGCAGAAAATACTAACCAGAATGGTAACCTATCAAGTGGTCGTTCTAGGAAGGCTGGAGATCTGTGGTTAATCCCTTGCACCAATCTAATAGAGCAGGAGTCTTCAAAATTTTAATCCATTGAGGCAGGGAATTCCTTTCTCTCCCTTCAGTTTGATTTTATAGCCTTGCTAACTGGAGAGAAACAGTGAACTGAGAAAGAACAGACAGAATGTGGAAAGGTGTTTTGGTTTTTTTTAATTCCCAAGGTGGGGATGGATTGTTCTTCCAGTCTTCTTAGAATATCAACCTCTCTCATTCTCAGGTACCCTGAAGGAGCAATCCACTACCTGTGGGATATACCTAAACTTTCACCACTCAGATGGGTCTATTATCCTGTTGCAAAACTGAATGAATTATTCTTCCGAAGGCTGCCTGTCCCTATTTACATTTGTCAGTTTTATAGTGGTGGGCAAACACCGAGGGTATTCACCAAATGCATGGCTCCTTCCATCCCACTGCTCTGCACACATCTTCTAACAAAACTGCCATCCTGTAATCTGTAGTAGTCATCACTGAATTTGTTGAATGTGCCCAGACATGCTACGGTCTTGTTATTTTTGCAAAGTTATAAGCAATTATAAGTAATTTTTGATCCATCTTGAAACCTTTGGCTGAATCAGTGATTCCTGAAGTGGGCAGTACTGTTCCGCTGGGGAGGGTGGAAAGATCCAGAGGGCAGAGGGGAAAGGGGGCAGCAGGGGCAGTCTTCAGTCAAAGTATTGGTGCACAGGAAAGACAAGAGGAACCAGCAGCCTTTAGGACCTTAGTGGAGATGAGGATTGCATGAAATGTCTCCTTTCAGAGTTCATTAAAACCAGTGAAGCCTCATTAGTTTGTGTAGTGATGTCTCCAATCTTCACCTGCTCACACAAGCTCATTCCCATGATGCCATTTTGGGATAGACTGACCGACTGGAATGAGGAGTTAGAACATGTGGTGGCAGGGGAGAAATGGTGGTAAAAAGGAGCCTTCATATTTAGGATCCGATTTAAGCTTTGTAAGCTCTGCTGGGACTTGGCCAGCAGGTTGGAGCTGTACTGCTGCTCCTGCTTTCTTTTGTCGGACAAGCTGCTAGATGGGGTAGCAGAAGGAACAAGTTTGTGCGTGGTCTGATTTAAAGCTGTGTGGGGAAGGCAAGTCTCTGGGGAAGGAGTGGGAGGAGTATCTGGAGTCAATTCTTTGAAAGTCCTTCAGATTGAGAGTCCTTCCTCACCAGGGAGAAAAGCAGGAAACCAGCTGCGCCCCTCTCTGTCCCAGCAGAAAAAGATTGAGCCTTTCCTCACCAAGGAGAAACTTCTCTCTTTGCACCCTTGGGAGAAGCAACCTAGCAACTAGTCAAGGAGCAACCAAGAAGCCTCTTGCTTGCACGGGTCTTTGCCACAAGACCAACATGGCTGAGAGGTTTGTCAGACACTGTTCAGCCAGCTGCTCAGTTTTTTCTCCCTGGGTGAGTGGGTGCAAAGGGAGCAGCAGTCCACACCAGCCACAAGGCTGGCATAGGGATGAGGTTTCTCGATCACTGCTCAGCCAACTACTGGGTTGCTGCTTCCAGGGTGACTGGGTGCAAAGGGAGCAGTGACGAAGCCGCTGGTCGAACACTGTCCAAGAAGCCTCTCACCCGGGACAGCCTTTGCCACAAGGCTGCTCTCAAAGTGACCGTGTGCAAAAGGAACAACAACCAAGATTGGTTGTTTTGAATTTGCATTAGAACAGTAGACCTAATCTCAAAAAATGGGCATTGGGGCTGCTAGGACTGTCACCCAAGGAGAAAGAGGGCAGTAGCCCAAAAACATTTGGGGATCACTGACTTAGATGCTTTAATGCCCATTGTTCTGGGATGAAAATAGACAAATAAGGCTTATAACATTCTAAACCTTTTTGTTCTCTGAATATACACTTTTACAGCCCTACTGACATCTAACAAATGCCACTTCTTCTCCAGTGAGTGAACTGGGTTCAGACAAAATATGGGCATTTCCAGAGCTTGAGAGTCTCATCCACAATTACTTTGGCACAAACAGTGAATCTATAATTAACTATAACTTTCCCTTTTCAAACTTGCAGAAATTTTGTTTGATGGACAATGAAGCCAACTTGGAGACCCTTCTAGCCGATGTTACTGATATTAATAACACTACTTTAAAAGATAGAAAATAAAGTGATGCTTCCTTCACTGGTTCAAATCCCATTCCAGAATCTATGTACTGTTGGTGGAGTCTGCAAAGTCACCTCTTGTAAAAATATTTTTACATGAGGGTGAGACAAAAACAACTTCCCTTTAATGACCAGAATGACAGAGCTGACATTTGCTTTTTTTAGTGTGTTAGGTCTCAAACCCTTCACCAGACCTGATGGAAGGAAAGTCAGAATATTCTTGACTGTTGCTGATTCAGATTGCACAAAATTGTCCAAACACCACATCCTGAAAGCTCTCCAGATATTCTAATAAATGATCTGAGTGATTTTCTCCTAGATGCCAAAACAGAACTTGTCACTGCATCAGAACAACCTTCTTTTATCAAATTCCTCTTCTCAGTCTCCAAGCACTTAAACTTCATCCAGCCTGGATTGGGCTGGAGAACTGGACCTTGGTGCAGCAAGTCCTCCACTTGCAGTAGATGCCAGGGTTCTTCCACTAACTTACTCATCAGCACCAGAAACCATGGTCTGTGAGGCCAATATGGTATGATCATAACCACCTGAACTTTCTCCAACTTGATCTTGGCTAGAACCCTTTGAATTATATGTGATGGTGGGAACACACAGGACAGACCTTCTGGCCATGGGACCGATAAAGTGTCTGAAACTGATATTTGATTCGAACTTGTCATACTAATTTTACAATGCTGATCTTGTTTGTCTTATTTAGCAAAAATTAAATAAATAAATAACACAAAAAGCCAACACATGAAACAAAATGTAGATTGGGATATTATGGTGGGCCAGGGGAGTCTGGATTAGACTTTCTGTGTGTCGGGCGGGCGGGCGGGCGGGGATTCTGCCTCCCCGAATGACTTTCTTTCAGTTGCTTCTAGCACTGCAGAGAATGAGACACTGAAAATCATTCACGTGTAGAACTTTGTTGCTGTTGCTGTTCATATTCCCTTGGTAACTTTGCCTACCCTTTTCTTCTGGATTCCTCAACTGTGTTTCTAAATGATCAACTGAAGCCTTAAATTATTGCAATGTTAAAAATTCAGCAACTGAAGGAAATTTCAGCAGAATTTTTTTCTGCTGTAAAACATGGGCAAAAACTGGACCTTGTGCTCAAGGCCAAACCATGTGGAAAAAGTAACATGGGGTTTAGCCTTCATAGGCAAATTCAAACACTGTGGTTTTCACATTACATTTTCATATCAACAGACATGAATGAGTGTGAGGTTGAGTTCAGCTGGAGACAAATTCTCTGAAACTTGAAGTAATTTAAAACAAAAGAAGAAAAAATGATTGTGTTTTCACCAGCTTTACCAAAATGATGTGGGACACTGTTGTTGTTGTGTGCGTTCAAGTCATTTCCAACTTATGGCAACCCTATTATAGGGTTTTCTTGGAAAAGTATGTTCAGAGGGGGTTGCCTTTGCCTTCCTCTGAGGTTCAGAAAGTGCAGCTCACCCAAGGTTACCCAGTGACTAAATGGGGATTTGAACTCTGCTCTCCAGAGTCATAGTCCAACATAGTCCAACATGCAACCCACTATACCTGCTGATCCTCTTCCTTATTCTATAAATTAAGAGTACATTCCATAAACCAGGGCTGGTTAACTATGCTGACAGACAATTTTTATCTTGTGCACCCCTGGCAGTCTGCATTGCTGCATTTGCCACTGAAAATAAGCCAAATGTGCAACTAGAAGTCACTTTAAATTTCCATTTCCTGTATTTCAAGCCAATTTTGGGCTGTTATTATTCTTGGGGAAGGACACTGAGAGATGCTGGGGATCAGTAATACTAAATTGATTTATTTAAGGGCTTTTGTGACAGTTTGGGCAATTTCCCCCTCAAAATTATATTATAAATAAGGGGGTCTGAAGATTAGGGGGAGTTCAGGAGACTGTAACAAGCATTTGGTGCTATACGCAGCCTAGAGGCTCTGATCTTCCCACCCCTGTTATAAATTTTATATGTTGCTTTTTGTCTCCATTTCTTCCTCAACCCTCTTCAGGTTCTGAAGAAAAAAATAATAGGACAGTGCTAAAAGGAAATCAAGAAGCATATTTGAAAGCCGTCAGCATCACTATATATAAAGGAATTACATAATACCAGGATAAACATTCACTGCAGTTTATTCATTGCCTGTGCAGTCAATATTAGGTGATGACCTCACCTTGAGGAGAAGGTGAACTGCACTGCATGACTGGACTGGATACAGCTTCAGTGCATTTTCTTTCTCTGTGCATTTTGCTGGCAGAAATTCTTCACAACAGAAACAAAACTTATCTTCACCCACATCTACCTTTAATATTGAAGAAGGTAAGGAAAATTATGAATTAGTAAACTGAAATAAAATTTTACAATACACAATCAAAAATACCATGTTGTATACTTAGAAGAAATCAAAGAATTAAAATCCATAAAGCAATTTACTAACTACATTCAATGGAACTGCATGAATAACTATTATGCTGAACTTTCAAGCCTTTAAAGTCCTCAGAATCCCCTTAAAACCTTCTTATTGAATACCTGCTATTACAGTTCTTACCTAAGAGATCTGCATAAGGTCAAGGGTTGTTTTTCCCTTCAATTGAAGAAAATTCAATTGTATGTGCTTGTTATATAAACTAAAGGCCTCAGCAGACTGCCAGAAATAGTGCACATTAAATTGAGGCACTGCCCTGGCTCAGTGCTAGGGAATCATGAGAATTGTATTTTTTTCTGAGACATTGAGCCTTCTCTGTCAGAGAGCTCTGGTGCCACAATAAAATACAGTTCCCATGATTCCCTAGCACTGAGCCAGGGCAGTGCCTCAATTTAATGTGCACTATTTTTGGCAGTCTGCTTAGTCCCTAAATCTTAAGTCTTAGAAGAGTAGCTGGTTTCCTAATGAACCCAAGGGGACATTTGATGTTACAGTTCTATAGTCAATTCATTTCTCAGTAAATCTGCATACATTTGTGCCTTTTGTCTCACACATATTTATTCAGCATCATCAATATATGTGGCACTTCACAAAGTTTCATTAACAAAAGTGGGGAGTGGAAGTCCTTGCTTCAAGAAACATAAATGGCTGAATTTAGATGAGCTTCAGATCTGTAGGACAGTGACTTGAGTGCTGTACTTAGGTGCTTCCTGCTCTCAGGACTTCACTAATTACTTCCCAGCATAACCAGAGCTTAGGCTGGCACAACATTTGACTCAATTGATTATGTTTTGAGTGACCCCCCCCCAAGCCAGTATTGCAAATTTTTAATGATCTTTATTTGGAGGGACTGCTCAAACTCTAGCCTGCTGATGTGTCTTTTCAGTTTTAGGAAGCTAGTGATATACAATTCAAGGCAAAGCATGAGGCTCTGTTCCATTAGCCAGAACAGAAAAATTGATTATTAGGCCCTGTGGGTCTCTTCAAACCACTTCATAACACCTCTCTTCATTTTTATGAAGCCTCATCTCAAGGTCTTTGTCATAAAATATCATGCATGGCATCTGTTATGATCAAAGTTAACAGAGGTACAGAATGATCCTAGGTATGCCATTTTTGGTAGCAGCTCAATGTTTTATACAATGTTTATTTCCAGTCCAAGATTTCATTTCACTTGGGGATAAGAACTAAGCAAGTAAGCCAAGGGCTGATGGAAATATGAGTATGAGCATGGGAATTAACAGAGTGAACTAAGAGGCCAACAGATTAATCTGTTTATCATTTGATATGGTTACTGAATGGGTCAAAAATAAAGAAGAATAAAAACATATTAAATTAGCTGATACAGGAAAGAGTCGTGTTTTTCTTTCTACTTTTGATATGCTGTATTTTATTTTATAAGAATTCTAATTCAGTAAAAGGTTTGCATTACAAATGCTACCATCTATTATATTTGAGGCATAATCAGGTAAAATGGCTTCTCACCAGATCACATCTAGGTACACTGGACACAAACTGAGCACCTTGGCATCCAAGAATAAATCCCGCCAGGTTCAAGAGAACACAGATAACAGAAAGCAAAACAAACAAGTTAACCTAGAACAAGATAAAAAATATATAAGGCAAGGGATTTGACTGTCAAAAAAATGCCAACCTTTTCATAAGTCTGTATCATTACACAGAACTCCTCAGAAAGTGTAATTCTTCTTTTAAAAATGGCATGCAATGCCCACACCATGTTTTAAGAAAAATATGTGTTTTTGGCTGACTGTTATTATTTATTGTGGTTGGTTTTTGAATGGGCATATTTATAATTGTTTTTAATTCTATTGATAGTATTATTATATTTTAACTTTCATATGATGTGTATTTTTAATCATATTGTTTTTAACTTTTGCATCCTCCCTTGAATTCCAAGGCTGAGGAAGAGGTGGAATATAACTAAATAAAACAACAGAAGATTATAAAATATCTAGAGCTACAAATTGAGACTCAGTGCTTCTAGGAAAAGAATACTGTGATTCCAGTAGTGATAGGTGTTCCATCCCAGCAAGGCATTTTTGTGATGGTCTGTTGCCCTAATAGTGGGTTGATCTACATGGAGCAGTTATTAGTCCTGATCGGATTAGTCCTGATTCCGTGTAACTAATCAGATTACTCCTGATTCCATGTAATAGGGCCTCGGCAGACGGCTTATTGAGCCGTCTCTGAGCCCAGGAAGAGGAGGAGCAGCCGCACGCGCGGCGCTCCTTCCTCTTCCTGAGGTTGCCCTCGGAGCTGCCGGCCCTCCGCACGGCCGGCGCGCCGAGGGGAACCTCCCGCCGCAGTGTCCTCACGCGCTGCGGCGGAAGAGTCAAGGAAAGTGCGCCCGACGTGTTTAGGGCTCACTTTCCCTGACTTGTAAAAGGAGCGCCAAATTGGCGCTCCTTTTAGGGTCGCCGCAGGAGCGCCGCAGTGTGGCTGCCATGGCCCCGCGGCGCTCCGGACCAGGGCGTCCTGGACGCCCTGGTCTACTTAGGCCCTATGTTTGATAGGTTCATAGAAATCTTCCTATGCCTTTGTTCTCCTCAATTTTAGCCATTTTCTGCTGAAGGACCTTTTCTACTCCTCTCTTTTTTATTTCATCCTACCACTCATCTTTCCATTCTTTATCTCCTTTTTAAAAGTTACTCTTATTACAGTCCACAATTACTCTTAATACATTTCATGTTTTTGTTTACACCAGTGGCTGGATGTGAGCTGACTGTCTGTCTGGATAGACATATAGCTACCGTATTTT
>CM034703.1:91274482-91290769 GCA_020142125.1 Phrynosoma platyrhinos
AAGCAACGTTTTTTTCCTTGGGGTGATCCTGGGGTCGGAGGAGTCCCCTTTCCCCTTTTCAGTGTTTGCTCAAGATATGCTAACAGCCCCTGATTCGTGCTTCTTACATTCCATGTTCCTATATGTGTTGCACAGCTTCAGACTTTCATCTCTGAGAGTAGCAGAATATCCTTTCAGCTTGAATCCAGTTGCATAATTACTTGTAGTTATCACTACTTGTAGTTATCCTCTGCTGTACTCCAGTAGTTTGTTGAGTGACCTCTGAACTGGGAGTCTCATCTTCTGGCATTATCTCGTTTCATCATAGGGTTTACATTGTAAAAGATCTTTCAAATTAGGTTTACCGTGCCTCCTTCTGCGCAGTACAAGCATTATTAGTTCTGGTGCCACTGCTGTTGTTGCCAAGAAATTTTTTGACAGTGTTGCTCCTCACTACTGCTGCTGCCCAGCAGTTCATGGGCACATTTAGTCTGGCTCCTCAGTAAAAGCCTGTCTGACATGGGAGATCCTACCAGCAGCACTGCTACAAGAACGTGCCTTATGCCTCATGGGCGCACACAATCCCACTATATAAATATAAGATTTAAAAAGCAATTGAACAATTTATAACAGGGGTAGGCAACCTTTACCCTTTAAGGGCTGAGGGACTTCAGCTCCCAGAATTCCAGGAGCTATTGGCCGACATGGGACTATTGGCCAACATGGCTGAGGCTTCTGGGAGCTGAAGTCCCTCGGCCCTTAAAGGGGAAAGGTTGCCTACCCCTGATTTATAAAATTAAAACATTAGGCATTAAAATATAAAAATTAATTAAAAGACCATTAAAAGTAATTAAAAGACTATATATAAATCTTAAACATAGAATAGCACCACATTAAAAGCCCACTTCTAGTCAGCTGCTTCTGATGCAAGCAAACTGCTAAGAGAACATCACTCGGTCTTCTCAGGTTAATGGAAGATAGCTACCTTGGTCCTACTATAACTAGAAAAGTGTCCAAATGCACTTCATAGTAATAGAATAGCATGATATTACTGTATTAGGAAATCAAAGATCTAGCTGTGTTAGTCTGGAAAATCAGTATGTGAAGGGCTCTTGTAGCCCCATTGAGACTAAGGGCCTTTACAGTCTGCCAGAAATAGTGCAACTGGAGGCCACTTTAACTGTCCTGGCTCAGTGCTAGGGAATCATGGAAACTGTATTTTTTTCTGGGACATTGAGTCTTCTCTATCAGAGAGCTCTGGTGCCACAATAAACTGCAGTTCCCACGATTCCTTAGCACTGAGCCAGGACAGTTAAAGTGGCCTCAAGCTGCATTATTTCTGGCAGTCTGTAAAAGCCCTAAGCTTCTTTCTTTCAGTTAGTCTCAAAGGTACTACTGCATACTGTATTAGGAAAGCATAAGCTAGGCCAGTAACCTGTATAATTTATAAAATCTGAGTTCTATTGTATCTTTTACAGAACAAGAACTTAAATTGCTTTGCTAATGCCAGTGATTTAATGGTATTGTTTGTGTAGATCTTCCAGAATTTTCACTTTAGGAACACTTATCTTTCACTCACTCAGCACAATGTTAATGGGCTCCTGTCAACTCCAGTAGCCTTAAAAGCATTTAATCAGATGGGGCTTTGAGTATAATGTTGTGACCCTAATATATTACGTACCTCCTAAGTGTGAATATCTTAACACCAACATATACATGTTCATCACATATCAAGTGATCTCTGAAAATGGACCATTACATATCAAACATCAAGTGATAAATGAGTGGTGTGTACACTTTAAAAGCTACTTTCTTCACTATAAAAAAAGTTACAGCCCTTAATTATATGGTTCTTGTAAGCTTTGCTGCTCTATCTGTGTTCTTAAAAGCTAACATTATATTTTAATTTTTAAAGTCTCTAATTGGATTCCTTCTACTACATAATTACATGGTTTTATAAAGGTGTCACATACATGATGACTATTCATAAATTACTATATAATTAAATTGGAGTTGGGGAATGAAAGTTTTCAAGGGGGAAAACACAACCAAGTGATTATCTTTTGTGGGGATGTGAAAACCTATAGAAATTGAGTTGAGAATTCTGCAGAATACTCCCTGCTCTCTTATGTGCAGAGAGAAAGAAACCGATATATCCTTTCACACACTTGTACCAGTGAAATCTGAGGAAAAAGTTTAATGCCTTTTAGAAACAATATTTAACTTTATCTGTGGACCCATATTATTATCAGGATTAGGGATATTTACTGAATTGACAGCTACCAGGCTTTCAGTAAGAATTACATCAGTACTGTCTTTCACTTTATTTTTTTAGTTTTACTCTAATACAAGTGCATGCATCCCCATCCTGCCCCTTTCCTTTTAAAATAAAATATTACTATAAAACGGAATTCAATGTGCAACTCATCTTTGTTTTCCTCTCCTACCACTTCTCTAAACCACTCAGTTCAATTGCTATAAAGATTATACTTCAAAAAGCAGCTTCCTGAGGCAAGTGATTGTTACCGTGCTCATCATGAATACATATGAACTCACCTAAACATCCTGTGGGTCTCTACCACCATACTGTGAAATTCTAGGAAGTTCTAGACAGCAGCAGCCACAGTCATGGAACGAGACCACAAAGACAGGTAGATCTCCATGTGTCAGACAGTTCTACAACTTCCATGTGCCATTTGCCACAATGAGATTGTTTTACTTGTAGCATCTCTGACTCTAGAACTTCAAAGATGGACAGTGAGCCTTTGTTATCAACTGGGGTTTGGTTCCAGGACCTGCTGTGGGTACCAAAATCTGTGGATGCTCAAGACCCGTTATATACAATGGGGTAGTAAAATGATGTCCCTTATATAAAATGGCAAAATCAAGATCAACTTCTCATCCCCCCAGTATTTTCAAGCCATGGATGGTTAAATCCATGACTACGAAGAGCCAAAATGTAGTAAGACATTAGATATGTTTCTGCAGTTCAGTTATGGTTCAAACAGGATTTTAATGTATTACTATTTCTGCTGCCATTCCACTTGGGAGTTCCAGGTGACACATCTAAATAGTAGTCTTCAAGTTCAAGAACTCTTTAGGTCTGCAAATGCTAAGTATAGGCCATTCTTTATGCCAGATCTCTCAAGGCAACTTTGAAAAAGTCAAACCTGGAAGAAAGGCCTTTGTAAAGAACAGTAAGGGCAATAATTATATAAAAGCAGAATCAAAAGCCTGCAGATTTCAAGAAGGACCGTAAGACTTTAGAAGGACCAAAAAGAATAATAAAAAAGTGGGCAAACTATTATATGCTATGAATAATCTCCATGATGGACAATAACATATAGTAATAAATCTGATACAGTTTACATCAGTATAAAAAAACTTCGAACAGTAAGTTTGCAGATGACTGCAGGCAGAAGATCTTTAAAAGATCTCTCATCCAATAGCCAATGCTCAAATTGTTGGTCACGTGCAGTAGGCTCTGTTCCTCAAAAATTATTTACAAGTGAAGAGTTTATATCTGGTCCAATTGGGGACATGATAGTACACATATACAATTATTGGCATACCACTGAAATGTGTACTGCACCATCCTGATCTCTTGTATTTCAACTGCTTGTAGTTCATAATACTTATACAGTTCTATTTTTCATTCCCTAATACTCTTTGAGGGGCTTCCAAATATATTCTCTATGAAAGGATCATGAAACTACAAGATTTGTGAATTACAGTTGAAAAGCAGAATTAAAAATAGGCCAAAAGCAGAATTCAAAATATTATTAACTACTTCATTCTATTCAATCTCCAAAACTCAACAACAACAAAAACTCCTTAGTTCCTAAAATGAAACAAGACAGCAATCAGATGGAGAATATATCCCTTTATTATTTTATGACTCATGTAAAGGTTTAAGACACAAATAATCTCCCTTATTTTCTACATAATTTTTTCAGTGTTACAGCTCCCAGACCCTGTGGCAGCCAACTTAAAAACAACCTTGTCATATGTACAACCACTGTTTATGAAAAATTGTATACAGATCTATTTAAAGTAGAAAAATAACATCCAAGGGGAAAATGGTAGCCATGAAACATATAAAAGTTAGGCAATAGAAACATTATGGCTTTGCACAAATATCAGTGTCAGAGAACAACTGAAGACACTTTTCATTAGAAAGGCACTTATATTTTTCTTGCACTAAAGAGCTGTTTTTTTCATCATGTTCCGACATGTTGTAATAGTTAAAACAATTTTAAAAGGCAGTTTTAGTGAGAAATAGAAATAGTTTAAAATATGTAAGTGCCAGAAATTAATGCAAATTTTTAAAATAGATTTTTGGTCCTTTTGTAAAATAGGCAACAGTGATTCAGTACTTAGATGAAGTTAAGTCCTGCCATTCCAGTATGAAGATACATCTTGAACTCATCAGTAACCCCATTTTAAACTTAAAAAAAAAACAAAACTTTTTTTTAACTTTTAAAAAAACAATCAAGATTCTGTTTTGGCTGTGCAAGTATGCCTCAGAGCAACAGCTCTGGCTGACAGTAAATCTATAATTCTGTATCCCAGTAAATCTATAATTCTGTATCCCTGTATCTAGATGTTGGTCCATAGTATCCACGTTTAGATTTATCAGCTAGCTGCCGTCGATAGTCTTCCTCTTCTGCATCACTGCCATAACTCCCTTGTTTATCTAGGTAAGATCTAGCAGGTGGTTTCTGCGGTTCGGCTTCCGGAGCTCTGGAACTAACATCAAAACAAACTCAGTGAATTTTGGAACAAGTAGTACTCAGAGGGACAGCATTTCAAGTAGATTTATCACCAAGTATGTCTTATCCCAACTTTCAAGGCTTCTCCAAAGTTTACCACCACCTTGGAATGAACACTGCCAAGAAGTTCTTCCTTATGGCTGAGCTTCTCTCAAACTACCATGTCTCTGGAAGTATCTAAATATGTTCAGCATACACATGCTCATGTTGTATTTACCTTTTGGCATCTGAGAAGAAAAGTGTCTTCCTACCAGCCTGAAGAGGCAAAAATGCAGCAGTGTCTATTTACATTTATTTTAAATATAACACTGTGTGAGTAATAACTGTTGGTTTGTTTTTTGCTTTTATTAATGCCATTATTTTTGTTTTTTTTAATAATGCTATAATGCTATACCTAATACCAAGGTATGATGAATCACAGCCATTTCACTGTGTTCCAGATTCTGCTACTTAATCCTACCCAACAGCTGTGCCAGTCCTAACTTGGGCTGTTAGTTACTTTTTTAGACTACCACTCCCTGTCAGCATGGCCACGGCTAGTCAGAGTTTACTATGAACTGCATGTAGTTTCCTTTTCACCACCTTCTATTTTCACATCACCAGAGTATTCTCTTCATAAAAATTAGGTTGTATCCATAGTTATAGCACTGTAATGACACCATTCTAAATTGTATGGAATTCCAGGAATTGTAGTTGGTATGGTCCTTAGAATTTACTGCTTTAGTTCAGGGGAGTGGACTGGAACTGTATTAGAGCCTCCTAAAGGCCTTCACAAACTACAAATCAAAGGATTCTACAGTATGAAGACATGGCATTTAAAAGTGGTAAGCTATGACCATGCAGTGTGGATAGACCCTCAGTTAAAGAGTCTTTAATGATTATGTTATTCTCCCCCCCCCAAAAAAATTGATTGGGATTTTGAATGCAGTTTTTTTATAAAGTACTTTAACAAATTAATTTTAGAACATTACAATAGCATAATAATAACAATACTAATGCATTTCTAGAAAGGAACAAGTTAACAATGAATGGCCAGGCTATTATTTATTTAGCATACAGGGCACCGAGAGATAACTGAGAGGAGACTACTAGAGAAAGAGAAAAACATGGACAAACTCCATTGTATACTAGGCAAGAGGACAAGCCCAAAGGAACACTGAAAATGTTGTGTTAATGAGGAATTTGGAGAAAGACAGAGAGAGGCATCATGTACATAAGTCAGTTCTCCATTTCCTATTATGGGGAGAGAAGCAAAGGAAAATAATGGAGCAGCCTACAGAAACAGGAAGCTTTTTGTTGACTGGAGACAGAGGAACTGGAGATTACAGGCAAGCATATTAGCAGCAACAAAAGATGGGAAACAGGATGCAGTAAACCTTTAAAATAAGGGCATGGAGTTTGTGCTGAATACAGATAGGACTGAAACCCAGGTAAGATAGTTGAGGAAGGGCATCATGTAGCCAATAGGATATGAGAAAAGAGGAATACTATCACTGAGTAATATTAATTTACTCAGTAGTTAAATCAAATATTTCTCAGTAGCAATCTAGCAGCTTTTAAACTCTTGTAGAAAGAAAATACATTCTATCAATTTGCTTTTGGACTCTCTCTCTCTCTCTGGGGAATCTTCTCTTTTTAAAGGCAATTTTGATAGTAGTTTCATTCAATGGTGACATAATGTTGTGTCCCTATTCAGGGACAACTGCCCCATTTACATTAACAAGAGCATGCACAAATGAATTTATTTTACCTGACAGTCTGGGACCAATTCTGGTCTGGTTTCTGTGTTTTGATTGGGACAGCATAAATGTCCGGGTGTCTTTGAGCTATTTCTACCTATAAAAAGAAAATAATGAACATTAGATCCTTTCTCAAGATTCTCTCAAATTATGGGTGCCTGACCCCAATTATATTTTCCATAGTGAGATGCTAACAAAGATCTATTTCTGCACATTACAGAGAGTCACAGTATTCAAAAGCATGCACAGCAGCAAAGTACAAAACCATTAATGCACTATTGCTAACAATAAAACAAATAAATGCTTCAATGGGGAAAAAGATTAAAATTATGGAATATTTCTTTGTGTGTCCCTGAACACGTATGGCTTGGATACTGAGTAGCTTTTCTATAAAGGGACACATATACATCAAAGGGAGGCTGCTTCAAAGGGAAGAGGTTTTTGTTGATTTCTCCTTTCTTCTGCAGTTCCAACACAACTCCCACAAGTTTGGGGAGGACATTCTACATTTTCAGGGCAGAAAGTGGGAAATCATTCCCCTCAAACCCTATGTCTTCTCCTGTTTACTTTAACAGAACTCTGCTCACAAGATTCAACATATTTTTAAACTAAATTTTAAATGCATTGATAATTCAAAGATAATATAATGTTCTCAATATTTTTAAATTGAAAAAACAGCTACACAACATGGGTTTTTTCCTATACCCTGGCATTTTGTGCTTCTTGCAATTCTTGCATTCTCTGGAGTCTTGCCTTATGGTCCATTTTCTCAAATATTTTAACTTTCCCCAGCACAGATTTTGGTGTGTTTTCCTCTTCCTCTACACCCTCTTCAGTTTTCTCCTCCACTTCTGATGGCTGAACGGCTGACTGAGAGGATTTTAATATAGGACGTCCAAAAGTAGGTTTGATGACTATAGGTGGAGGAGCTGCTTTAGCTGATATTCCAGATACTTCTGTGCTAAGACCACTAGGGCTATTTGTTCTGGGTTCATAAGTCTTAGGGACATCATATGGATCTTCTTTGCTTGGCAGTTTACCCTTCAATATAAAAAGAAAAGCCAGTATGTTAGCATATATATAAAAACAGAAAATTCAGCCTGGAAATGTTCATTAACAACACATTGATTAATATGTTTTGTAAACCCATCCTACACTGGTGTTTTAACTAAGGAAACACAGATGAATAAGACATGGCTAAACATCTCCTTAGGTTAATGAAAATCTGGAGCTGGGAACTGGAGCAGAGAAAACTGAAAAACAATGAATGCGTAAAATGCTCTTGGAAAACTGATGAAACACTATCAGTTTCAGTAATTAACAATAGTCCTTTCCCACTAGCATTACCTTGGGGGGTTCAGGCTTGAATGCTGGAGGTGGGCTGGGATCTCTCAGAACTTCCCTGCTACCAGCTCTTCTCATCTGAATTCTTGGTTCAGGGCTGGGTCTCCTTAAACTCTAAGGACAAGTAATAACCCATTACACATACATTCACATAGTTTTTGATTCATATGAGGCACAGTTACAGCTTTGCAACTCCTGTCCTTCCACCACCAAAAAGGTCTATGAACCTTTGTCCTTCTAGTCCAGTTTAAAGCAAAAGTTTTGCCAATGATACTATTCTGCAAGTTCTCTCTTTCACTTTTCACCCATGTTGATAGCTTTTGAAATGTTTGTTACGATAGTCTGCTCTTACAGGGGTCTGTGTAAAACCAACTGCATAAGGCTGGATTATTTGAAGGCAATAGTATGCATGTGTGAACCTCACTTGTTTGTCACCACTTTAGACTGAAGCAATTTTAAATAATCTTTATTAAATTGTTCTACAACAGAGGATGACAGGCTGGCTCTCCCCACTGATGCTGCACAACCTGAACTGGAATGTCTCTCTT
The DNA here is from genome assembly GCA_020142125.1 of Phrynosoma platyrhinos. Classification (NCBI taxonomy): domain Eukaryota; kingdom Metazoa; phylum Chordata; class Lepidosauria; order Squamata; family Phrynosomatidae; genus Phrynosoma; species Phrynosoma platyrhinos. The sequence goes on from CM034703.1 coordinate 91,282,865, forward strand.
GTATCTGCAGTTCATATGAAGTAAGAAAGTTTTCCCCTTTGTGGGTAATATAAAATCATATCCTACTCACCAGTGTAAACAATCTACACCAGGGGTAGGCAACCTTTCCCCTTTAAGGGCCGAGGGACTTCAGCTCCCAGAATCCCAGGAGCTATTGGCCAACATGGGACTATTGGCTAATATGGCTGAGGCTTCTGGGAGCTGAAGTCCCTAGGCCCTTAAAGGGGACAGGTTGCCTACCCCTGATCTACACCAATGCCTTGAAATGGTACTAACTTTTCCTAAAGTGTCAGTTTTACTGTCAGTGGCTGAGATTCTATTCCTCCACTGGCATCCTTAGACTGAATGCAAAGGAAAAGGCAGAGACAGTAGCAAGGCATCCAACAGCAAAGAAAAGAGGCAACAGCCAGTGGCGGTGGTGATAGGCTGCCTCCAAGCTATTCTTTGAATGTCTGGATGGGAGGCAGGGAATCTTCATAGCCAACACCTTGGGAGAAACTGTTTGAAAGTCTTCTGTGCCACAAGTTAGGCGATTTTCCAAGTCACACCTCCTAGATGTCAGGATTCTTAGGCGATCCTGCCATAAAATGATACTGCTGACTTTCCTTTCTTCTTTTATGCTATGTCATTACTATTGGGTACAATAGTAATATTGTTGCTCTTGATTACAGTTATGTTCAAGCAGCATCATAGTGATATCCATTTAATGTAATTAGGGGATATGTATTAGTGCACAATGGGACACGCGTTTATAAATCTGGGGAGAGAAAGAAATGCCTGTCTGGATAATGAGAAGATGTGTGTGGTAACAGTGCTAATACTAGCAATCGCCAAGGCTAGTTTCATGAGAAGGAATGGCAGGGGTCTGAGAAAAGAGGGGTGTGAGCAGGCAGGAGTGGATGTGGGAATGTTCTGTTGAATGGGCAAATGGGGAGAAAGCCCACAAAATCCTGGGAAGGTGAATTGCTTTCTTTATGTTTGTAACAGGCGGTTATGGTAGTTCTGTCTGCAGAAGTCAAGCTATTAACTTCATTTTGGTTTCTGAATAACAGCTTTGCTGTTACCGCACAGAAGACTGGTTTACTGAACTGAACCTAGCCATTAAAGGAATAGGAGGTTCTGAGTCAGGTGCCTCTTCCTTCCACAGCTGCCACCTCCAAGAGCACAGAGTGTGTCAAAAACCATGTATGACAGACTGTTACATCAGCAGTCTGCTACATTAGGATCCAGGGCAATGTTTTATAACACACTATTTTGAGAGAAACAAACAAGCAACCTACTTCATTCTGAACTTCTCACCTCTTCATGTTGCACAGGCTCAGAAGACCGACTAATAGAAGACACTCCGGGCTCATAGGATGGCTCATCTAGCTCATTGTCTGTGTATGTCCCACCTTCTCCATCAGTGTCCTCCATGTCACTGATCAGTCGGCTGTCACAGCTCAGATAGTCAGCACCCATTGCTGTTAAGTATGACATACGATCCTCAATGTCATCATCCATTCCTTCCAGCTGAAAAAAGGATTTTGTGATGAAGTTAGGCTTTCTTGTCACATACACCTTCACATTAGGTAATACTATAAGAAACAGAATCTTCAGCACGTGGGAATGTAAGTGTCATAAATAAACAATTCTAGAATGTTCATTAGGAAGAGTAAAAAATATACTGTAATTTATTTTTAAGGGGTGGGTGGGATTCGGGTTGTGTTTTATACATACTGTATGGAATTTTAACTGTTGTTAGCTGCCCGATTGTTGACAGAGGGGCAGGGCATAAATAAATTTATTATTATTGTTGTTGTTGTTGTTGTTGTGTTTTCAACCCAATGTTTTGTTTTGGTTTTTGGGTATGTAACCAATGATCTATAACAACTGTTGAATAAAACTGAAGGATTTCTACATTGTCTGAGTGGAAAGATACCTTTGTACACAATGACAATCCCCTCCATAGAAAAGTGTATTTCTCCTCTACTGTGGTTTGAATAGTACACATAGACATAACAACCATATGTGTGCGTGTGACCACATACCTTTCCTTCTGAAACCCATACTGCTTCACTCTGCTGTTGCTGAATAGTTTCTTTGAGGCTGCCATACCAGCTATCGTTGGCTGAATTTAGATCAATTGTAGCTGCAGTGATTAAAAGGAATGAATTACTGGATGTGGTTGTAACAGGAGTATCATACGTTTCAATGTGTTCCTTCTAATTATTTCAATAGAATAAGAGTATGTTTGCCCTATTATTATGGTACTTGAGTACCATAACCCAGCCATCTTTGATTAGGACACTCAGCATTTAAAAGTATATCATAACAGTGCACATTCAATCAGTGTAAAGAAAACTTAAGAAATTAGTAATTTTCAGTGCTGAATTGTGGTACTATTCTTTATTTATGCTTTTGGCAATAACATTTCTGTAACTTATTAATGATTTTATCAAAACCACCCTCCCCATAAACATGACAGACCAATTTTTCCTTAGGTTTGGGTCCAAGTTATTTGAAAGATCATATGAGGGGGTATTGTAAAGTTTTAATTATCAGGTTTAAAAAAATTGACAGAAAGTTTGTTTTGATTTGTAGTTGTTCACTTATATCTACGTAGTCATTATCCAGATTTACACATTTTCCCCAGCCTTTCTTGAACCTCCAAATACCTGGTATTGTAGAAGTCTGCAGATTGCACCTTACGAGGGGGTATCGTAAAGTAATAATTATCACCTGAAAGTTATTATGGTATGTTGATGAAATTTTGTCAGTGTCTCATTGGCCCCTAAGTGCATGATGTTGAGAAAATCAGCTCATTATGTCCTTTATTTTTGTGACAAGTTGTGCCAGAAGTGGCTAAAGTGTAAAATCCTCGTAAGGCACAATCTGCAGACTTCTACAATTATGGTATTTGGAGGGTCAGGAAACGCTGGGAAAAATGTGTACATCTGGATGATGACTACGTAGATATAAGTTAACAACTACAAATCAAAACAAACTTTCTGTCAAAAATTTTTTAAAGCTGATAATTAAAACTTTATGATACCCTCTTGTATCTCCCTTTATAAACCCATCAGAATGCTAAAATAAACCAGAGAGGATACTCTCTTTGTCCCATCACATTTTGAGGCTCATTTGGTGGGAACAAGGGCTACTCTGCTTTCCCTAGCAAGAAAACATTTTTGTGCCATCAGGATTTTTCTAACTGATGAGGGTTGGGCTATTAAATGTTGTGTAATTCAGGTGTTAAGGTTGTATATAATTTTTGATACATTTTAATAGTTTTAATGTATAATGTTAACTTTTTAACTTTTAAAATTATTTTTTATTATTATTTTTAAAAATAATGTTTTTAAAAATGCTTTTGAATTGTTTTTAACTAGCACTGTTTTTAATTTGTTATCAGCTTTGAGTCCCTTGAGGAGAAAGATGGGATATAAAAAAATAAATTAGTAAATAAATAAATAATTCCTGTTGTTGTTGTTAACCATATTTGAGTCGATCCTAACTCATGGCAACCCTGTGAATGTGACATCTCCAAGAGTCCCTATCCTCCACTATTCTGCTTAGGTCCTATAAATTCATACCTGTGAATTCCCTACTCAACTTCTATTTTAATACTACTGGCAGGGGTGCAACATTTTATCATCTGCATTCAAACCTGGGGAGAAAAAATACATTTTTTTGACTGCAACTCTCAGACTCACCCAGCCAGTGTTTGTGCTGGCTGGTGAATCCTGGGAACTATAGGACCTTTGCAGACTGCTAGAAATAGTGCAAATTGAGTCCACTTTAAGGGTTAGGGTTAGTGCTAGGGAATCATGGGAATTGTTTTTTTTTTCCTGAGACATTGAGCCTTCTCTGTCAGAGAGCTCTGGTGCCACAATAAAATACAGTTCCCATGATTCCCTAATTCTAACCCTAACCCTTAAAGTGGAGTCAATTTGCACTATTTCTAGCAGTCTGCAAAGGCCTAGTCTAAAAAGCAGTGCAAACTCTGATCTGCATTCACACTGTCTGCACTTGGTTCATTCATCCAGTATTGTGATCAACCATTCAGAAAAACATGGCTGTATACTTTGCTATCTGCTAGCAACAAGGAGCAACTGTTCCCATCAATTATTTTACTGCCATTTAAAATTATTTGTGGCAGGCAATGCCTGCTTTCAACATTAAACTAAAGCTTCTTGCACACAAAGGAAGAAGGCATGAAAGGGCTTGCAAGGTGACCAGGAAATTTCAAATGCATGATTCACACAGTAGATTCAAAACATAAATCCTACTCAATCTAACATTTATTTCAGTAAGGTTTAGAAGGAAGAAACATTTGATTGCACTCATCTTTGTTCGGGAAAGTGATGAGAATTTTCTCAAAGGGTCATATAAAATTCACTCTACAATTATACATGTTTCCACAGGAAACAAAAGACATATTATCACGTACCTGTAAAAAGATGTGGACAAGTCTTTTTCAATTTATTTGCTTGGTCATAAAGCTTCCGTGAGCTCTTGTTAGATGTGGGAATTAGCCTTTGCCGCATGATTTTCACACCCTGTCTGCTATCTGGGTTGAAAAACACTACAATTGGAAACCACTGTGTGTAGTTTAACAAATCTACAGCTTTGGGTGTCACATCCAATAAAGCATGTTTGTCCTGTTGTAATTTAAAACAAAAGAGACAATATGAAGGTCATGCGTATGAAGAATTAAATACACAAACCACCATTATCACTTTCTCCAGCTCGGTCTTTATTTTATCAAAAAGCAAAAGTAACAGTAGAAAATATGTACCTGTTCAATAATTTGCCTCACAGTATTTAAACGCACCACACCAGTAGACTTCTCTGAACCAGCATCTTTAGGTTCTGTTTCTGGAAGAGTAATTAGTATGTGTCATAATTTGTCCAATTATTTTTTAAAACTAAATAACATTGAGAGAGGCATCAAATAGTGCAAGTACAGTTGCTTAGATGATGTTAATCTAACAAGAACATCTTACTACCTGGCAGCACTTCTTTAGTCAGTTTACAATGGTCTCCAGTGAACGTCCAGAGCCAAAGTGCTGTTATTTACCTGAAATACATTAAATATCTGGACTTCCATGTGTTGTAGGACTGCAACTCCTATAATCCCTCACTGATGCCTAGTGCTCATGAGAGCTGTAGTCCAACAACTATTGGAGGACTACATTTTGCCTACACCTACCATAATTACTTTAGGTCTTGCTTACCTTAAAAGCATTACCTGCACCTGTATGTTACAGATCTTAAAGTACATGCAAGGTGAAAAGCCCACCTTGTTTGCTCACTGGCGAAACTATGCGGGAAAGCACAAAAGGGAGTCCCATTTCAGTGGCAGACCCACAATTGTGCAACTACCTTTCATTTAACATTTGCTTGGCCTCTTCAGTACGAAACACTTAAAATGTACCTTTTTATCAGATGATTTATTTCCTTAAGCAAACTTCTATGAACTAAATCAGTTCTTCACATGTGTCATTTAGCTAGGTACACTTTATGATTCCATATTCTATCTAATATTCTGTTGCTTCTGTTTTTTGCATTGTCACATTGTGAGGGCTCCATCTTAAAAAGCAAGCAATAAAATAAATTAATGAAACCTAAGCACTGAATGACTTACTGGCAGCTTGATAAAAGTCAGGTAGCTCATTGCACAATTTCTCCATTGCTACGTCTGCTATGGGACCAAAAATAACCACAGGCCTCCTAAAGCCAGCTGCAAGTAGAAAATTAAAAAATTATGGTCATGATCAAAAGTAAAAGCCATCCATTTAAGAGTGCACACCCCCTAACTGGGAAAAATCCAACGTTTCACAAGGAGAAGCCAACTACCCAATGGGATATTCCTCATTCACCTCCCCTTGAAGCTTTTGCAGAGGATAGCCTCACAACCATCCTTTGGAGCTCCTTCCTAGGCTTTGGAAATGAGGAGGACTTACTTGTTTACCACCTGGCATGTATAAGCTACATATATTTTAAAAACTGTTCCTCTTAAAGTTCCAATTAGAACTGACAACAAGAATTAACAAGCAATATCTGACATATACCGTAATGAACATAAATTAATAGTGTATGACCATTCCACTCAGCTAGACTCCCAAAAAATCATCTACTGTTTTAACAAATATTCTTCTAGTAATCTGTTTTCATGCCTTAAAAAAGAAAGTCTACATTTCAGCCCAACTACTGCTTCAGGTTGTTTGCACTCCTTGGTAAAATCATGAAGCATGCCTCAAATGTTACTTTAAAATAGTGCCCCACTTTGCAGCATATGTTTGTGACCCCCAGAGATCCCAGGGTCACAGAAAATGTTCAGAAGATTTTTGCCCTAAAATAATCCCAAATGCCCTCTAGAGAGTGTGGGGAGATTTTTGTTATGTTTTCCCCCACCCCAGGCCATTTTAGTCCCATGAGAAACCATTTTTAAAAAGAAGTATAAAGGAAGTGACTTCCAGTCATTTCCCATAGTTAAAACAGGCCTTCCCTGGACCTAAAATGGTCCAGCTTCCCTAAAAAATTGGCAAGAATACCCCTTAGTGGCCTCTTCCTTCCCACAGTTACCCACTCCTACTTTAAAATAGTATGCCAGCAGCACCTTTAAATAGTTCAAGGTGTATCTGCTTCACTTTGGGACTTATTCAGCCAACTCAATTTCTAGCCAGGTAATCTTTAGTTTATTAATAAGGTGGCACACTGCTTGAAAAGAATCTGGTGTTCTGAGCAGAGAATTTTTTTTAAAAAAAGTCCTATGCTAACAGACTGGGTGAAGAAATCTGCCGCAAAAGTTGTAGTCCCTCAGGAAACACATCTAGGGGACAGGTTTGGCAGTTAGCAGGGCCAAAGCAGGTTGAGCCACCCTGTTTCTCTCTCCTTCTGGCCTTGTCTATTGTAACACCATTCTCCATATCCCATTTACATAGACAACTATACATACACACACAATATTGCAAGCCATCAAGTCATTTTAATGAAGAGTTCATCAGAAAAACATGGTTGAGTACATGATAAAATACAATAGATGTAATTTAGCTGTAAATTAATATTTATAAGTCTATTTATTTATAAATGTATATTTATATTAATGTTTTTAGCTTTTATTTTGTAACATTCTGCATTTTTCTTCAGTCTCCTACATTTTGCAGTGCCTTGTCTTTCTCTGTGGTTATGACATCTGTTCATCTTGTTCTCATAGCTATTGAGGGGAGATGGGTCATGATTGCACACTTTGGTTTTCTTTGTTAGCTTCCTCATTATATATTATCCTTGGGAAACCATCTTCCATCAGTCTCAGCCTGGGAGGGAATGCAACCCAACACAGCTGCCCTATATCTCCAGCGATAGCAATTTGATGTGATTGCTGTATGAAGGGATAAGCTTGAGTAGAACTTGTTTGGGGAGCTCAATTCTACCATTAGCTGTGAGAAGCACTGGATCCATCAGCAAAAAGGTTGGAGTAGTTCTCTGCTATGTACCATCTGCAGCATCATTTACCATCAATAAAGCTTATGCTATAGCAGTAAGGTATGTCACTATTTAGCATTGGAAGAACTCTTGAGGAGGTCTGGAACTACTCCCAGTTCCAGAATAAAACAGGGACTGTTTCTGGGAGGAGAATTCAAAACCTCTCTTCCCTGCCAACTTTCATGCCTGTGTTATTCAAATGATTGGGCAAACAGCTGAGTGACAGGGATTCTAATCTGCAAAACATAAGCATAACAACCAACTACACTTTTAAACAAGGAGAGCATCTTGTTCTGAAGAGTATTTACTACACATGTCTGTAGATGAGCCCCTCTGGTTTTGAAGGCTGCTTCACACATTACAGTTTTAATAGGAAAAACAAAATACATTCATCCCTCCACATTCACTGGAGTTAGGGGCACAGGACCCCCATGA
>CM034703.1:91305670-91319797 GCA_020142125.1 Phrynosoma platyrhinos
CCTAATTGCCGCCTCCTTCAAACAAGATGGTACCAAACCTTCTCTAAAAGACGTGTTGATCGTATCCCAAAGGAACACTTTCAATGCTAAATTTAGGTGCAATGCTGCAGAGAACTCAGACATATGGGTATTCCTTGTAGCTGCCCTATATGCATGCAGTGCTAAAATGCCATCAGATAGTCTGGGATCATGTGAGTTAACAGTCCAAAAAAACTGGGAGGCGATGTAGCACATGCTCCCCAGTCCCATCCTGTAATACTTCTAGTTAAAATATATAATTTCAGGCTCCAGGATTATGTGTGTGGGGGAAATCAATAATGAATAATAATAAAAAAAAGCGTACATCCTCTGTACAGTATTGAACAGAGCTCTGGATCCAAGTGCTGAACTACTAAATATTTCAAGTCAAATACTTGCTGTGCACAAACCCCACATTTCTCTGTAACAACACAGTTACATTCCCTCCCCCCCACGACCCCCAACTTTGGTTCAGGCTTCCAACCCAAATAATATTCAACTTACAATGACAGCCACTTTCCCACTTTTCCTTAACTGTTGCACAGCAAAAGAATGGGGCACATTTTCCATAGGTGTACCATTAACCATCACCACTCTGTCATTCTCTCTGTAAACAAAAGCATATGGTCAGTTCAAAAAGAAAGCCTACATTTTTCATGGATATTAATTTTACTCTGGTTAAAAATGCTGAACTCTGTTCAGTCTTATCATGAGGCAGTATCTGTATTAAGGATGTATCATGGGAAATAAGACATGGATCTTCCACTCCTCTTAACAGCCTGATATATGCAGAGGTTGGAAAAGAGGGAGAAAACAGGGCTCTGTTATGCCCTCTAGCAAGGTAAGCAACCCGATGCCATCCAAGAATATGGGATTAGTGCTCCCCTCATCCCTAACTATTCACCATGTTAGAAGGGCTGATGGGACTTCTAATTCCAAGCATCTGGTGGGCACCAGGTTGCCTACTCATACCCAGTAGGGACCCTTCTGTGTTCAGGCGCAGCACCCACATCACAACTGAATTGATCTTATTATGGGGTTTATTTTGATTTTTCACACAAACATTCCTTTTATTTCTGTGGCAAACTTTATTTTCATTACATTCAGTTAAATCCAATTACTATATCCAGTGACTTGTGTAACATTTCATAATACTTATTATAGTTCAGCAGCAATGGGAAATCTAAGGTTTTATCTCTTCAGTGTACTGCAGCTACATTCATCATAACTCCTTCCCTTACTCACAAATGCAGCTTCACAAAGACTGGGGTTGGCAACTGTGGAAAACCAGAAGCTATGTTAGGTCCCCAGGAAGGCCAGACCACGTGCCACACCCACTCCTGCAAATAATAATAATAATAATAATAATAATAATAATAATAATAATAATCCGGGGTATAAGAAGGGCCATGTTTTCCTCTAAGAGGCTTCTTTTATAAACAAGAAGCGATCACAGGTTAGTTTCTGTTCACTTATGTTTCTAAAAAGGACTCTCTTGGACCTAAACTGACCCACAGTGAACTCCAAATGTGGTGAAAATGCCCCATACACCCTGAAAAGGGCATTTGGGAGCAAAAGGAAAATGATTTGGTTTTTTTAATTGTAACATTTTCTTTGAACCCTGGGGGTTTACAAACCTGGTGGAATCCTGGGGGGTTTCCAAATTTCCTCAGATGGCTTTTGGTGACATTTTGGAGCAAGATACATTTTAAAAAATCTGTGTCATCTATGAGACTACCATAGCCTGTGTTCAGATTAAACTCATCACTGGAGATATGAGTTCAGTCAAAGGCTGCATCTGCACTACCAAAATAATGCAGTTTGACACCACTTTAACTGCCATGGCTCTGTGCTACAAAATTATGGGATCTGTAGTTTTGTGAGATTTTTAGCTTTTTCTGTCAGAGGGTTCTGTTGCCACAACTAACTACAAATTCTATGATCTCACAGGATGGAGCCATGGCAGTTAAAGTGATATTTCTATAGTGGAGATGCAGCCAAAGTCAAATGATTTAACCACTAGGTTAGTGGCTAATAAGAAGAGTTGGAATATGTCCAGAGGTGGCAGGAGCAAATAATGACACTAGCTTGGTTCAATGTGTGTCTTCACCTAGTATATTTGCCTTCTGCAGGCATTGTTTTTGAAATGACAAATACATTTGTCTTTTGCAAAAAGGCCAAATGTATTTGTTTGCAAAATGGGAAGAGAGAGATAGAAAAAGTGAGAGTGCATGTTATCACTTACTGAAGCAATCCATCTGCTGGGCCACCTGCAAGGACATCTGAGACAACTATGGATGTTTCGCCGTTTTCAAAATGGGGGTTATCTCTGCCACCAGAAACTGCAATCCCAAATCCTCGCTTGGAGTCCTAAAGGAAAGGTGGGGGGGAAGCACCCTTATTTTATTTTGGGTTCCATCCGAGGAAAAAGGCAGTTTATTGAACAACCAAACAGATTTTTAGAAAACAACCAAATCTAAAACTGGTATAAAACTAAGGCTCAGTCACTGGGTAAAATCCTGTTAGTGCACTATGCCAGTATTACTACTGGCATGCAACTACACCAGCGGGGGCCATACTGTGGGGGCAGGAGGATAAAGACTTCAGGTACATTGTTTATGAAAACATTAGGGAAATAGGCTACTTGCAGACTTTGTCTTCCTTTGCTACCACTGTGTAATCCTGAGAAAACTGCAAGCAACAGCATGATGCACCGGACATAGTTTAGGCATGTCATGAACAATCCTTTATGATCTGAAATATACAATCTTCCTTTCCTACAGAGCCAAGGACTGTAGCATAAATTAAAACTTTTTCTAAAGTGGACATATGAATACACCAAAGGAATCTGGACTGGATGGAGTTGTAGAGATAGAAGGGATAGTTACAGCAACACAATAACAAAGATAAATTTCATTCATCACTTATGAATCAGTACCTATGAATCCGGAAGTTCATAATTCAGATCTGACCTCATAATAATAATAATAATAATAATAATAATAATAATAATAATAATTTTTATCCCTCTCCTTTGCGTATGCAACTGGGGTGGCTTACAACATTAAAATACAGTATAAAAACGGTACATGTCCCATAAACCCATTCCAACCCTTAAAATAGTATTAAACAATGAAACAATTTAAAACATACTTAAAATAGATTGCAATAAAAAACAACAAACAAATAAACCAATAACAACAGCTGTGACAAAGATTAAGGGAGAAAATTGAGCTAATTTTCGAAGGTCAGGAAAGGCCTGCCGGAAGAGGTCCATCTTAACAGCCTTTTTAAAGCTGTTTAGGGTGGTAACATGATGGATCTCATCCGACAGGCCATTCCATAATCTGGGAGCAGTTGCTGAAAAGGCCCTCTGGGCGGTTGCAGACAGCCTGGTTTTTATAGGCTGCAGCCAGTTCCTCCCAGAGGACCTGAGTGAGCGGTGTGGATTATACGGGAGGAGGCAGTCCCAAAGATAGGTTGGACCCAAGCCATTTAGGACTTTAAAGGTGATAACCAACACCTTGTATTGGGCCCGGAAACTAATGGGCTTCCAGTGAAGTGATTTTAAAACTGGTGTTATATGGTCTCTTCTTGTTGTTCCTGTCACCAACCTGGCTGCCATATTCTGTACTAACTGGAGTTTCCGGACCAAGCACGAGGGTAGCCCCATGTAGAGCACATTACAGAAATCAAGACGGGAGGCTACCAGTGCATGTACCACAGTTTCCAGGTCCCTATCTTCCAGGACAGGGCGCTGCTGGCGTATCAACCGAAGCTGACAACTGGCACTCCTGACCATTGCATTTACCTGATTTGTCATCCGAAGCGATGAATCCAGGAACACTCCCAGACTGTGAACGCAGTCCTTAGAAGAGAGTGTGATCCCATCCAGGACTGGCGGTTGTATCTCAATACCTGGTTTCAAGGCTGCTACTGTAAGTACCTCCATTTTGTTTGGATTTAGTCTCAATCTGTTTTTCCTCATCCAGTCCATTACTGCTTTAAGACAATCATTAAGAGGAGAGACTCCATCTGTAGTCAAAGCTGACAACTGAGACATGGAGAAATATATCTGGGTGTCATCAGCATACTGATAACACCCCGCCCCATGTTTCCGGATGATCTCTCAAAGTGGCTTCATACATATATTAAATAGCATTGGGGACAGGATGGCGCCTTGTGGGATGCCACAATTAAGCTCTTTCCTTGTAGAGTGACTGTCCCCGAGCATCACCCTCTGGGATCTGCCCAAGAGGAAGGAACGGAACCACTGCAGTGCAGTGCCTCCGATTCCTAACCCTCAGGCGATCCAAGAGGATGTTGTGATCTATTGTATCAAAAGCCGCTGAGAGGTCCAGTAGCACCAACAGGGGCACACTACCCCCGTCGATGGCCAGAAGAAGGTCATCAGCCAAGGCGACCATGGCAGTCTCAACTCCATATCCTGTCCTAAAGCCAGTTTGAAATGGATCTAGATAATCGGTTTCCTCCAAGACAGCTTGGAGTTGAAGAGCAACCGCCCTCTCGATCACTTTGCTCAGAAAAGGTAGTAAAGAGACTGGCCTATAGCTGTTTATGTCCAGGGGGTCCAGGGAAGAAGTTTTTTTTCAGAAGCGGCCTAATCGCTGCTTCCTTCAGACAAGATGGAACATGACCTTCCCTAAGGAATGCGTTGATGATGTCTCTAAGGAACATCCTCAAGGGATCTCCTCACTGGATGGCCAGCCATGACGGGCAAGGATCAAGGGGGCAAGTTGTTTTCCTCACTCTACCAAGAAGCTAACATGAACCTTATGAGAACTTACTCTCAGATCTAATTCCACACCCTCCTGTGGAACGGGGGGGGGCGGGGGGAGAGAGAATACTAACTTCTACCATATTGTGAAAAGATTACAACAAGAAAGCAGTAAAGTTCTTTGAACATTTGAAAGCACTAATTTCATCCTACTTAACATGCATAATATAGTTGATTAAAAATGGAGTATACTCTGATATGTGCATCATTTGTAAGAGTATCATACAAACTGAACTGATAATTGCAGAATTTCTAAAAAATAAAACATTCTGGACATACTAAAAACTGCAACAAAAATTCAATCCTTTAAATGTTGGGTAATAGCATCATAGTTTTTTTATATAAACATCATCATCATCATCATCATCATCATTATTATTATTATTTGCATCTACTTGTATTTAAATAATGAGTTTGGAGTTAAATCTCACCCATTTTTTCCATTTATTTATCACCCAACTGTGTGTGTGTGTGTGGAATCCAATTATTCTAGATTACTACCTTCACCTTGTTTCCATTTTATGGGGAAAATTTATGAAAAAATCTGTACCTTCCACTCTTATTAGCATTAAATTTTTGATGAACTTTTGACCTTGGTGGATAATCTTTACAGTGATATCAACAGGAGGAAAATGTATTCTGTGTGCTGGACCATAGAGAGCTTTTAGACAGATATTTAAGTTTACAAAACTAAAACAAGTCAATCTTAATCATATTGTACGTTTTAATGCAAGTTGCCTGGGGAAAACTTTTGCCCTGAAAAATGGCATACAAATACTGATAATAAAAACACAAACTTATGCTGGTAGATCTCTGCAAGGGGTATGGTAATTGCTGATTACAATGTATCAGTTAAGCAGAGATGTGATACATTTTTGTCAGTTGCTTAAAAGCAAATATTTATAGATATCTTCTCAGATATCCATTTATTCCAATGGAACTTAAATCCCAGAAGTGAAGCTAAATTGGTCCTGTTCTGTTCCTCGCAGGAACAATGTGCAACTGCAAGTGGGCTAGTGCTAGTTTAGTACTTACAAAATACCCTTGCCAGTCAATCCATTCAGATCTCCATTATTTCCCTCTGGGCTATTTAATGGTAATGCAAGCTCTCTGGGCAGGCTTATTTGGAAATGACATTTAAGCATGGACGGATCCCTTCTTGACAAAAATACGATTGAACTCATTATGATTGGTATGTCTTCTGCCATATGTGCAAAAGGGGAGGGGAACACCTGCCACTGTGGGGGAGTTTAGCCTCCTATCTAGCTTTTAGAAGTTGCCACATTGTCCTGAAACACTATTCAGATGGTGTGAATGGGCTCAGGGACCTTATTTGGACCTTACAATCCATTTTGTCATCTTATGCTCTTGATAGTTCAATAAAACTGAATTGCTTTAGTACTTTCTACCACGATCTCAGTGTTTATACCTCCTTCTTTTCCATTTAGTTCAATTAACTCAGGATTGAATTTCCATCTTTTAAAAGAAATGCAAAACAAAATGCACTTTATGGATCCAAGGGAACACTAGTTCCCATTAATTATTTCTGTCTGCTCCTTGATTACCAGCAGCATCACTATGGGAGTGCAGTCCACACCAGGTAACATTTCAGAGGAAGGGTGACCCTCGATCAGGCCCTCCTCCTGCTGCAGTGTGTGTATGTGTTGGTGCTGCTGCACTGGCACCTGTCCTTTTCCACTGTCCTAGCACTCTTAGCAATTTAACAATAGAGCAGGGGTCCCCACACTTTTTCAGCTGGGGGCCGGTTCGCCGTCCCCCACATCTTCGGAGGGCTGAAGGGAAAAAAATCACAGCCAGAAGTGCATGTGCATGCATGCACACATGCGAACTACTCAGGGTGCCATTTTGTGTTCCAAAATGGCGCCCAGTCATGTGCATGCGCCCAGCATCGCGCACACATGCACACGACTCCAGGCACCATTTTGTAACACAAAACAGCGCCGGAGTAATGCGCATGTGCGTGCGACGCAGGGCACCATTTTGTGTTCCAAAATGGCATTCGGAGTCATGCGCATGTGCCCGGCGTCGTGTGTGCATGTGCACAACTCTGGGCGCCATTTTGGAACACAAAATGGCACCCTGCATTGTGCATGCATACGCACTACTCTGGCGCCATTTTGTGTTCTAAAATGGCACTCTGTGTCGCGCATGCGCGGCAGCGGCGAAAGGCCTCGACGGGTCAATTCGGCCCGCGGGCCGTAGTTTGGGGACCCCTGCTCTAGACAGAGGGAGAAGGAAGGATGAGTTGTACCCCTTTCATCCCCTTCTGCTACCTAACTTGCCCAGGTAAGCAAGTGAGCGAGTGAGCCAGCGGCAGGGGAGAGGAGGCAACAAGGTTTGGCTGGATGGCACGTGGCCAAGGAGGGGAGGCAGGCGAGCAAGGCAGAGAAAGGGAGGCAGTGCAGGCCAACACTGCCCCCGTAGGCAACTCCCTGCACCAGGTGACACCAAGGCCAGTGACACAAATGTTGATTACCAAGATCCAAAGATTGAAAAAATCCAGAGTTTCAGGGGCATGTATGTCTGGTTTCTGTTCAACCACAATGCATGACCAGAAGCCTAAAAAGACTGATGCAACCACTGGAATTTTAGCAACTTTTGATAGGCCTACATCAGGGGTCGGCAACCTACAGCCCGTGGGCCGCATCCGGCCTGAGGACCCCCGCTTACCGGCCCCCGCCACTGCCGCCACTGCTGCCACTGCCAAGAGTACTGCGCATGCACAACGAGCCGTGGCCGCCATTTTGGCAAACAAAATGGCGGCCGCGACATGTGCAGCGGCGGCGGCTGCGCACAGCGGAGGCAACAGACGCGCACATGCACAAGCGTGTGAGCCGCCATTCCTTCCCCCCCCCGGCCCGTCGGAAGGGACCACCGCAAGGGACCGGCCCCAGGTAAGTGAAGGTCGCCGACCCCTGGCCTACATAAATGAATTATTGTACATATGAATAAATTATTGATGTAAAATAAACATTTAAAAGTGAGATATGAGCATTCTTTAAAATAGTTTAAATCAGCCTCTCCCAACCTGGTGGCATCCAGGTATTTAAAGACTACAACACTTATCAATTCCAGATAATATGGTCAGGAGCAAGTAATCAGAGTTAAGAGTGCAAAATGTCTGAAGGACATTCAGTCAGTTTAAATGCTCCAATTAAGAGGCTTGAAAGTGTTTTGTGATGGAAAATTGATTGCCCTAAGAATGAGGTCATGTTGAATTTCCCAATACACTATCAACTGGCAAATGTAAAAAAAAAAAAAAAAAAAAAAAAGCTGTTAGAAAACTGGACCATAAATAATCACTCACCTTTTGTAAGGTCACTGTGTACTGCTCCCATATGAACTCTTCCATGCCTGGGGCCTGTTACACAATGAAAACCAATAGTCAATAGAACATCAAGAAGAAAACAAATCTTAGCATTTCCCACAAAAAGGCTCTTTAAATTGTATAAAATGGCAAGAATGTTTTTCACATATATATTTAACTGCAGTGCTTTTTCTACATTACTATTAATATGCATCACTAGAAATAAATAAAAAAATTAAAAGCAAAATGTAATAGAAGATCACGTCATAGACCATAATTACCTTACACCCAAATGTATTGTGCCAGCAATGCATTTTGCTGGCGAACACAGACAGATTTCAGAGCACATGCCTTGCATGTATATTAATTACCTGATGATCCATTTACTCAAACCAAATTTATACCAAAAATGGGAGCAAATCGTTTATTCTTTCCTGAGCCAATATTGGAAATTCTTTATTGAACTTGGATGTAGAGAAAGATAAGATAATTAATTCAAAAGAGGGATTTGGGCAAACAACATACTTGATGTCACTTAATGTCACAAGTTCACCAGCTTCACTAGAACCGAATGAATGAATAAAACAAAACTGGTATTCTGCCTTCTGCAATGGCTGGA
Source organism: Phrynosoma platyrhinos (assembly GCA_020142125.1). NCBI lineage: Eukaryota > Metazoa > Chordata > Lepidosauria > Squamata > Phrynosomatidae > Phrynosoma > Phrynosoma platyrhinos. The sequence continues at coordinate 91,314,434 of CM034703.1, forward strand.
CTTTGAAAATATTAAGCCTGGACCACAATTGAGCCCAATGAAACTGAATGGGAACCAGAAATGGAAGGTTTGTTAATGGTTTGTCTCCACAATTGTGGTGGAAAAGACCTCTCAATGAGACCCTGAGGAAACACCTGGGAATCAAAACAGATACAGGAAATCCCTGATTATCTGACAGGTTAGGGAACAGAGGACTGTCAAAAAATGGAATCAGTTGAAAAGCCAAACTCAGTGTTTTTATCTTGCAAATGTAAGACTGACTGAACACTAGATGGTGCCAAGTCAATTGAAGGGGAAATAGTGTGTGGTTGAAAGAGCAGACCGGGGTCCAAAGTGTCATATGTAGCTGTAATTTAGATCCTTTGAAATAGCAGAAGGTCCAAAACCTAGCTGTTAAAATGAGGGAGATGCTTGTACTACTCTAACAGATGGATAAAAGGTGGAAACAGCCATAGATGAAGCTGTAACAAATGGAATCAGCCATAGCGAAATAAAATATACAAACTGACAGCTGTATATTTTGTTTTTCTATGGTGGTTTCCACCTGAGGACCTTCAAAGTACAGTATCTTTAAAAATACCAAAAAAAAAAACCCCACAAAAAAACCCCACAAAAAACTAATGGAAGCTAACATTCAGCATAAGATTAAAAACTAGAAGAAGAAAAATACAGCAATCACCACAAAGGATGCTTCCAGACAACGCTCTTATTGTGCCGTCACTCTGTCTTGTTTACAGCTCTGTCTTGTTTACAGAATTTTACAAGGATCCAGATGTTGTAACTCTTCTGTACTTTCCTGCTACTTCTGCTGCCTTTTCTCCTACTGCAGAAGCGTTATTAAAAAGGGAAAGTCAGAAGAGCTGTACAGTATCTTTTGATTAGTAGTGAGAAGAAACTACCATCTGGAAATAATGTCAGGAGTGAGACCACAATTGAGAAGTTTTATTCAGTGTCAAAGTCCTGAAAACAGAAAACAAAGCAGCAACATTTCTGTAGTTTGAGCAGTACTACACAACGTTAAGGTCCCGGTACTGGTGCCAGTCTATGAACAATTGGCTGCCAGTCCATGGTGAATTTTCAGTAAAGAAAGAGAACAAATACACTATCTGTCCCTGACATATTGGGCAGAAGGGATAATTGCCAGTCCCCTACATGAGAACTTGAGAGGCACTGGTATACAGACCAACAAAGCTCACAGACAGAGTATGTTCTATAACCATGGCTATTTATATGTTATTTATATTTGTATATTGCCTTTCCAGAGACACAGTGCCAGTGGTGCATCTAAGATAAAAGATAAAATTAAATACTTAAGTCAAAATATACAGCAGTCTAAAAACCAGAGCAGAAAAAGACCAGATCTATTGAACAGTAAAACATCAGGTTTTAAACACACCAAATGGGAAATAAATAATCCTTGAGAGGCCAAAGGCTTATATCTACATTTTTAAAACGTTATTAACTTGTTGGCAAAGGAACACCAGAGAAGAGGACAGACAGACTTTCTTCACAAGGGAGTTCCCCACCAACAGTGCCTTTGACGTTTTGGGACAAAAAGAAGGCCCCCTCCCAAAGATGTGAAAACTTGGACAAGTACATCTGGAAGAAAGTGACTGTTCAGGTAAACTGGTCCCAAGCGCTTTGTAGATGATAACTAGGGGTGTGTTGTGCCTTGAAACAGAACTGGTAGCCAGGAAAGCTGTTGTAACACAGGAATCATATACATGTTTATTTAAGATCCTCATCAAGTGTGAAATATTCTTTAAAGTGCTTTACAAATATAAAAAACAAAGCAATCAATAATAGCACAGATTTTACAGCCAAAACAGTATCAACACATTAAATTAACAATGCTAAAAATGTTCAGAGCCAGCAATAAAATTTAAAGAGGCTGCATCTGCACAACGTAAATAATCCAGGCTGACACCCCGTTAACTGCCCTGGCTCAATGCTATGGAATTCTGGGAATTATAGTTTTGTGAGACATTTAGCTTTCTCTGTCAGAGAATTCTGGTGCAAAAACAAACTACAGTTCCCAGAATTCCACAGCACTGAGCTATGGCAGTTAAAGTGGTGTCAAACTAGATTATTTCTGCAGTGCTGATGCAGTCATAGTTAAAGCAAAAACCAAAATCAAAGATGGAAAATGTGCCTGAAGATGAAGGTCTGAAAAGAATCTTTCTCTGGTAGGTTGTCAGCACACCATTGTGTCCCACAACACTTGAAGAACTCCTTCAAAGTTGCCATTATTGACCTTAATACACAGGCAAGCACACAAGGGCCCAGGTCCTAAGCCATTTAGTATTTTAAAGACCCCAGCACTGTGAATGAGGCCCAGAAAGTGAGGGGCACCTAGTGCAAACTGACACAGCAATGGGTTGAACTGTTCAAACAACTAGTCTCAATGAGCAGCCTATTCTTCATGCCGTTGTTGTTGTTGTTGTGGTGGTGGTGGTGTGCCTTCAAGTCATTTCTGACTTATGGTGACCCTGACCCTATCATGGGGTTTTCTTCATGGGGGGGTTGCAACTGTCATCCCCTGAAGCTGAGAGAGTATGAATTGCCCAGGGTCATCCAGTAGGTTTCATGGCAGAGCTGGGATTTGAACCCTGTTCTCCAGAGTCATAGTCCAATATTTCAACTGCTACACCACACTGACTCTCATTTGCACCCTACCTTACAATAACTGAAGACTGTCTTCAAGAATAGCCTCATATATAATGCACTGCAATAATCCAAGTGGGGTGGGGATAGGAGTGAGAGGATACCAATGCATGGATGACCATAGTGTAGCCATATCTGTTCAGGTAGAATCATAGCAGGTAAATCCGTCAGAGCTGATAAGTCACTCCATGCCATTTGGGCCTCAAATGGCAGAGCTAGATCTATGAGCACCCATAAGACTCCTTCCAGAGTTGTGCAAACTCCATCAAGATACCTTTTAATTACTGTTATTGCTAAACTAAGTGGCACTTACTGCATTTACAGTGAGCTCCTAGTATCTGTTGGGGTTTAGTTCCAGGAACCACCGTTGATACCAAATCAGTGTGGATAATCAAGTCCCATTATTTACAGTGGGATTGTAAAATTGTGTCCCTTATATAAAATAGCAAAATTAGCATTTGTTTTTTGTTGTTTTTTTTATAATTATATTTTCAAGCTGTGGATGGTTAAATCCGTGGATGCAGAATGTGTGGAAAGGGAGGGTCAACTGTACTTACATATTTACAGGCCATTTTGATTACAAGCAAGGAGGGCTACTTTGAATCAACAGGAATGATTTTAACAGCATCTTCAGTGCCATAAGGGAAGGTGTATACTTACTACTTTCAAGAAGTCCTAAATTGAGAAGAATAATCTCATTGTTGAATCACAAGATCAGTTAAATCATTTTTTGTTTTATCTTCACTCTATTTTTCTAACTGGTCTTGATCTCACTTCCTCCTCCCTTCCCTTTATTGCACAAGAAACTAATAGAGCTCTATTTGCACACAGCTATTGGGAGAATTTGAAGAATGTAACTTGATTAATGCCAACCCATAAAATATATTTTTATTTGTGAATGAGCTACAAATTATTACACTATTTGTGAAGTCAGTGTAGTAACTTGTGCCACAGAAGATGGCACGGAATATAAATATTCCTTGGAAGGACTTATACCAAGAGAAAATAAAACTGTCTTGAGTTTTTCATCCTGCAGTAATCAAACTAAGAGGAACCAGCTCCTGAGGTCACATTTTACAGGGCAGCGAACGCAGAACCAACAAAGTACTGGAAGTTCACCTTGGGAGTTCACTAGGCACAAAAGCCATCTGTGCTGTCCTAAATCTCCAACTCATAATCTCTTAAACATTATAAAATTTACAGCTGTTTGCCACTGCAGAGATACTAACCAATGCTGACAGATTAATGGAAGGAGCAAATGAGCGTGGGGGGCCGGATAAAACCACAGATGTTATAAGTCACCATCTGAAGATCTCCGACTGTACCAGAGAGAAGAGTAAACGCTCTGTCATAACAAGCATGAAATTCCAACTATATTCAAAACCAACAAACCTAGGGCAAATAATAAGGAACCAATAGTACAAATGCACTACAAAATGAGCTAGGTATCACCTATTCCTGAGAAGGTATTAATGCATCATTTGGGGAAAATGCAAAAATGTAATATGAACACATTATGTCCTGACACAGCATTAAACTGGTAAAGACATAAGTGATTTAATAAATTCTACCAAGACAATATGAAATGAAACATCTTTTGTATGAGCAAACTTTATTTTATCACATGCACAATTTTGCACATAATTCATTCTAATTAGAGCATTAATTTGATGATTAATGTATCAGTCATACTTAGTAAACAAGCTCTTCATAAACATCTGACAAGCATAAAAGTCAAAGAGACCCTCAACTGCAAACTATGTTAAACTAAACTAATGATGCCATGTTCTCATCACTATAAAATCATCTTTGTCATTTTAAAATACAAAATCTTAATGGATGATGAGTGGGACAGTTAAATAATATACATGTGTATATTTAGAATACTTAAAAACGAACTCACGTGCCATTTTATAATCCTCAACTTTTTCACAGCATGTAGCCACATTCGTTGTAGTGCTTGAGCTGTCTTCATTGTGGCTGGCTATAATCTGTTAAGGGACTCTGAATGTCCCAGTCTTTTCATTAGTTTCTACCACTCAAACATTGTTATGTAATTCTAATACAATAGTGGCCTACATACTCAGCCAATCCTGCCATCATTTCACATGGTAACATATAAAAAAACCTGAAACATGCACAGACGAGAACACACCTACCTCATCAACCAATGTCACTTTCTAAACAGGAAAATAATCCTGTACTGTAATTCGACATTCCTGTTTAAAGAACAAATGTTTCTTGCTAGCTGAAAATCAACATGGAGAATCTTACCCTCCAAGGGGACCGCAGCAACATGGGGACTTGGCAATTAGTTATATGAGAAGCTTATAGGCACAAGACAAGACTCAAAAGCACTATCTGGCATACAAATGTTGTATACTGTACAGCATACCACAATCTGAGCTAAGAAATAAATGTTGCTTTTTTGGACTACAGCTTAAAGAATTCTCCATCTTAAAGAATGCTGCCTAGGAGATTCTTGGAGTTGTAATCCAAGACGTTATTGTTTTGTTTTTTCGCTCAGAGATCACAGTGCCATTGGGCTGGCTTCTGTGAGCATCAGCATATAGCTATATAGCAGAAGGGTCCCTTCTCCAGGTTGGTCCTGCTGTTCCAAACCCTTGGGCTCCTGTCACACACTGCCCCTTGCCCCTCAAGATCCCTCCCTGGATCAGGTACTTGGGCCTCAAGGTGATC
>CM034703.1:91349820-91364389 GCA_020142125.1 Phrynosoma platyrhinos
CTGCACTTCTTTTCCACCCAAATGAAACTTGTAGCTATTTCCAGAATAGCTTTAAATCATAGTAGGAACGAGGCCCCAGATACAGAGCCAGATCACAGTTTGCTGTTACAAAATGAATTGCTCAAACTAAACATAATGGATTGAGAACATGGTTCAGGACTCAGGAAGTTTTTGTTTCTGTTTTTGTTTTCTTTTCTTTTCTTTTCTTTGGGTTTTGTTTTCTTTCTTGGTTTGTTGCTTGAGGTCTGTTTAGTTTTATAGTCAAGTGTCGTTGGTGTGTAGTATGTGTGTTTATATGTATTTATGTATTTTCATGTAATTTTGTGTATTTTTAATCAATAAAAATTTAATTAAAAAAAACAAAAAACAAAACAAAATGAATTGCCAAGATCCTTGGGTTTCTACTTTCTTTCCTCACTTTTCTGTGTAAAATTAGAAGTTCTTGATTCTACATTGTGGCCAGCCATTCTTAGTGAGGTTTGGCTCAAATGACAGACTATGGTTTGGAGAAACTAGGAGAAGATGTTCTCTTTGTGCTGGCTTATTCTCATAATTTAAACAAAGGGTTGTTATAACATTCAAGACACAAATTCCAAGGTACTCACATTAACCATAGTTTGAACTCTGGTTTAAAGGGTCCCTTGGTGGCATTTGCCCATGTTATTATCAGTGGAGATGTAACACAAAACCGTAATTAAGGTTAACAAGAGACAGGAGGAAGCAATGTATGAATGTATGTTCTCTATTCGGCTCTCAGTTTGCAAACCATTTTTTGCAGCAAGTCAGTTACATTTGTAACAGAATTCAGAGAGAGAATGGTTTAAATCAAAAATATTCCAGGAGAGAAAACCATTTTAACATCATCATCATCATCATCATCATTATTATTATTATTATTATTGCTTACTTTGTACAACTAAATTGCTGCATTTCTGCTTCTTGGCTCGTTATCACTGGTGACATTTATATGCCATTAGATTCTTTGGCTTTTAGAAGTGCCCCTTGACATGAAGTCACTTGGAGTCAAGCTCCTATGACACCCAAATCTCTTCTTTCACAGTAAGCAGGTTTTTTTAAGGTCACAAGCAAAATAAGCAGAACTTTTCCAAATAGAAAAGTCCTATTCTCAAAGCTTTATCACACCACTAAAAGTGTCAGCTCCCCACAAGCAAAACTACCAATTACAGTGAAGCATTTTTCTCATTTCAGCAGTCAAAAATATTACATGCAGCATTTGCCATGGAATCCCTGCTGATGGTATCTTCCCTTCCTCACTAGAAAGTCTAGCGGGAAAAATCATCCTCTCATATATTTGTCCAGTAGAGCAAGAAACTCTGTGCTGCCCCTCCACCTCCCTAATGGCTGGTGGTAAAAGTTGTATAAGGTCCAAAGCACACTGCAGAAACAATCCAGTTTGAGACCACTTTAGCTGCCCTGGCTCAATGCTAGGGAACCCTGGGAACTGCAGTTTTGGGAAACATTTAGCCTACTCTGTCAAAGAGCTCTGGTGCCACAATAAACTACAATTCCCAGGATTCCCTATCACTGAGCCAGGGCAGCTAAAGCAGTCTCAAACTGGATTATTTCTGCAGTGTCTTTTGGACCTAAGAGAACCCACAGTTGTATGGTGAGCATTTTCAAACAGTTTGGTGAGCAGAGCATGCTGGTTATCATGGAAAACAGCTTCTCATGAAACATGAGGTGTGTTCAAGATATGTGGCCAGCTCAAGGCATAATTTTTTCATATCTAGGCTTACATTTTGCAAATATTATCTTGCTCCCCTCCATCCCAAATCCATGTTTCCTGTGCCTATTTGGGTCCTTATGCCTTATTCTTATTAGAGGGTATTCCTATGCATGTCTATTCAGAAATGAGTTTTTACATTTTACAACAAATATACATATAATGACAACCTTTATGCCTCTCATTTCCAGATTTTTCCATATCACTGTTTCCTGACTCCCACTTTTCTCTCTCATAATCTCTGTCTTCATAGTTTAGCCTCAGGCAGGGATGGGTAAAATGTGTGTACATTCTTAGGGCAGTCATTTCCAATTTCTTTTTTTTAAATTTGTTTTAGGGGGCTAAAAGGGTGGAGGGGAAATAATTAAACTTAAATAACAAATCAGGCCATCCAGAGGGGCAGGATTTGCTATTTTGGGAGTTAAATCAAGATGGTAGGTCAGGGTTGGCTTACCCCTACTCCTTGGAGCAAACCCAAGATATTGTCTCCTCAGAAGAGGACATAGTGAAACTTGAGAAGACGTGAGAAAGATGAACTGAGTCCCTAAGAGTCTAGGCCAGAAGGAAGGGCAGTACAGACTGAGCAAACAAAAAACCTTGTAAGAATTTTAAGAGGTGTTAACTCCCTATTGACACCTTATCCATGCAAAAGCACATGTCTCGAGTATGAGCTGAGTTGCATCCCTGTCATAACAGTTGGACTACATCCCCCATCCCCAATGGCTATATGGATAGGGGTACAGGGAGTTGCAATCCAAAATAATCTGGAGGCCACCCACTCCCCACCCCTCAGATAAATGGCTGAAAATGGAAAGCAACTTTTGATGGAGCTAGGGGACTTTGAAGGCTCCAGATCCCACCTGACCTTGAAAGCTAGGCGGGATCAACCCTGATTAACATTTGCATGGGAGGCCATCAGGGAATACCAGGTACTGTAGACTATATTCAGAGAAAACAATTACAAATCATTTCTGAGTATTCCTTGGCTAAGAATACAATATGAAATTCATGGTGTCACCATAAGTGGATAGGTGACTGAAGGATGCTGTGCACACATGCAAATGCACACATGCATAAATGAATGTGTGCATGCATACACAGACACAGACACAATGTGGCCTCAACCATTTGAAATATTTTGCCCAAGGCAGAGAGATGCCAGGTCAGGATCACCAAGACCCTGAGATTTCTGGGCCCAAACCTGAGACTTAGGGATGGCTCTTGGTGATGTCATGGAGACAGACCCTGGTGATTTCATTAAACTTTATGCACTAAGCAGCAACCAATTGCTCACAACTTGTCAATGAAAGACACATGCACTTAAACAAAAAATGTCTTTCTTTGCTCAAAATTAGCTCACTTTGCAAACTGTAAAACTTGATTAGTGTCTACAGTAGGGGTAGGCAACCTTTCCCCTTTAAGGGCCGAGGGACTTCAGCTCCCAGAAACCTCAGCCATGTTGGCCAATAGTCCCATGTTGGCTAATAGCTCCTGGGATTCTGGGAACTGAAGTCCCTTGGCCCTTAAAGGGGAAAGGTTGCCTACCCCTGGTCTACAGTATTTTGTAAAGTGCAGCAAATTGCACAACCAGAAGGCTCCCTGCATGACTAGAGGTTTGCACGCAATCTTCTCTCTCACTCATAATCCACCCCACCAAAACTGGAGAATTTGACCACCTACCTGTTGGTTTCTACACTGCAGAGTGTGTGTGTATGTATTACATGCCTACGGTCATCCTGAGGGGAACCTATCACAAGGTTTTCTGGACAAGTTTCTTCAGGAGGGTTTTTCCATTGCCATCCTCTGAGGATGACAGAATGTGATTTGTCCAAGGTCAACCAGTGGGATTTCATGGCCAAGCAGGGATTTGAACCTTGGCCTCCAAAATCACAGTCCAATGCTCAAACCACTACATCACATTACACTGCTGCAATTCCTTCGATTTTCAAGATTACAGTTTATAGTACCATGTGCTTCTGAAGAGCAAGTTTCACATTTAGACAGGATTTTAGGTAGGATTTAAATATAGTGTAACTATCACAGAAGGTGAAGTGTTATGGGCTATTGACTAAAACTAATCTTATAGATCTATTAACAAGTACCTGGTGATGAAGGACCCGTTTCAGTATTCTCAGTCTACTTCCAGTAATGCGTCTTGGGTTTGAGTTATCGCTGTGTTCCCAGGCCCACTCGCAAGGAGATGGAGGTATTGTTGGTGGTTCCCTAAATAAATAATTTTCAAAAAAGAAAAAAGAAAAAGAAATAGTGATAAGTTCAACCAAGCTAACTTATTTTAGGTTAAGCTAGAAACACTAAAAAATGGAATATTTTGCAATTCATTTTAAATTGTAACTATCACATGCATGGCAACAAACAATTCTGCTGCACAAATGACATTAAAATAATTACTATTTTGACAAAACCCAATAGTGTTTCTCATTGTGCTTAGCACTGTTCATCCCCATTAAGAAATGTGCTTTAGAAATTAATCTGGAACAGAACAAGGCAATGGCAAACCTTCTCTGAACAAATCTTGTCAAGAAAACCCCATGATAGGTTCACCTTTAGGGTTGCCATAAGTCAGAAACAGCTTGAAGGCACACAACAACACTATAACAAGAATGGAATACAGGCCTTTAGCTTTGATATGTCAATACGACACCTTCATAGCAATAGACTTTCATGAAAAAAATGTGCTCCTTTTTCTTTAGAAAGCTGCTGGCCAGCACTGGCAAGAGGAAGGCTGTTTGGTTGAGATGCACAGGGCATGGCAAACAAGTAATTAACTTTGGAAACATTTCCTAGCAGTTATCACCTGTGTTGGCCACTGAGGGAAGAGGTCTTAAAGTCAGTTTCATGTGAATGCGTCTTAGAAGCTAACAAAACCCACCATATTTGGAAATATAGTGGCTACTCATGCATTGTCTCCCCCCAAAAAAGGAAGAAGTAGATCACCAAAAAGGATGCAGATTTGCATTAAAATGGTATACACTACTTTATACGCACAGATATACATTTAGAAATGATTACTATAAAGCAATACATCTCACCACAGTGGCCAAACTAAAATATTTTCCTATCTGAAGAGGAACAGTAAGTGGCATCTTCCACCTCCACTCCCTCCATGTCAAAATTTATTTCATTTCATTTCATTTATTTCAAGATGCGTAATATTCAACGCCAACCAAAATATTTGGCACCTGAGGCAGAAAAACCCACAAGCATTCTCAGTAAATCCCTCTCAGTAAAAACAAAACCATCATAAATCAAATGGCTAACAATGTGCTATTCTTTCATCTGCCACATAAGGCAGATGCCTCATTCTGTCTAATGACAGGGCTAGCTCTGGTATCAAATGTGGATAATAACCTTCCAAACTTCACTGCTCTCCCTCTTTATGGGTCTTTATCTGTAAACAAGATTTGCCCTTCAAACAGGTTATGTCTTCAAACTGTCTTTATTAAAGACAAATGCTTGGCCATAGTATTTTGGAAGATGGAAGAAGAGGAATAAGCATCACACCTGACAAGCATGGCTACTAGTGAGGGAAAACCACCTTGCCTGTGGTTAAAGGTGCTAAATTACTACAAATTCTGGCTCTGGAAATAGGTTGTGGACACTGAACGTTGCTCTGGATGATACTGCCCCACACTGTTATAGCACTATTATTTGACTTTTACTGTTATGGCTGCCTCCTGTGGCATTCTGGGGTTTGTAGTTTAGCGAGACCTAAGAGCTCTCTGGGTGAGAACTGTAAATGTCACTCCTTACACTGCAAATCCCAGGATTCCACAGGAGTAAAGGTATAACAGTAAAGGAAGCAGTAAAGGTGGAATCATAGTGCTATAACAGTGTAGTGTGGCATTTGTTTCAAATTGCTCTGCCTCTCCAGCACTCTTTACAGCTATTTAATCCTATCTGCTTAGCACAAGTAGGGGCACATTTACTCACCTTGTAGATCATTCCAAACCCACTAACCAACTTTCCTCAGCCACCTAGCGTGTTCTGCTAGTCCCAGGTGTACCAGGTACTTCCCCTGGACATATGTCATTTAATTCCAGCTCTTAATTAATGCCAGGCCTGCCAGCTATGCTTATCTGTCTCAGTGGAGCTTTGTGCCCTGTTCCCCCTCAATCCCTGTCCATCCACTCATCACATATAACTACTACTGAAAAGATAATCGGGAGTCTTGGCGTACTCTGTCCCAGCAGGATAGCTGAAAGACCTGCTGGAGATCTCTCATAGTTTCCTGGCCACACCTTGAACAGAACTGGGCTGCACCAAGCAAGCAAAAACCAGAGCCTTTATGTCTATGGCAGAAAAGATTGAAAGGAGAAAAGAAAGCCTATTTCTACATCAGCGATCAATTCTTCCTCCCATTTAGGAAGGAAAGAATTAGGAAAGAATGATGACACCATTGGCAGAAGGGTACTTTAATATTTTTAAAAATATCTTAGTTGGTTTTATTTGCTTTTCACAATTAATTCTTCATTTCTTTTGCCCTGGAGAGCAAACTTACAAAGGAAATGAGTCACTATGCACATTCATGGGTCACACCAAATAATCTGTATCAAAAAACCCTACCATTCTGTATGTTTGGAACATCAGCCAGTGTAAGATAAATACGTTCAATGCTTATTTGCTTATTCTCTCTATATATTTTATTCTGAAATCCAAATATTCTGCCAAGAAATTATGTTACTGTACGAAATGAGAAATGGAACATCACTGTGTGGTAACCATTAATGAGGAATAGACAGACTTTAGTCTACACACTGTGCTACATGTGTATTTTTCAACACAGTTTGCAAAAGAGAAATGGCTAAAAGCTTATTTTAAATAAGATCAGAAACCTAAACCATGCACTGGACTGAATGTACTAGACTGCACACTGCAGAAAACAAAAGTGTTCACCCTTGTTTTGTCTTCAGTAGTAGACCAAGATTTTCAGCTGAGTCAAGAGACAAACATTTCTTGGTGATTTGTTTTCTTCCAGCCCATTGCCTCTCCCAAAGTAACATTCCATTTCAAGGAAGGGTAGGCTTTAACCAGGAGGATACAGCAGCTGTCTACATTTTTCCTACTTGCAAAGTGCTACTGTTCTGTAAGTGTACATTTTATTGGTACTGGGTGGCTATACCACCTCACTGTTTCAGGAAGAGTAAACCTCAGTGAGGTTAATGGAGTTTAATTTTGAACAGGTATGTTTTGTTAAGCAAAGATCAGCAGGAGGAAATGGATTTACACCCAAACCCCATACTTTTATTATAGGCTATAGTTTATTATATTTTATTTTTATCAGTGGTTGTTATTTAGAATGTATATAGGCTATAATTTATAGAAGCATCCTAAAGGAAAGCCATTTACAAGCCCCCAATTAACTGATAAAAGCAAAAGGAATGGGTAGCATTTTGGATTGTAAAACACATAAAACACCAGCAGTATGCCCTTTTTCCTTCAGGTTATAGCATGCCATCTGAAAATGCGTTTTGCTGTTGTTGCTGTGAGCCTTCAAGTCCTTTCCGACTTATGGCAACCCTAAGGTGAACCTATCTCAGGGTTTTGTTTTGTTTTTTTGGCAAGATTTATTTAGAGGAGGTTTGCCATTGCCTTCCCCTGAGGCTGAGTGTGTGTGAATTGCCCAGGGTCACACAGTGAGTTTCGTGGCTGAGCAGGGAATCAAATCCTGGTCTCAGAATCATAGTCCAACTCTTAAACCATTACGCCACACTGGCTCTCACAAAATACATCCTTAAATAAGGTTTTGCATCGTGTTTTTGAGTTTACTCATGCCCCCTACAAGATACCTCATCAGTGTTAACATTTATTTAAGTTTGGTCCATATCACACTACACTGTTGTAGCAGTATATTCCACTCTAACTGCCATGGCAACATCCTGTGCAATTCTGGGATCTGTAGTTTAGTGAGACTGAAGGGCTCTCTGACTGAGAATTCTAAATTTCTCTCCTTCAACATCAAATCCCAGGATTCTGTAGGATGTTGTCATGGCAATTAAAGTGGAATCAGAGCACTATAACAATCTACCTGGACAAGACTCATAGATCTGCAGCACTAACATATACATACCTGCTCAGACATGTACAGAATTTCCTCTGAATTCAATAGGGCTTTTTCTCCCTAAGGACAAGATTGATCCCCATATTCCATATATAAAAGCCAAATGGATTGATTGGTGATTGAATGTTATTTTAACACTGGCAGCAGGACAATTTCCTCCTACATCCAAGTGGGCAATGAACCAGTTTAAGAGGTTCAAGAAAGGCTGAATGGCACACACAACTGTCCTCCAGCACTTCTGTACAATTCCAACCTCACCTAACATCTGCTTCATGAGGCAGATGCTTCATATAAAGACAGGGCCAGTCCTGGTGTGATTTATATGTGGTTTGAGTGTTGGATTACAACTCTAGAGACCAGGATTTGATTCCCAGCTCGGCCATGACACCCACTGGTGACCTTGGGCAAGTTACATGCTCTCAGCCCCAGGGGAAAGCAATAGCAAACCTTCTCTGAAGAATCTTGACAAGAAAATCCCATGATAGGTCCACCATAGAGTTGCCAGAAATTGGAAACGACTTGAAGGCACACAACAAATACAAAGAAACAGAAGTATTCCTTGCCTAAGTAAACCTATTAAATTCATGGGGCTGCTACAAGTCATAAGGCGCATATGCACACAAACAAGTTAAAGAGTTACATTGCTAATATACAAGCATCTATAGCAAATGCTCTCAGAACAAAACTGGTAATACAGTCTAGTGTAGTTGTTAGTATGCATTATATCAATCCCCACTCAGCCATGAAATGTACTGGATGACCCTGGACAAGTCACTATCTCTCAGTCTAACCTACTGTACAAAGTTATGGTAGGAATTAACTGCTACCAGTGAGAATCATACATGCTTCCTTGAGCCATTTGCAGAAGAAGTAGAATAAAATGTAATAAAAATATTCTGGGGAGTGTATCATGTGTTCTTTAGAAGCTAAATACCCTGAAAGCATTGAATTCTTTCTGGCCTTAGAATCTAAGGAAAGTGAGACCTGGTCGGTACTTAGATGTGAGACCGTCAAAGAATACCCGGTGATTTAAGCTAAATTTCAGAGGAAGACAATGGCAAACTGTTTGAGTATTCCTTGGCTAAGAAAGCTATATGAAATTAATGGGGTCACTATTATGTAAAGGCGACTAAGGCATACAAATGCATGTTACCCCTTCTGACACCTGGACTGAGGAATTGGGAATAATTTGTGACTTGCAAAACTAGATTAAAAATTATAACACTCTGTAATATGATATGTGAATCTTTTATTCAAATTGGAAAAATTTAGACAGGTGCAGAATCCATTTTTTCTCTGAATTTAAGATCCTTGAATGTATAATTTTAATGTACTTGTAGCATTAAGCACACATGCTTTTCTCTATTCTTAAAATATAATAGGCATCTGTAAAGTAAGATAGTGAATATTAGGTGATGTGTCTGTGAGTGATGCAGATTTAAATCCCCAGCCATACTACTCTGCATGTTGCCTCAGGGCTGTTCTGAGATAAACAAGATTACTGCAATTTACTTTGTACACCAAGTGGTGCCACAGAAATAATTTATAAAATATATGTGGAACAAAGAGTTTCATAAACACAGTCATTATTGCTCACTTCTCCTCAAAGAAAATGGAAGAGTTGGTACCCTTTATTAACATTAATTAATGGTAGCAACTCTTTCAGTGACATTTTGTGTGGTGTGTTTAAATCCTGGGTGTGTAGCTAAAACACACACACAGTGTGTGTAGGCATTTCTAGTCTTTGGCAAAGCAAAATACTTTCCACTGAGGCAACATATAGCTGATCCGTGAACTAGAACAGCAAAGGGGAAAGCATAGTCCACTAGATGTTGTTGTAGTGTAGTTCTCATCATGCCTCATCCTTGGGTATGCTCAATAGGCCTGATGGCAGTTGTAGTCCAAAACATCTCAAGAGCCACACATTCCCTACTCTTGGTCTGCAGTGGTGCAATAAGGGATTCAAATACAGTTTTCAACCCTTTAGATTTGGTGTGGAGTCCAGGAGTTGATCTTAATCTCCTCTCAAGTCCAGTACTGGAAATGTGACAACCCACTGTCCTCTGAAGAGGACCAAGCATGATGGTTCAGAAGATACAAATGACAGGAGGTTAATAGTCGGTAAAGAGAGAAGAAAACAGTGGAAATTAGTTTTGTGTAAATGTTGCAAAATGAGATTAGGAGCAGAAACAGCCGTGAGAGATGGAGAGGAGGAGTGAGTATTCAATAACAGTTCCCTGTATCTCTCCGTAGCAAAACCTGTTGCAATTGTGATGAGCTAGGAGAAGGACTCTCTGTACCATACATTTCAGTTATATGACTTTTATTTCTTACATTTAAATGGATACGTTAAAATCTTGACACACTGTGATGATGAAGAACCTTCAGTCAGTGGCACAGTTTTTTTTAAAAAAAGAGAAAGTGTTTTGTAGTTTAAATGATAAATAGTGCAAGGAATATGGATGGAGAAAGAGGCCTCACAAAGCCAGTATTGGTACAATAGAATTAATTCTATGCTGTCAGGGGGTCTTCATTAAAGTATGACACAGAAAAAATCAGGGATAAACTATGATGAAATCATAAGATTCTAGGAATGAAACTGACAGAAAAGAATGACAGAAATTTTATAATTTTTTATCCAGAGAATCTCATCCCCATAATCAAGAGACAATGCCTGAAGGAGAGCAGGTTTATCACATTATTTCCCACCATTTAAGTTATACAAACTAAGATTGTGCAGACAAATGCTTCCCAAAATATTGCCTAATTCTAACATTATTCCTCCCATCCTGTGGATGGATAAAATGTCTACATAGCAAAAATGATCTTGGCACCAAAACCACGAGAAGTGTTGCTTAAGGAGTTGGATCATCTTTTTTTTCCAGTTGGATCTGACACCTCCAAGAATGGACACAATAAATTATTTCCATTAATTGCATTTTGCTTTTCTTTGGCAAAGGGAATGAATCATGGACTGCTTGATATTTATAGTGAAAATGATGAAATGTGGAGATCAATATTCTCTAACATTCTATAGAATGGTTTCAGCATTAACAGTGTTTCTATGTAGCTTGAGTCCAATTATATTTGGATCCTTGTTTTAAAAAAATCTTGACAAATCAACATTATTTTGGAAAAGTTAGAGCCTAAAACACTTGGAAAAATACAAAGGGGCTAAAACTTTACTCATCCACTGGTGAACAAATCAAACACTGAGATTAATGTGCTGTAGTATCTGCATTGCACTGCATATGTAAGCCATCTGGATTACTTCAGATTTGTTTCCTACAGGCTGCTAGTACATTCTATCGCTGTAGCAAAAACTATCCCAGAAGTTAATCCACACTGCTCTGAACTGCAACCAAAAAAAGAGAAGATTTTCTAATTATACAGTTCCACAGCATGAGTTTCTATGGTGAAGCTGCAGGTAACATCTGAGTCACAAAAGGTGAGCAGAGTTTGATTGGGGGATCCCAAAGTAGGGGAGGCCATCCCACACCTCAAATGAGTTGGAATTTTACTGTGTTTTACTTGTATAGTGCCTATCACTTTAGGCACTTAATTAAAAATGGATAGGATCCAAAGCACCACACATCTACCCATGTACAAGAGATGGGCTTTTCAGCTCATCATTCTGGAGATAGCCCATCACTCCTAAAACTCTGTTAAATTTGTGGCCCTGAAGACATGAGAGCTAAAGGAGCAGGAACAAAAACAACAGCAACCGCAGGAGCAACAACCCATATAATGTATGCACACACAACCCATGCAAGGACATAATTTTTAAAAAATAATTATTTTATTTATATCCCACTTTGCTCCAGCCTTAAGACATAAGGTAGATTACAGAAATTAAAACAGATACAGATAAAAGCTCATATCACCGTTATACAGACAAACTGGCCCTTTTGGAGCATGGCATCATAAAAGAGAAACAAGACCTTGGTTCAAATTTCAAATATGTCTTTGTTATGCAATAAATCACTTTTTTAAAAAATCATGCCTTTGGTCATCTAGGTCATGAAGATTTGCTTTCATGTGTGCATACACACCTTTATTGTTTGATTTATGCTTACTGAAAGTCAGGGGAACACGTTATTCTGAAACACATAGAAGTGCAATACTTTTTGAGAAAGACAACAAAGTACTGTAAGCTACTTGGTCACACTGGTTGTCAGGCCATAGCACTATTGCTGGGTTGGATATATAAGATATGATCAAAAGTCTTTCTGAGGCATGATTATACTTCTGTTGAATCACACTATCCTCTCATTCCTAATGCAATGATTCCAAGCTGCCAATGTACAACATACGTACATTGTATTCCCACCTCTACCATGGAAGTGGAAACTGGATAGAAAGGGGGACACTGGTTGCAGTGTAAAGGCATGACAGATATCCACACACAAATGTCCATGTGCTGTGGGCTTATGATGCACATGTGGTGTGTGTGTGTTTCACTTTTATCTCAGAATGCAAAACTAGCATATATAAAAATTGAACAGGCTTTTTTGTGAGGGGAGAGGAGACTCTAAGCAAGTTCAAGTTCAATTTGCCTTTTTCATCAGTTTCCAGCATAATGTGTGAAAAGCAGAAATAGTAATCAAGGAACAATCCATTACATTCCCACTTGATCTGCTTTTGCTCCAAGTCAGCATGGGCTTATCGACTAAGTTCGTGTTTTTAAAAAGTTTACACAGAGGCTTAAATGTTATTACTGACAATGCGTCCAATTTATCCCAGCCACCCATATGCCAGCCAAGAACACTATATATACACACCAGCAAGAAAACTATGTGCAGTTCTTGCAGCTTCCTAATTAATAATTTCTCCCATTTTCAGGTAATGCATACAGCTATCTTACACATGGTTTCACAGAGTCAATATTTGCCATTACAATTACTCATTTACCCAATGTGTAACTTACCCTGGATGCTGCCAAAGATTTGCATGTCGGACCACAGGTAACAATTCTCTCTTATTAAGGGGAGTGATCCCAATTGCAGCTTCCAGAATGGTTATATATTTCTTGTACTTCATTCTGCCTCTTTCAATGCACCGCTGAAGAAAGTTACCACCTGTATCTCGATGCAGCATTGGAAATCATCTGGCCCCAACAAACTGACTGAACTACAGTGCTGTTTTTCAAAATGGGTAACACACATTGCAAGCTAGAATTATAAAAATAACTTTTGGAAAAGGAGTTTAAAAAACCAACCAAATTCCTGACAGATTCCCCTGAAACGTCATCATTACATAATTCCAGCGATCTTTGAATAAAGCACTAATGAAAATGAGTCAAGAGACAATCATGGTCTAAGCCTGCCTGATAATGTACACTCTCCAATTTACTAATCCTCTGCTAAATCTCCAAGGCTTATAATCTCCCAAGTACTAATGGAGTAGCAGGTGACTCGTCTCTCAAATCAAGTTGAGGGCTGCTAAAGATTTTTTTTTTTTGCTAAACTTTATATATGGCATTAAATACTGCAGGATATAAGGCATCCTGTCTTCCCAAAAGTTGTGAGCCACACTGATTATATCATAAAACATGTAAGAAAGGGAAAGCAAAGGAAGTGATACATAAAAACAAAAACAAAAATTTTGCAGGAGCTGGAAAAATTGTTAGCTAGATTGATTTCCATAGAATTAAGCAATTCATTTATAGTGGGCCTTGTAAACAGATTTTTTGGCTATAACAGATTGATTGGGTAAGGCACTATACGTCCCCATCCACAAAAAAGGAGACACAAAAAATGCAGCAATGATAAGACCATGGTATTAATTTCCCACGCAAGGAAAATTATTCTCAAAATTCTGCTGCATAGACTCCAATCATATATGGACAGAGAACTGCCAGATGTTCAAGCAGGGTCCAGGAAAGGAAGAGGCACTAGGGACCATATCACAAACGTACAACAGACAATGAAGCAAGCCAAAGAATTCCAGAAAAAAATCAGCATGTGTTTTATCCACTGTAGCAAGGCCTTTGACTGTATAGATCAGGGGTAGGCAACCTAAGGCCCGGGGGCCGGATGCGGCCCAGCAAGGCCTTTGGACCGGCCCCAAACCGGTCCTGCCGCCGCCGCCCCCCCACCGCCGCCCCCCCCATGATGATATTGATTATTGTTGTTATTACTTGTTCTTGGGGTTTTCTTGGCAAAATCTTCACAGGGGTTTTGCCATGGCTTTTCTGGGGCTGAGAGAGTGTGCATGCATTTTTTAAAAATTTTTTTAATTCTTTTTTAATTTTAATTTTTATTTATTTATTTATTTATTTATTTATTTTTGGTGCTTCGGCCCATCAATTGTCTGAGGGACAGCAACCCGGCCCCCGGCTCAAAAAGGTTGCCTACCCCTGGTATAGATCATGAAAAGTATGGAATGCTCTTAAAGAAATGGGAGTGCCACTACATTTGATAGTCTTGATGAGGAATCTATACGTAGGACAAGCAGCTACTGTAAGAACAGAATATGGAGAAACTGAATGGTTCCCGATTGGCAAAGGGGTCAGGCAAGGCTGCATTTTAACACCCTATCTGTTCAAATTCTGTGTAGATAATATCATACACAGGACAGGTTTAAACATGGAATAAGTGAAGATAGGAGGAAGGAAAATCAATGATCTAATATGCAGATTACACCATACTACTAGAAGAAAGTATCACAGAGTTAGAACAATCACTGAAGAAAGTCAAAGAAGAAAGTACAAAGGCAGGCCTAATGTTAAAGGAAAACAAAAATAA
>CM034703.1:91386883-91405010 GCA_020142125.1 Phrynosoma platyrhinos
GGATAACTTCATCGACGGAGTCGCTGGACACCTCGCCTATAGATTCTGTTACAACGGTGGTGTCCAAGTCGGCTCTTATCTGAGAGATTTTGTCTGCAAAGAAGCTGTTAAACGCGTCACAGCAGGCCGTCATTGGGTTAAGTAAGGGATTTGGCGCAGGGGGCACCTGCATCATCTCCCTCACCACCTTAAATAGCTCTGCTAGACGAGACTCTGCAGATGCAATACGTGCAGAGGAGAAAGCTCTCTTCGCTGCACGCATTGCCTCCCAATAGGTTCAAAGAAAGTTCCTATGGTGAGTTCTGTCAGATAGGAGTCGAGTCTTCCGCCATCTGCGCTCTAGTTCTTGACCAACCTGCTTCATCCTCCGAAGCTCTGGCGTATACCAAGGCCTATGGTTTGAAGCGGGATGGCAAGGACGCTTGGGAGCAATCGTGTCGATAGCCCTGGTGAGATCGGTGTTCCAAGTATTGACCAGAGCGTCGACAGGGTCACCGGCATTCCCAACCATTAAACCCTCCAAGGCTTTCTGGAATCTAGTTGGATCCATTAGCCTTTGAGGGCAGACCGTTGTAATGGGTCCACCATCCCCGGTGGGGAGGATGTTGGCTCTAAGTTCCATCTTGACCAGGAAATGATCCGTCCATGACAATGCGGAGGTGTATACAACCTCTGCCCACGGATATTCCTATTCCGTACTGAAGACCGCATCGAGTATATGACCTGCACAATGTGTGGGCCCGTTGACCAATTGGGATAGGCCCATGTTTGTCATGGTCTCCATGAACTCCCGAGCCACACCTGTTAAACTGGTCTCGAGCGGAATGTTGAAGTCCCCTAAAACTAAAAGTCTGGGGGACTCCAACAACAGCTCCGAGGCCAGCTGTGTCAGCTCGGTTAGGGAGCTCATTGGGGGATTCTGTGGTTTGTAATCCAGAAAATTAATGTTCCCAAGATCTCCTTTCTGATTCACTTCTACATTCTCCATAGTCCAGGATTAACAGTGGAAGCATCCCAACATTGAGTTTGAGAACTTGGCCCTGAAAAAGGATTTGTCAAGGTAGCAAGCTATATCAACTCAATTCCAGCATCATTTTTAATTTCTTAACAGCATATCATCTAATAACAATGCCCCTCAAAACGCAAAACACATTGGATGCAAGAGGCAGTTTAGCATTACATTTACGCATAAGGGTCCCATTAAAACATCATCGTTCCATTCTCACTATGCTGTCCAGTTATTAAATGGTGTTTTAGCTTGGTTTCCCACTGGCACTGTTTGAAAGGAGAGATGGATACTTACGGGCAGTTTGGAAGGAGAGAAAGGTCCTCAAACATGTCTACAGCAAATTGAAAACATATTCAACATTCATCTGCTGTTGCTCCTGCTTTTTGCTTCATTAGTTTTATTTCTACACTCCAAATAAGTAGCTCCTAACAGAACCAGGTTTGTAGATTGTGAGTCACAACTTTTCTGGCTAGGAATTGTCACTCCAGTGCAATTCCCTGGAACTGAGAATTAAAAGTGTGGTCCCAACAGTAGAGAATGTAGAGCTGGGATGGGAATGTAACTGGTTTGCAGTTCACAATATTCCTCATTACCTAAACCTGCTGAGAGTTGCAATCCAACAGCATCTGGAGGGCTGTGTAATTTATATCCTGATGTATATCCTGATGTATTAACCATTAACAGTTTTAATTGTGTTTTCCAGATACACTCTCTCAAATCCATACTGATTCCAATGCTGAAGTTGCTGCAGTTCCAGTCTTGGCCAAGGATGTTCACAAAATCCTTGAGAAATGTGAATCCCACTTTAGCACATTAGATTCTTGATCTTCCTGCCCTGCCCTTTAAAAATGGACAGGAAAGAATAAGCCAGCTAGGTAAACAAAATAAAGCACACATCTCTGCAACAAGGGAAGTTACTGTGACATCGACATCATCATCATCATCATCATCATCATCATCATCATCATCAATAATTTACCTATATCCCACCTTTTCCCCAATATAGGGACTCAAGGCGGCATTACTAGTGTTGGTAACAAATTATCTCCTTGAATCCCACTGTACTGACTCATTATCAGCCAGTTTCATACCCTTTGTGTGAAGGTTTTGAAGTGTATAGTAGCCTCTCCACTTCAGGGCTTTTGGGAAGGGACAGATCAACTAGATTTTATTCTGACATGAAGGTTGGTTAGGCAATGGAGACAGGTATCGGTGACTTGGTGGATGACTTTCACTAGAAACTGCAGAGGACCTCACAGTTTCAGACCTAAACCTTTCTAATATGATCAACCATGGCAGCTTTCAGGGCTGCCTCTCCAGAATGGGACTTGGAGGCACTCTTCTGCAATGGCTTCAGCTGTTTGTTGGAGCCATGGGTTGAAAAGATGGTATTGGAGGATTCCTACATTTGTTGCTAGTATGTGTGGTCCGCTAAAGCTCAGTCTTATCCTTCATGCTATTAAATATTTACATTAAACAGATAGGAGAAGTTATCCAGATATTTAAGAGTCAAGATGCCCAACTCTATTATCTTTTCCATTTTAATGTGAGGAAGCTGGTTTAGTTTTAAACCCTCATTTAATGTCAGTAATGATCTGGATCAAAGACAGAGGTGCCTATGATGACCATCCAGGGAATTTCCTCTTCTAAGGAAAGCTTGTTTCTGCTAGCAGGCAAAGGCATGTCTGTTCAGGCAACTGCCTCCCTGATACTAACAGGAGTTTCAAATGGACACACTTTTTAATATTTTAGTTTTATGTCATTATTTAGCAACTTTAAATGTTTTTAATCTATTATTTTTAACAGTATGACTTCTTTAATACACACATATATACACACAATCTGAGATTTTGCAGAATCTTGGAACTGCAAAGGCCATCTGATCCGACCTGTTGTCATGCAGGTATACACAATTAAAGCATTCCTGAAAGATACCCATCCAACCTCTGTTTAAAGGCCTCCAAAGAAGGAGAATCCACCATGCTCCAAGGCAGTCTATTCCTCAGGCAAACAACTGTTGCAATAATGATGTTCTTCCTAATGTTTACATAGAATCTCTGCTGTAATTGGAATAATTTAGTTCATGTTCCAGTTTCTAGAACAGCAGAAAACAAGCTTGCTCCATCTTGTACATGACATCCTATAAGATAAATTATGCTGTAAACCCACTTGCATGCCATGCATCTGGAAAAGGTGAAATATAAATCAATTAAAAATAAATAAAATTGTTGATAGTGAGAATATAAATGATTTTAAATTCCTCCATCCATGGGCAATATTTGCAGTGCTGGGAAGAGTTACATTTATGCATTATGATTTATGTCTTATATTTTTCCTCCCTCTTCCTCTCTGTTTTAGTAAGATTGCTACTTCCTCAGAAGAGATTTCCTGTAATTGTGTTTGCCTACTGCTTGACACAATAGTCTATGCTCAGGATGCTTGTAACACAAGTACATACCCACTGTTTAAAAACTACTGCTCTGAGACTAAAAATTCTATTTACATTAAGAACATAGAGAATTGGTAAATTAACTGAAATTATTCCCTATACTGCATTTGTAATTCTAGCTGTATTAAAATTACTGAACATTTGATATGACACAGAATCTCCTTGTTGCAACCAGAAACCATGAGTTCCATCTCAAATTACTCATTTAGGCATAAAAATGACCAGCAGAACAGCTACCAATGAGGGCTGCAACCAAGGTTGCTATGTAGGGTGCTTCTGATCAGGAATTCAGCCAGCCATGCCATCTGCCACGAGAATTTCATTTCATTCCTTGTTGGTTTTGTTGTTTTCTTTGTTGCTGTTAACTGTCCTCAAGTTGATCCTGACTCATGGTGACCCTGTGGACAAGACACCTCCAAGATGCCCTATCCTCCACTGCTCTGCCTAGATCCTGTAAATCCATACCCGTGACCTCCTTAACAGAGTCCATCCATCTTCCTCTCTTTCTATGTCTTGCCATCTTTCCTAGCATTATTGTCTTTTCCAATGAGTCGTGCCTGTTCACGATGTGGCCAAAGTACAATAGTCTCAATGTAATCATCTTGGCTTCCAGGGATATTTCTGGTCTGATCTGTTCTAGGAACCATTTGTCTTTTTAGTTGTCCATGGCATTTCAGCACTCTTCTCAAGCACCACATCTCAAATGAATTGTCTCCTTATCCGCTTTCTTCACTGTCCAACTCTTGTACCCATACATGACGATGGAGAATACAATGGCTTGTACAATTCTAACTTTCATGCTTAGTTGTATATCATTCCTCTTTAGGACCTTTTCTAGATCTTTCATAGCTGCCCTTTTCATTTCAAGTCTTCGTCTGATTTCTTGACCGCTGGTGTAATTCTGATCAATGTTTGATCCCAGGTATAAGAATTCTTACTATTTCTATTTCTTCATTGTCTAGGTTGAATATATGTAGATTCTTCATGGTTATTTTTGTTTTCTTTATATTCAGCAGTAATCCTGCCTTTGCACTTTCTCCCTTGATCTTCCTTAGTAGTTGTTCCAAGTCTGCAATATTTTCTCCTAGTAGTATGGTGTCATCAGTGTATCTTACATTGTTGATATTCCTTCCTATCTTCACTCTTCCTCCTTTTGTGTCCAAGCCATTACAAGTTGAACAAATAGGGAAAAGAAAGAATGCAGCCTTACTTGACCCCTTTGCCAATTGGGAATGGTTCTGTTTTTCCATATTCTGTTCTGACAGTAGCTTCTTTTCCTATGTACAAATTTTCATCAGGAATATCAGATGTGGTGGCATTCCGATTTCTTTGAGTGTTCCATAGATTTTCATGATCTATGCAGTCAAAGGCTTTGCTATAGAGCAGGGGTAGGCAACCTAAGGCCTGGGGCCCCCCCGAGGCCTTTGGACTGGCCCCAGGCCGGTCCTGCCATCTCCCCCTGCCGCCACCGCCCGCCATGATGATATTATTGTTATTACTTGTTCTTGGGGTTTTCTTGGCAAAATCTCCACAGGGGTTTTGCCATGGCTTTTCTGGGGCTGGGAGAGTGTGCATGCATATTTTTTTAATTTTTAATTTTTAAAATTTATTTATTTTTGGTGCTTTGGCCCCCCAATTGTCTGAGGGACAGCAACCCGGCCCGCGGCTCAAAAAGGTTGCCTACCCCCTGCTATAGACTATAAAACACATGCTGAATTTCTTTTGAAATTCCTTGGTGTGGTTGTTGTTGTTTTTTATTCAACAAGAAATCAGCATTCTATGACTATTGGAAAGCCTTAATTCTAATAGGCTCTTTGAGTCTCTCCCCCTAATTTTGAATATACATTACAAACCTAGAGGTTTTCCCAAGTCTTCTCAGGTGTAGGTGGTGCCATCTTTAGCTAAATAAGATTTCACACCCTTGAGAATTAGTTTATTGTTCAGATATAAAATGTGAAGAGATTGAACACACATCCTGATTAACTAGTCACTATACTACATTCATATGCTTTTAAAGTAGGGGTGAACAAATGTAAATTTGCAGGGTAAAGTTTATTTTCTTTTCTTTTCCTAGAACACTGAAATCTACTAGGTGACATAAACATATATTTAAAGAATCCTGAGACCAGAACTGAACAGTTGCCATAATTCTCCTAGGCCACATCTGCATTGCAAAAGTAATCCAGTTTGACACCACTTTAATTGCCATGGCTCAATGATATGGAATTCTGGAAATTGTAGTCTGTTGGACACCAGAGCTTTCTGACAGAGAAGGCTAAATGTCTCACAAAACTACACATCCCAGCATTGAGCAATAGAAGTTAAAGTGGTGTCAAATTGGATTATTTCTGCAGTGCAGATGCAGCTCTACACAAAAATACAATTAGTTTCTTCATTTTAGGAGGATAATTTAGGGCAAGAATACTGCTTTTGTCTAATCTATTAACAGAAATAATTTCTGATCTATTAGTAGATCCAGATCAACCTTCTGATTGTCTCTGCTTTTCATAAATTTTGTCAGAGTATATTTTTAAAAAGTGTATACTCATCATTGATCAGCTAAAGTGGCTAGTTCCTACTGGATTTTGAGAGGGGAAAGGCTTGCTTTCCAATATTTTGTTGTACGGCATATGCAAGAGTCTTGAGAAATGGTGGGAAGGAACAGTAATCCATTTTGATGTACAAAATCAACTTGAAAGTTACATATTAGGCTGAATCAGTTACCTTTTAAAAAGCTAAACTATCCTAAATTATTCTGTGTTTGAAGCTGTTCTTTTGCCTTTCCTGATCTTAAATTGCAAAACTATATGCAGAACATGGAGATCTGATGTTCCTAAAGTGAAAATGTATTGGGCCACTCTCATAACAAAGAAACAGGTATCGCAATTTACATCTTCTTGCTACTTTAGTTTGCTTCACAGTAATGTTGGGGGAAGGACCTTGCCTTTTTGTTGAACTTTGCTCTGCACAGAGAAGTTTAAACACCAAACAAGCACGGGCATGATTAAGAGCCCTGGCAAAGATCAGAAAATAAGTTTGCAGAAGAAAAGAGTTCTTTAGACTGAGAGTTCAGTTGAACTCTTTTACAAAACAACTCTTAAAAGTTAAAAAGCTTATGCTAGGACATAAATGTTAAGATTCATATTTATTAAAATAGGTAGATTTTAGAGATTTTTCTCCAGTAAGAAGCTATTTGACCACAATCACGATCCCAGTGACTTCATGTTTAACTCTTATTGCAGTAATTTGTTTTTAGTTTACTCCTTCCAGAGTTAGATTTGTCTTCCAGATTCAACCATCCATGGCTTGAAAGTATTTCAAAGAAAAAATCCAAACAGCAAACCATGATTTTGCCATTTTATATAAGGGACACCATTTTAACATGTCATTGTATATAATGGAACTTGAGCATATAGAGATTTTGGTATCCACAGGGGTCCTGGAACCAAACACCAGCGGATACCAAGGGCCCACTGTGTCAGGTCAGAGTTTCAGAGGAAGGTCATTGATTTTTAACAAGGACAGCAATCTCCACCTCATATGGTTATAAGATCTTCATCTGTTTTTCTGGGTTCTGTTTTAACCTGCATTAATTCTTCAACTGCAACTAGCTACTGGAGGAAGTGCATCTGAAGGTTTCAAACAGGGCTTTCACTCTGAAATGCACTCTCAATAGCTTTTGTCCCCAAGCCGAGCCACAAATAGTGCTGCGGGAAAGGGGGGCCCTTGTTGGCCTCCATGAAAACAGGGGGGCTCCATGAGACCATGGGGCCAAGCAAGATCATGTGCAGGGGGTGAGGGAGGAGGCTATTTAAAACATACCCTCATTTGTCAGATCTCCACAAACAGTGCAGTATGGGCATTTCAGGTCATCTTGGTGCCAGGTAGGAATTTTTTCGCCTACTCCATTTTGTATCTGGTGGGACTTTAGCTCATGGTAGTGTCATTAAATACGCTTCCATCTGGCATGTAGTGTGGGGGGGAGAGTTATGAGATTGGTGTACACCTTGGCTCCCTTTTGTGGTGTAGGGTTGGGTTCTGGAACTGTCTCCATGGGACCAGGGGGCTTGTGAAAGAGTCTGTCCTTGAAACTGATCTGGGGGCTTACTCTCTCTTATAGAGTTGTGGTGCATAGCAGGGAGCCCTCAGGTTCGCCTTCCAAAATGACCGTCTGAGATAGCAACAAATCTCTTTGGATTGTCCTTGGGGTCTGGTGTTTTGCCCAAGGGTGCCTGGGGAGATATCGTAAGTTGATATCTGGGCCTTGGTTTAATTAAAGGTTTTAGGAGAGTTAGGTAAGTGAAAGAAGTAGAAAAACGTATGGTGGTAAGATCAGGAAGACAGTGAATGAAGAGATAATAGAGGAGGAAAAGAGAAGAAAGGAGGAATAGGAAAAAAGATAGAGAATAGATAAGTAAAGGGTATTAGGAGATAAAAAGGATGAAAAGGGAGAATGAGTATTGAGGATATAAGAGAGATTGAGGAAGAGAACTGAATACAAGAAGGAAGATAGAGATAGTAGGAATGAAGAATAGAGAAAGAGAGTGACTGATGATAGGTATTTAGATTTTAATTAGCTAAACTGATGTATTTGATATTTAGCGATAGTAGTTGATTTTGGATATAAGTTAAGACAAGACACGGATGATTGGTGAATGATATAGATCAGGGGTAGGCAACCTAAGGCCTGGGGGCTGGATGCGGCACCCCGAGGCCTTTGGACCGCCCCAGGCCAGTCCTGCCATCGCCCGCCATGATGATATTGATTATTGTTGTTATTACTTGTTCTTGGGGTTTTCTTGGCAAAATCTCCACAGGGGTTTTGCCATGGCTTTTCTGGGGCTGAGAGAGTGTGCATGCATATTTTTAAAAAATATTTATCTATCTATCTATCTATCTATCTATCTATCTATCTATCTATCTATCTATTTTTGGTGCATCGCCCCCCCCCCAAATTGTCTGAGGGACAACAACCCGGCCCCTGGCTCAAAAAGGTTGCCTACCCCTGATATAGATAATATAAATATGGACTGTTTGATGTTTGGTGTAATATAATTATGTATTGTTTGATGCATTTTATT
Organism: Phrynosoma platyrhinos; assembly: GCA_020142125.1. Classification (NCBI taxonomy): domain Eukaryota; kingdom Metazoa; phylum Chordata; class Lepidosauria; order Squamata; family Phrynosomatidae; genus Phrynosoma; species Phrynosoma platyrhinos. The sequence goes on from CM034703.1 coordinate 91,395,423, forward strand.
TGTTAAAATGGCACAATAAAAATTATTTTTTTAAAAAAGTTGATATCTGGGCCTCAGTTAAACCTTCACCAAGTTGCTCCCAACTTTGTGTGCTCAGCTCCAGGTCTCAAACATTTAAACAGGTTTTAGATCAATAAAAATGGCCCTTGTTTAACCCCAAATACTGTGTCTGGTCTCATTATTTCATGGTTGGGCAACAAATGTCTGGCACCAACCTTACTATCATTTTGGTGCTAGGTTAAGACCTACTTGTTCACCTGGACTTTTGTGACTAGAAAGCTCTGTTTTGGATTAATTAGTATATTTGTAGAATTTTACATACACAAACATATCCCTATTCTATTGTTGGATATTTAGTAGTATCACTGCCTGTGCTGTGATATTTGAAAATGGGGATGAACAACAGGATACGAACAACGAAAATCCACATATAAATTAATATTAAATGTCACACAAACTGTATGCTTTGTAGTAGCAGAAAGAGCTTCTGCACACAGAAGGCAGAGCACCTAATTGTTCCTTGTATCCACTGCAGTCCCCTGAAAATCTGTTTCTGAAAGTTGAGGGAACTTGTGCAATACTATAGGATAGCAATTTTTTCTTTGATTTTTTTTCCTCTGTGCAGGTTCCTGTATCCTCACTCACAGAACAAAATAGATAGCAATGTTAAAGAGATGCTAGGGGAACCAGAAAATTGCTCTGTTGCTGCCTTCCTTTCTAACAGCAAATGTCTGCTGGACACCAGCCCCCGCCTCAAATGGGAGGAGTCCTTCTGTTTATGGAAGTGGAGCAATAAAGCCAGACATTTTTTTTAAAATGACTTTGTTACTTTGTCATGTGGAATATTTCTAAGCATCCTAAACTTTAACATTGAACTGAGGGAATCAAAACACTGCATGAGCTGTTAATCCAACCATTATTTAAAGAAGTTCATTATTAATCTAGTAATTCTCAATTCAACAATAATTTCACTGTTTATAGTACCCCAATTACAAGATAAGTTTTCATAGTTGAAGCAGAGTTGGAAATCACTGCACTTGTTGGTAAGCCTAATACAAATACTACACCTGCTAAAAATAGATTCCCATCTTGTATAAATGGTTTTCATCATAATAATCTCCATGGCTTAAATAAATCAAGCTTGAATTTTCAGTTATCTGGGTTAAATCTCTAATTAAAGGGAATAGTTCATAGAACTGGAGATTAGTTATTCCAAAAGGTAGCATATTAACTAGCAATAGCAGTTCCCAAAGTCATCTTTAATTCCAGAGTTCAGAAGTTAGCAGGCAACGACATACAACCCAAACAAAATGGGAGGAGAGGGAGAAACATATAATACAAGACAAAAAAATACTTTCATACTGTTTCATAATAAAAATGACCTTCAACAATAAGTGTTAAAAAAAATTCAAGTTGAACTAAGATCCAAAAATAGGTGAGGGAGGAAGACCATGGACCAAACTTCAAAGTTTTTAAATTTCTGAGATAATATCAAGTATGTTCTCGTCCAGCATATGTTAAAGCTGATAAATCCAATTTGGTTTTAAGTGCAAATGAAAGTTCCTTTGCCAGTAGTTCATGAAGAGAGATGCCATCATGAGAATACACCCATTTTTCACCAGTCCAGTCATAACGCTTTGGGCCACTGTGAAAGAATAAGAATAGAGTAAAAGTGTAGTTTTAAAAAACATATGGCAGAAGGGTATGTATTTTGAAGACTTAGGTCATTAAGAAATCCAAAGCAACCCTGGCTAAATTGTGAGAAGACCTGACAGTGGGGCGGAACAGACTGCCCCGAAGGAGCGGCTTAACGCAGCCCCTGAGAGAGTTGGGTTGGAACTGCAGCAACCGCATGCCGCAGCCCCAATCCAGCTTTTTGCTGGCACAAAAAGAAGTGGCAAATTTCTGCTCCTTTTTGCACCAGCAAAAAGTCTGCTTTTCTGCTGCTGCCATGTCTTTGCGGCGCTCCTGTGGTGTGTGGCATCTAAACACTGCACTGCTGGAGCACTGCAAAGCTGCCCCCCGTGTGGGCAGTGGGGCGGTGTGACGCCAGCATCACGACATGTGTTGTACATACGTCATGCCCCCAAGCCACTGGGACGCCCGCAATTTGAAACGGTCTGTTTCGGCTCAGTGAAAGCAGGGCAGATAGTCCGGGAAACTTGAGAAATTAAGTTTCGACACATTTTCCTGGATACACAGAAAACTTTCACATTCCTTGATTTCGGAGTCCTCCCAGACACAGTTTGGTAGTTCATAAATATGCACTATGCTGCCACTACTCTTTACACATAGGTTTGTTTAATATCTTTCTGATACAATTAAATCATAACCTGCCATTATGCCCAAACTGCCAACCTATGGTTTGAGTGAGCACTCCAAGCCAAATTGCAAGCCACTGCTTGATCTTTATATTTAGTCCTGCTGCAAAGGACTCAAACCAGAGTTTACTGGTCCAGACAGAGCGAGAAACTAGTTTGCTTAAACCAGAAAACAAGCTGCATATAACAAGAGAATGAAATAAGCAGAGTCAGTCTTTGAAGGCATCCACTGTCTTGTCACTGTAGGGATGGTTCTGTTTATTATCAGCAGCATGTACAGAATGCGCAAGAAAGGGCCAAACTAGACATGATTCGGCTGCTGTTCGTGTAGCACTTATCATTCTTTTTGCCTTGTTCACATGTACATGTATGTAAAAATGAGCACACTGGGGGCGAGGGGGAAGCAAAATAAACCCTTCCCCCCAGCTTGCCTTGCTACACTCCACTGTTTTAAATGAGTTCTCTTCAACTTGGCAGATGTGTCAGAGACCTCTCTAGATGTATTGGGACTACAAACACCATCACACCCAACTAACATAGCTATGCTAGTTACGGATGCTGGGAACTGCCATCCAGTACATGTGGAATTGCTAGGTTGGAAAGACTGCTTTAAGCACTTTTTTCCTGGCTCAATTCCCATATTGGTACTAAACTGGGAGAAAGCTGTACAAAGTGAAGGAGCACAGTAGGCAAGAGCAGAGCAAGTTTTACTTCCTTCCCCAGCCTAAAACTTCTCATGTATGTAACAGAACTCCACTCACACTTTATATACAAATTGGAGAGCTGCCCCACCATGGCCCCAAGTATTCTGCTATAGTGTGTGGAAAGGGAGACGAGATTGTGCTCCAGAGGCAAGGACAACATATAAACCTCTCATAAGTTACAGCTGAAATGCCAAAAACAGAAATGTGACTCACAGACATTTCCTGCTTTGCTCCTTCCTATACTGTCTAAATGTTTGACAGATATGTTTGAGAAGCACCAATTTACAGGCAAAGGAAACCTGCAATGTCATCCAGCGTCAAGTAACTAGTACCCAAACTTGACTGTTGTTGTTTTCCTACCACAAAGTATTTTTCCTACCACAGCATTTGGTGCTGTTTCCAATTAGTTCAGAACAGAACCCTGGACAACTAGTCCATGTGAATTATCCAACATCTAGGTAGATTGTAAAACAGCATGTATGTTTGACCCTTGCTGAGAAGAAAATAACAGCTGGACTTATCCTAAGGACTCACTTTTGCCCTATAAAATAATCTTTCCTCTTCACTACATGGCTGTTTTCTCAGTAACTTATTTGTCAAAGATCAGAGTAAAACCTGATTGTATGATTAAACTATCCTCTTTTCAGGTTACTTTTAAGATATTGTGCCACAAAGAGGTGAAGAACTTAACTTGCTAAGGTACTTGAGCCACTCTTCCGCAACACCATGTTTCATGCAGTCAATGCTGTAGTGATTAGTGTCAGACAAGTACTGGAGAGGCCTTGGTTCAAATCCACACTCAGGCAAGAAGCCCAATGGGAGATCTTCAGCCAACTACTACCTCTCATTCTAATCTATCTCACAGGACTGCTGTGAGGACAACAGTGGACTGGGAGGAACTATATATGTTGTCTTGACCTCCTTGGAGAAAAGGTAAGGTAAATGTAGCAAAAGTTAATACAGAAAACATTCAACACCTCCAAACTATTTGTGCCAATTAGCTTTTGCATGCATATACATCTACTGAAGCATTAAAATAAGACAAGTGATTCAATTCTGACTACCTTTAAAAGAGCAATTGAGCTGCTCATTTTTCATTTAAAAAACAGGCACATGAATAGTTTGGAAATGTTAGTGCAATGGCAGAAATAAATTAAAAATGCTGACTTCATTAATTGAACAAAATTATTACATATTTTGTCAGCCAAAATAAAAACCAAGAACCAACTTTTGGGGATTTACAAACACATTGTTACAGTTAGCCAAGGACACTTTATTCCATTCTTGGTCACAGCACTGATCCCTGACTGTCACATTTCTTTGATTTTCCCCCATATCACTAATGGCTATAAGAGAAGATTTTGAAATGACTTTCAAATTATTTATAAAATTTAAAGGGAAGGGATGGAATCCAAATAACAATCGGGTAGGAAAGAGTCTTGAAATATCTTATCTTTCAGTTCAACTTTCTAGGTCAAGCTACCTTGAGATAACTAGAAGAAATCTGTACTAAGGGGAACCAAATTGCATTGTATGCAGAATGTAACATCTCTAAACTTAACAACATCTCTGACAGAAAAGTTTCTGAATTATTTGGAGTACTAAAATATACCTTACAAACATTTTTCTTAAAATATAAAAAGCATGTATGTAAATGTAAACCAAACATTAAGTAAAGTGTTCAGAATGGGACAAATGTGTACCTTAAAACATATGAATTGATGGCTGTTTGGAGAGGGAAACATGTTCCAGGAATTTTATTACATGTTTTCAAATTGTTAGAACCTTTCAACTAAGCTTTCACAGAACTGCTAGAGATTGGGAAAGGAAAAGGGACTACACAGGGCATGAGCACAGTCCATTCACCTGAATAGTGGGATATGTATCTACAAAGGAATGCAGTTGTAACTGTTCTGCCATCATCAAGTTTAAGAGAACTCGAAAGGAGGTTCTGTGACTATAAAAAAACCTCTCTGGAATAAGAGAGACATTTAGAATTTAGGCACTCACATGATCATTTTAGTTTGACTAACTATGGTTGTCAAGAGAGACATGAATATAAATGCAGGTATACCTCAGCTAACAAAATAAGTATGTTCTTGGGCTTTACTTCTTTAACAGAAACTTTGGTACTAGAAGTAGAAGTAATATGGAAAGAACAGAGATAGGTTCTTATACCAAAAAAGAAGAGCAGTTCACATATTTCAATAAATGTTTTATTCAAAACAAATATCATGTACATGTTGAAAGAAAACAAAAACATTCAGAATATTCTATAGACCATTGAAAGCTTCTTCCAAAATGCATCCAAGGATGATTTTGTTTTCTTTCAACAGCCTCCATGTTTGTTATGATTTCCCTTTTGGCAGTGAAAGTTAAAGGGTTATGCTTTTTCAACATGTCTGGTAGTTGGTGAGGAAGACAAATCTGCTTTCTCCTTTTCTTTCTGTTTTGCTTTTCACACATGCCCAGAAAATGCATCTGGAAGCAGTTTACTTTGCCTGTTGTATGTGAGTACACACAGCTACAGTAGGATCATCTAGAGTAGGATCTCATTCTTTCCCAGGTAAAGTTATATTGCATTGTTTACTGCAAGAACACTATTGCAATCCAACACTGAAAGTCTGTCCTTCACCATCCTCCCACTGCCAAGGCTTAAAAAAAAAACCCTTCTAGCTAGATAGAATACAAAAAGAAGGGTGGGTGGCTAGGCTTCCACAAAAATGGGGAAAAGAACTTCTTTGTCAGAGGCTTTGGAGAAAAACAGATGGGCAAAATAAGTAGATTTCAGGCTGGCTTCAAGGTGGGGCGTTTAGATGATGCATGCTTTGATGGTGGCTGGAAAGTGCCCTCTAGCTGTTTTATGGGGAGAAAAGCTGCTTCTGCTCTGATGCCCTGTCCCAGTGAAGCGCTGCACATGCGAATGTCTGCATATTCACAGGGACGGCCATGCAATAAGATGGCAGTTGCCAGCAGTTCAGTCCTGCGAAGGTGCACAGGGATGTTGGTGGGGACAATAAAAAAAAAGTACCCAGTGGTGCAGCTTGAAGCTGTGCTGTGTGCTCCTGACACGTGCGCTCCAGCTGCCTTGGGAGCTGGGGTTTGGTTGGTGGGATTTCATTGTTGCTTCGGAAAGGGCAGCTTCAAGCCACTTTTTCCTGCCCGTCTGTTTTGCCCCTTTGTTAACTTAGGTATGTCTGCAATTCCACAAAAACCAATCTAAAGAATCAATTTTATTTTTGGCACTACACTTCTACTTTGGCCCTATACCTATAGCTTTCATAGATTATCACAGAATAAGATTTATGAAATGACTGAAAGCAACCTAGTTTGGCTGTGTGTAGAAAATTAATATCTTTCTAATATGTTCAAGATTACTTTTACATTTTAATGGATGTGTCACTTAAGCAGTGTGTATGTGCCTGCCTTCAAGTTGACTGGTGACTAATGGTGACCTCATGAATTTTGTAGGAATTTCCGAGGCAAGGAATACTCAGTTCCTTGTCAGTTAAATCCTTTGAAATATAGCCTGTAGCACCTGATATTAATTGACGATCACCCATCTGAGTACTAACCAAGGCTGACCCTGCTCAGCTTCCAGGATCTGGTGCTTTTAGGTTATTTAGGCCACAAGCAAGACGTAAATTTAGATAACATGGCACCTTAACTACAGTCAGCCCTCTGTATCCACAGATTCAAGCATCCACGGTTTGAAAATTTTTCAAAATATTTATATTCCAAAAAAGCAAATCTTAGGGTCCTGGAACTAAACCCCAGCGGATACCAAAGGCCTTTCATATATTCTTTCTCCAAACAGGAGTGACTGAGCACACATCAATTCTATTGCTATGGGGCACCACCTGCTGGGCAGAAAGAGCACTGTATGGGTACTTTTTTTTAGCTTCCTCTGATTTTCAACAACTATAGAAAGTACAATATTGAGCTAACAGTGGTAACTACAATTTGATATTTGATTTCTTTCTTTTTTAGACCATCAGAGTCACATTCTGTTGCAGAATCCACAAAGTAGTAAACTTATATAGGCATTCTGAGGCATTGTCAGCTATACAGTTGTAAACAGTGTTGCCAAATTTTAGCCACTTGCCTTGTACAGGTTTTTAAAAAAATCTAAAAACACTACGACTAAAATATCCCAATAAATCGCTTTTTATCCCTGACTATTTTTTAGTCCCAGCTAAAGTAATATATAGGTACAAAAATGTCTCATTTTGTTTTCTAATGAATCATGGTGCAAAAAAGAAGAAATAATGTGTTCTGGCTGTCATTAGGTTGGTTCCCATTTGGGGGGGAAACACTGTAATTGGGATCAGGAAAATATATATTAAATCCTAACCACAACCTTAACTCTTAATACATAAGAATTCTCATTTAGGTAAATGAGAACAGCTCATTCAAAGCAAGTTTTTGTTTTGTTTGGGGAAAAATATCCTGATGCATGATACAGCAGTGGAATACTCTGAAAATTTGGGTTGCCAGTTTTGGTAACACAGCTGCAATCAGACAAACACTGTTGATTTTCCACAAGTCTAAAGCATCCCTAAACATATTGTGTGAGCTTAGTTAGCACTAGCCCATAAGCATTTAACAGGTACAAATACACAGATGCAAATATGTAATGCACTCTCTCTGTGTATGGTTTCCACAATGTTATAAACTGAAGTTAGGCTAGTATTAGTTGCTAAACAAAAGCATAAATAAGATGGATAGTAGTGCCCTTCCCAAAAAAGGGTAGACACGAGGGCTTAAATTTTTTTTAATTAGCCCATTAAATCTATAATGCAGCTATAATGTTAAGCCTAGGCAGATGTCAATAGAGGGCTTATAAAAGTTAATTTTTTTGGACTACAGCTTTCAGTGGGCCATGCCATCTAGGAGATTTGGGAAGTTTTAGGTTACTAGTATCAATGTGACAGACTTCTTGAGAGCCCCATTTAAACCATTCTGAGGGATCCAAAGTGAGTAAAATCAATGGATTTTAAAGCTGAAGTAGGAGACATTTTAGTTCAATCTGGGTTTTCAGATTGTTCTAGCTTCCAGATATATGCTTACCTGGTTGGTGAGGAGAGCCATATCTGCTTGTTTGGTGTCTGTTTATTGATCACATAGGTCCCCATGTTTCCACCTAGTTTAATTGTTAATACTCCACTCTACAGGAGAAAAATGGGTGAGGGAGACACAAAACCATCATTTTTAGCTAGAAGCATATTTTCCTCAGTTTACTGTATTGCAAAACAGCAATGGAAACCCACTGGAAGAGTTTGGGTAAGTCACTTTTTCAGTTTCAGAAGAAGGCAAAGGCAACCCCCTTCTGAATAAATACAGTCGTCCCACCATTTTAGCAGACTTCAAGTCCACGGTCTTTGCGAACTGGCAAGCGGGGAAAGTTAAAATGGCATGTGCGCCCATGGCACATGTACAGGGCCGCTTCAAGCCAATGGGGCTTGAATATTTGCAAATTTCTATTTTTGCGGGGTGGGGGGCTGGAACAGATCCCCCACAAAAATTGAGGGGCAACTGTATTGACAAGAAAGCCCCAGTACAGGTTGGCCTTAGGGTCACCATACATCAGAAATGACTTGAAGGCACATAGTAACAACAAAGAACTTTCAATACATAGGATTTTGAAGCCCACAACAAAAAAGCAAATAAATAAATAAATAAATAAAAAAGTAAATCACAGCCATATTGATTAAATTAGTTTCGATTAATTCCTATCCATACTAATTCCTGTGTTAATTTTCCATATTCTCTACTGCACAGCCATGCTTTCAGGAACAAGGATGTGTGTGCATATAAATAGTATACTGGCATGTATTAATAGTACTATATCTGGTGTTTTCTGGAAATTGACTTCACATTCACTGTTTGCTTCCAATAACATCTTGGGAATCATCCACAAGGTAATAAAATTACACTGATTCAGGGACAGAGAATACCATAGAATTCAGCAATCTTCCCTGCCTAGAGACTATGCTTATGGGTATTGTGATCCAACATCTAAAGGATCACAAGTCCCCCACACCTGCGGTTTTCCACTGTCATCTCTCGATAGTGAACTTGCAGTAGCTCTACTTAATTCACTAACATGCTGAAACAGGAAAGATAATTAAGATGAAGAAAACTATGGGGGGTTGCAGACTGCCAGAAATAGTGCAAATTGAGTCCACTTTTAGGGTTAGGCTAAAGGAATCGTGGGAACTGTATTTTATTGTGGCACCAGAACTCTCTGACAGAGAAGACTCAATGTCTCAGAGAAAAAACAATTCCCATGATTCCCTAGCACTAACCCTAACCCTAAAAGTGGACTGAATTTGCACTATTTCTGGCAGTCTGCAACCCCCCTATGTTCATATCAGGGTACAACATACATGGCCCTGCAGGTGTTGTACCTTCAGCTCTCATCAATCTCAGACAGGTATGACAAACTATCAGAACCAATTGGGCTATATTCCAACAACATCTGGAAAATACTAGGTTCCTTATCCTTGATCTAGAAGGATAGGCAAACTGTCCCCTTTAAGGGCCAAGGGACTTCAGCTCCC
>CM034703.1:91405110-91416945 GCA_020142125.1 Phrynosoma platyrhinos
TTCTGGGAGCTGAAGTCCCTTGGCCCTTAAAGGGGACAGTTTGCCATTTTATCAGCCCTTAGTTTACTCCAGTTTTCTTAACTGTATCTAGATGAGTCCAACAGTACATTTCAATTCTATTTCTTTGTATCTCTGATGAAGTGCTTAGATGCTAGAGAATATTTCAGCAAAGTTTTTAAACAAACCACATACAGGCATATGGCTATGACAACTTTCCTCTCTGTGCTATCCATTCTTTTTTAGCCCTGCTTTGATGAGCATGAACATAGACAGAAACAGGCTTCAACTTCAGTTTAAGTTTAGATGACTCAAACTGGGATTGCAGAAAGACTGGGAGTGAGTCTACACTGATAGGAAAATCCAGTTTATCTTTGGGTTACCTTAATCTGTAGCAACCATGGGCTTGTCTACACACACTGAGGCAAGTTTGGGAGAACTGCCTACACAGTTCTCCCTTTCAAACACACTCTGGTCTGATAAATCACATTATGCAGTGACCTGAGAGTAGTCACTCTGTTTTTTCCCCTCTCTGCCCTCCATGCATGTGAATTATATGTATTTCTGAACTACTCCCCCCAGCCACACAATGATGTCGCTATGAAATGCAGTCCACACATATACACAAATATCTGGAGTTTTCACTCGAAACCAGGATAAATCCCCACTTTTTCCCCTTTGGATTAAAACCATGAGATGAAAATGCCCAAATTCAGCTGGAATCATCCCATACATCCTCAAGGCTTTATAGAAGCTAAAGAACAAGGAAGCCCCCCAAAGCACCCTGGACCTCTACTCTCTCAACCCTACTATAGACTGAGCCTAGAGAGCCTTTACAGACTACCAGAAATAGTGCAAATTGAGGCCACTTTAACTGTCCTGGCTCAGTGCTAAGGAATCATGGGAACTGTAGTTTATTGTGGCACCAGAGCTCTCTGGCAGAGAAGGCTCAATGTCCCAGATGTTCCCATGATTCCCTAGCAGAGCCAGGACAGTTAAAGTGGCCTCAATTTGAACTATTTCTGGCAGTCTGTAAATGCCCTAAGGCATGTTGCTGATTGTCCAGCTGCTTCCAGCCATGCCTTGGGGGGGGGGGGAGACTTGGAAAAATGCATTTCAAAATCCAAGTTCTAGCTTCAATCACCCTTTACATTCAATAGGAGCAGCCTGAATGGCTGGAGATTGTTTTGGAATGGGATTTTTCATGCTTCATATTTCGTGCATCATTAACTAAGCAACTTCCACAAATAGGAGGCTTACTAGAGGAGACAGAGCTCAGTAATGGCTTTTTCTTTTTCTTTTTTGAAGTACAAATACCCAAACATGACTAATGATTATGATAGCTGGGGAATTCTGGGACTTGTAGTCCAAAAGGTAACATTTCCAAGCTAGGGAAGGGGTCAGAAGGAAGATTTGGAGCATTTGGGGTGTATGAGAGTTGCCTCCTTTAAGATAGCACACCATGTGCCTTTATTAGCTTATTAGCTGTGTAAAATTCCTTCCAGATATTAAGCAGAGGTTCTAAAGATATTAAAAGGGCCACTCACATTACCTGTACGCAATGTTACATGGTTAAGTTTGGCTCCTGAAATTTTATGTTTTAGGTGAGCTGTAAAGACATCCTGCCCTACCAGGATTGCATTTTGTTCTCATGTTCTGTTGCCCTTCTTCATTATATTTTCACTACTGTATTGTTGCACTATAATTTTAAAATTGCTTTTCTTCTATTTTACTCTGAAAACCCCTTTTAGAGCCAAACTACAGCACAGTTTTCATATATTTGTTGGAAACAAACAAATAGGTAAAATAGCCAGACTTCTTCAATGCTAAATAGAAATCTTTCCAATCTTTGTATTATTTCAAAACAAAAGCACCATTACAGCATGCCTTTTCTATCAAAATATCCTAGAATTCATTTTTAACCATTAGGTTACTATTATCATGCTAAATACATCAGGTCTTGTGACAAACAGACACTACTTATTACCTTTTTTCTCATTAAACTTTTTGCAAAAAAATTGTTTAAAAGGATAGATAACAAAGATTTGATATTATTTTACAAAAAACAGGAGGTTGTTTTCTATGTCACATATTAGGTGTATACCAATATGTTGAGACCACATAGCTATTCCTAGTAAATTAATGCTTGTAATTTTTGGTTATGTATCAGGCATGCTAATTACTCTATTAATGAAAGTAAAATAAATCAAGGTGAGCTCCCAGAACTAATGGTAGTATATTTCCACATTAAGTTTAAATAATCACTGTGGGGAAAACAAGATACCAGTCTGAGTCTCACTTATTTGAAATGCTTGAGGCCAGAGGTGTTTTGGATTTGGATTTATTTTTTTAGAATACGGTACCTGTATTTCCATATATATGTACATAATGAGATATCTTGGAGAGAGAATCCAAGTCTAAACACAAAAATCATTTAAATTTCATAACACCTTATACACATAGCCTGAAGGTAATTTTATACTATATTTTATTAACTTTTTGCATGAAAGAGTTTGTATATACTGAATCATCAGAAAGCAAAGGTGTCACTCATGTGAACAATTTTTGATTTTGGAATATTTTGGTTTTCAGAATTCTGGGTATGGGAGACTCAACTTGTAACAACCATACACACACACACATACACACACATAACTTGAAAAGTGTTGAATTCCAATTCACATATTTTTCTAATGTTAATATGCTACAGTATTTTGGCTGTGTACAGATTAATGATTCCTAGTGAAAAAAAATCAAATTTCAAATGAGATTTTATTTCCAGAATGAAAAGATTAAACAGTGACATTTCATCATGAAAGATCAAATGGTCCTTCAGTCATTTCAGCAACTTTCAAATGCGACACCCTGTGGCCAAGCTATGTAACTAATCCATAATACCCGTGTTAGAATACAGTGTGGTTACTTCCTGAAGGACAGCTCCTAGTGCTAAAAGTCAAAAGGCACTAAGCTATTTTATTCTTTCTTAAGGTAAAAAAAAAAATGATGGAAGCAGTAGGAAAACATCAAGAGGAAAAGGTTATAAGTGGAAGATGACAGCCTCTCAACCCTTCTCCACATGGTAAAACGCCATGGTTGTGGCAGGATAATGAACTATGAAGTCATGCACCCACATATAAAAATAATGTATATTTTATTAGTAAGATTTCTCCAAAGCATGAATCACAACCACACTTGAACTGCTGAACAAGTAGAATTTTAAGTCCTGTGGGGACAGCAAAAGCAATAACTGCAGAATGAAAAGGATGTGGCATTGAAGAAGATGACAGATGTATAGGAGGGGGAAAATGAGGCGAATGGTTTGAAATGAGTAGCACATTAAAAGCCTGACATATGGCAAAGAATCAGTACTGGAAAAGGCTGGCCTGCTTCACAGTGTGATCAGTAAGTTTCTAAAATTATACAGGAGGGCTAAGATGTTTGTGTATTTACATGCAATTGCATAACATTTGAAGAATATTGTGTTAACCAACACTTATGGAAATCAGGAATGATACCATGCTCTTTATGGCTTCACAAATTTGTAGCAGTACTAGTAAGTAGTAATAGTAACAGACCTACAGCCAGACGTATTTTAAGGTGCCATTTCACCTTTCATGATGAAATATCACTTTTAATCTTTCTTTTCATTCTGGAAATAAAATCTCATTTGAAAATTGATTTGTTTCACTAGAAAAGATAAAATTGGATAAAATTAGCCCTGGTGGCAGAGTGGTTAAATGCCTGTACTGCAGCCACTCACTCGCAAACCATAAGTTGGTGAGTTCAATACCAGCCAAGGGCTCAGGCTCGACTCAGGCTTGTATCCTTCCAAGGTCGCTAAAATGAGTACCCAGCTTGTTGGGGGCAATTAGCTTATACATTGTAAACCGCTTAGGGAGTGCTTAAGTGATAAGCAGTATAGAAATGTACTTGTTATTACTATTAGAAACACCTGTAAAAGCTAGCAATAAAAAAAATTAAAATACCCCAAAGGAGACATCATAGTCTTCAGGAGTAAATGGCTTGTCTGCCAAATCGTCAAAGAAATCCATCAATGACTCTAGTGTTTCTTCAGCAAGCTTTTCATATGTCGTTTCATCTAATGATCTGTAAAAGCAAAAGGAACAATCATTAACTTGGATTTTATCCTCCTTAAAAAACAACAGTAGGACTAGTGCAATGCCAGTACTACAAAATAACACATAGACTAAACCAAAAGTATTTGCCACAAACTTGCATATGGAACATTACAGGTTACATTATGCAAGAAAAAAAGTGATCTGTATAGTCCAGACATTCTATTCAATAATTCAGTACACACTGCACAATGATTTCTATTGAATTATACTTAGTGAGACATTCTTCTTAAGAACTCTTTAGTCTTTATTGTATTTGTATATTATTGCCTAGAGAAAGAGAAATTAGTTTTGAAGAAAAAAAACATTCTCTTGGGGTTTAGGTGAAACACAATTACAGTATATGGGAGTAGGCACTGTACTGGAAACAAAAAGAATGTCTCTTGTAAAATCATCCCTGCTACTTGTTTTTATAAGTGATTATTTCAAACATTATTAACTATTTTAAAACTGCTACTCATTTTAGCTATGATACCTCTCAATCTAAAGCAGGAGTAGGCAGATCTCTGGCTTCTGAGATTTACTTTTGTCTTTTACTAGATCCCTTATATTCACCAGCTAGAGCCTGGTTGCACTGTTGTTGTTGCGTAGCTTCAAATTATTTCCAACTTATAGCGACCCTAAGGTGAACCTATCACAGGGTTTTCTTCAAAGGATTTGTGCAGAGGAAGTTTGTCACTGCCATCCTCTGAGGCTGAGAGAGTGTGACTTGCTCAAGGTCACTCAGTGGGTTTCCATGGCTGAGCAAGGAACTGAACTCTGGTCTCCATAGTCATAGTCCAATGCTCAAGCCCCTACACCATGCTGGCTCTCCACTGCTACTGCTAACTGCCTTCATATCAATCTCAACTTATGGCAACTGTATGAATGAGAGACCTCCAAGTCATCCTGTCATCAGTTACCCTACTCAGGTCTTGCAGACTCAGGCTGTGGCTTCCTTGATAGAGTCTATCAATACGAAATATAGTTTTCCTCATGATATGTTCAAAATATGACAGTGTCAGTTTAGTCATCTTGGCTTCTAGGGACAGTTCAGGCTTGATTTGCTCTCAGACAAATTTGTCTTTTTAGCTGCCCACATTATCTAGTAATAATAATAATAATAAATAATAATAATTATATCCCACTCCTCTGCATAGAACTCTCTAGCACCACATTTCAAATTAGTTGATTTTCTACCTCTCAGATTTCTTAACTGTCTATCTTTCACAACCAAATATGGAAATAGGAAATACGATAGCACAGACCAGGGGTAGGCAACCTAAGGCCCGGGGGGGGGGGGCCTTTGGACCGGCCCCAGGCCGGTCCAAAGGCCGCCGCCCGCTGCCACCCCGCTGCCACGATGATACTGATTATTGTTGTTATTACTTGTTCTTGGCAAAATCTCCACAGGGGTTTTGCCATGGCTTTTCTGGGGCTGAGACAGTGTGCATGCATATTTTAAATTTTTTTTATATATTTTTAAAATTTTATTTATTTATTTTATTTATTTATTTATGGTGCTTTGGCCCCCCAATTGTCTGAGGGACAGCAACCCAGCCCCCGGCTCAAAAAGGTTGCCTACCCCTGGCATAGACTTTACTATTCTATATCTTTATACTTCAGGATCATGCCTAGTTTCTTGACAGCTACCCTTTCAAGTCTGTCTTCTACTGATTTCTTGACTCCAGCCGCCATTATGATTAATGACTGAGCCAAAGTATAGGAAACATTTGATTCTCTTGATGTTTTCACAGTCTACTTTAGAACTGCACAGTTAGAATTAAAACATTCTGAGCATACAAATTTGTTTTGAGTAGCTCACAGAACCTCCACACCTGGTTATTCTAATTTTTCTCAATTTCAGTAGCAAAATTTGGGATGGGTTTGTTGATGCTATTAAATAATTGTGAGTTAGTAATGTTTGGTGATCTACTGCACATCACCCAGCATCTATTAGCAGATCCAAATGTACATTCTGCCTGTTCCTAGTCCAACAACTGACTAAATACTGAATAAATATTGCAAGGAAAAATGTAGTCAGAAAATGATTTAAAAAAAAAAAACAACTAGAAAAAATTATTAAATTATCTTCAAGACCAATCATAAACAAGGAGGCTTATTGTCTTGCCCCAAATCCTTGTACTTTGGCTGTTTCTGGTGGGGCTGTGCACAATCTATATGGCTTCCTTGCTAACCTGAATGGCAGTCAAAAGGAAATACAACGTATTGCTTCTGCAAGCAGGAAAAATATACCCGTATTTTCTGGTGTATAAGACGACCCCCCCATTTTCCCAGTCAATATATAGTTTTAGCACCTCTATCCTCATTATCCTTATATCCGGCGTATAAGACGACCCCCCCCACTTTAGCCACAGATTTTGCAGGTAAAAAAGTAGTCTTATACGCAGGAAAATAAGGTATGCAGATACATTGAAACCTGAGAAAACATCACATTTGTCAGGGACTACAGATTTTGTAGTATTGAGTGGTATAAAATGTACAGAAACGACCTATTTAGACGTGTCCCCAATCAGGGAAAGGTCTACATTTAAGCTCATGTTAATTATAACTCATTTAACCCAACAGATGCATTAAATGACAGAGCATTTAAAGAATAGATACCGTAACTATAGGAGACAGCAAAATACAGCGGGCACTCAATATACGCAGGCTTGCAATCCATGGATTTAACCATCCACAGATGGCAACCCTGTTGCTTTCAATGGAGGTGCATGCAGGCACTCACATTAGCATGCATGCATATCGCGCCACCACTGAAATCAATGGGACTAGAAGTCCCACATTTTTCTTCAACCATGGAGGAGTCCGGAATGGATTCCCCATGGATACGAAAGGAGGACTGTAAGGATGTTACAATAGTTTGGAATTAAATCTGGTTTAATGTGAATGCTTCCTTAAGCTCTTTGTGATATTTCAGTACCCCAGAGGTATGCAAGCTGTTTGTTACACAGCAGCTCCTGCCATCCCTCACCATTGTAAATATTGTTTAAAGCTGGTGAGAACTGCAGTCCAGCAACATCTGCCAGGTCACACTTTGCCCACCTTTGCAATAGGTGAATGAAAATTTTCATTTATTTGCTACAGGAAATGAAGCAACTATTCTATAAGGAGAGTTTGCAGCAATTCTAGACTAAGGATGTACTATTGAGTTGTTATTGTGTGCCTTCAAGACATTTCTGACTTATGGCAACCTCAGAGCAAACTTATTACGGGGTTTTCTCTCTGTTACTCTATATATACTAATGGTTTGTATAATAAGAATGCAATATTGAACACCTGTTTAAAGCTTAAGATCAGTTTTTATATTATGGCTGTTGAATGGTTGCTTCTAATGTGTGACTCCAACCCATTATGCACTGAAAATATTGGAACAAGGATCATCATGTAAGAAACATGATCACATTCTATAACAAAGCAACAAAACAATGTCAGGTATACAAACAGTCACTTGGAAACCTTTCCTAAATGCTAACAAAAATCCATCAGTGATACCTTTATTGGCCAACCAAAATGCACAATATACTTGTTGCAAGCTTTTGAAGCTCCATGGGTAAAACAATTTTCTTCTTCTTAAATTTAGACTGAATTTGCATGTTTTACCTCTACAGCCATTGAAATATTCCTGATGCAAACACATGGAGACTTCTTGAGGAATCCATTGATCTCTGCCTCAAAGAGGCCTGTGGCCTCACTGGAATGGAGACATATTAGACTGCAAAAGAGGGGTCCCTGTTGAGATGCAAATACATTTAATTTTAAATTTCCGGGACTTTGCAAATCTCCCTATAGCCAGATGGCAGAACTTAATCAATTAACGTCTTAATTAAAAAGTGAGCTGCCATGGATTTTCTAGTAAATAAAATTATTCTGAAGGCATCCAACTACTCTTCTACCTCCTATGCCAGGTTTGGAGAAAGTATTGCCTCCTCCTACTGCTGGTTTTGAGGCCCTGGGGCCTAAAAAAAACATTTTTCTGGGTTTTTTTTTGTTTTGTTAAAAATGTTTCCTCACACCTAGTGGAGGGCAAATTTCACAATGTTTTGATCTCAAAGGCTGTAGGGCTAAGACAGGCTGTTTCCAAACTAGAAATAAACCAGAAAAATCAAGCCTGGTCCCATGGCAAGAAAATCCCTCTAAACCAATGTGCATGGCATGGGAGTGCGGCCCTCTAAGGTCCCTGGTTAGCCAATACAGCTTCTCAGAAAAGAGGGACCTAAACATGTAATCGGTACGATTGTTCATTTTGTGTGAGCACCCAGAAGGTGGAAATTTGTTCTCTTTTCCATCTTCCTGTGTCTCTCTACAATGGCTCTGGGGAATCCCCCAAACCAGATGTTAAGGGTACACCATTCTGCTGATGGAAAGTTCCATCTGCAGAAGAAACTAAATGGATTCCTCCCATACTACTCAACCGTTTTAGCAATTAATGCCTAACAAAGCTACCATGGGACTGGCTATGCTTTTATTTTCCATGGATTGCAACACTCAATGTTCATTTTGGAATATCAAATAACAATGTGTATTGATTTATTGAGAAATTCCCAGAATTACTAAGTGGCCAATTCTGTGTGCAACTTACCTCTTATCAGTGAGAATTTCTGAACTTCTTGCACATATAAGCTGAACGTATTTGGCGTTCACCATCAGAAAAGAGTCTACAGATCGTGAACAAGATTCCTGTGAAGAAATCAGTTTGAAGTACCTTAATGAAGGTCATCATATCCTCCAGCAGAAGGTTAGTGCAAGTGTTATCAAGGGCCTCCACAACTTTCAGAGTTGTAATCTTGTTAAGAAAGGATCATACCAAGGATCATTTCATTCTGTAAATGAAGTGGAATTATATTATCGGAGTCTTCCAATAATACAAAAATAGGTGAAATGAGGGGACAATTCCACTTAATTCATGGGACATTTATGGGATCAGCGCAATTAGTGAGAAAGCCTTTTATGCAATCATGTTCAATTGCGCTTTCTAGACAAGACAATGTCCCAATAAACCTGATTTGGTGTGAAAGCCATTCCCACAATCACGGGATAACCATGGGACAGGAACTGGATAATGATTCCCCGTCCCCCTGTGTGATAAAGTCCTGTATGTATTATACCCATTTTTAATGGGGGGGTAGTTTTCTTCTTTTACAAAAAGAAATGTAAGTTCCTGCTTCTTAGACACCCTGAAAATGGAGGTGATTGGAAATTCCTCCTGGACATAAGAATGAAATATAGGACATGTCCTGGAAAAAGGAGGACGTGTCTGGTCACTCTGCCCACAATCCATGACTCTGGAGATTCCCAAAGGCCTTTTATTCCATTTGCAGCAACAGAGAATGAGACCCCAGGCAGCCTTACCTTAATCCAGGGGTTCCCAAACCTGGGTCCTTCAGGTGTTTTGGAATTCAGCTCCCAGAAGCCCCAATCAACTTGGACAGCAAGTCATGGATTCTGGGAGCTGGTGTCCAAAACATCTGGAAGGCCAAAGGTTAGGAAGCACAGCAAAGCACCGTCTGCCGAGGCCCTAAACATTGCAAATATGGGGCAAAGAGAAGGGCTTTTCCTCGAGGAAGGGCCTATACAGACTGCCAGAAATAATGCAGCTTGAGTCCACTTTAACTGCCCTGGCTCAGTGCTAGGGAATCATGGGAACTGTCCTTTGTTGTGGCACCAGAGCTCTCTGACAGAGAAGGCTCAATGTCTCACAAAAAAAACTACAATTCCCATGATTCCCTAGCATTGAGCCATGGCAGTTAAAGTGGCCTCAAGCTGGATTATTTCTGGCAGTCTGTACAGGCCCGAAGACCCCCTGCCCTCCCGCTTCTTTGCTGGTCCACCACCATTTTCTACTTCAGAGGAATCCCTCTTTCCTCAAGGCAAAGGAAACAAGCTCCCTTTCCCAAAAATACAAAACAAAACAAAACCCTAAAACTCCTCTCCAAGAAAGAGGCGGGGGGGGGAACCCCCAAAAGAGCGATTCAAATTCTTCTCCTCGCAGACTCTCGCGTTGCTTTCCTCACACGTGTTCAGACTGTGGAATTAATACAGTCTGATACCGCTTTAACCGCCCCCGGCTCCGTGCTATGGGATTCTGGGATATGTAGTTCTGTGAGGCGTTTCGCTTTCCCTGTAAAAAAACAACAACAACACTACACATCCCAGGATTCCATACCATGATGGATCCATGTCGGTTAAAACGGTGTCAAAACGGATTAATTCTCCAGCGTGGCCGCCCTTGTTCCTACTCAATTGGGGAGGCGGCGGTTATTTTCCTCAGAGGGAGGCCAAGGCAAACCCTCTCAGAAGGACCAGAATGAGGGCCTGAACAGACTGCCAGCAATAATCTAGTTTGAGACCACTTTAACTGCCCTGGCTCAGTGCTAGGGGATCATGGGAACTGTAGTTTTTTCCTGAGGCATTGAGCCTTCTCTGTCAGAGAACTCTGGTGCCACAACAAACTACACTTCCCATGATTACTTAGCACTGAGCCAGGGCAGTTAAAGCGGCCTCAAGTTGGTTTATTTCTGGCAGTCTGTTCAGGCCTTGACTGACTGAGGGCCCGCTTTCTTGCAGCCTCCCTTTCCAGGCCGAGCTGGGCCCACTCACCGGCGGCCTGCGGGGGAAGGAAGAGGAGGGAGAGGCCGAGGGTCTTCCGAGGCCCACCGAGGCCTCCTTCCAGCGCCTCAGGCCTCCGCCGGTGGCGAGCCGAGAGGCCGCGGAAAGGGCGCCGGGTGCTCGGGGCCTCCACATACTGGGCCGCCGCCGCCGCCGCCGCCACGAAACTACGGAGGAGCTGAGGCGCAGTGGAGCCCCCTCGCGGCGCCACAAAGCGCACGCAAGGCCCCGGCTTCTGGCGGCGCCTATGGTTGAGGTTGCTGTGTGCCTTCAAGTCGCCTCCGACTTACGGCGGCCCTCAGGGCTTTCTTGGCAAGTTTCTTCACCAGAGGGGTGGTTTTTGTTTTTGTTTTTTTTTGCCTTTGCCATCCTCTGAGGCTGAGAGTGTGTGACTTGCCCAAGGTCACCCAGTGGTTCTACATGGACCTGTTGGGATTCAAACCCTGGTCTCAGAGTTCTTTCCTTCCTCTGAGGTTGAGAGAGTGTGACTTATTAGACTCCTAGAATTAGAAGAGACCACAGGGGCCATCCAGTCCAACTCTATTCTGTCATGAAGGAACTCTCTCAGTCCATGCAGGAACTCTCAGTCAAAGCACCCCCTGTGACAGATGGCTACTACCATCCTCTGCTTAAAGACCTCCAAGGAAGGAGACTCCACTACTCTCCTAGGAGTGTGTTCCACTGTCGAACAGCTCTCACTGTCAGGAAGTTCCTCCTAATGTTGAGGAGGAATCTCTTTTCCTCTAGTCTGAATCCATTGCTCCAGGTCCTGTTCTCTGGATCAGCCGGGAAAAGGCTTGACAACCCTTCACATATTTAAACAGGGCTATCATATCGCTTCTTAACCATCTCTTCTCCAGGCTAACTTGCCCAAAGTCACCTCACGGAGCAGGGATTCGAATCCTGGTCTCCAGAGTTAATAGTTCAACACTTAAACCGCTATACCACACCAGCTCTATGTCCTGTAGCATGTATGTGTACCTCCAAGTCGCCTTTCTACTTATGTGACCCCATGAATTTCATAGGGTTTCCTTAGGCAAGGAATACTGACACATATATATATATATGGGAGACCACCAAGGAATTCCAGGTG
>CM034703.1:91417045-91447817 GCA_020142125.1 Phrynosoma platyrhinos
TCCTCTGAAATATAGCCCTCTCTATATAATGCACCTGGAATTCCTTGGTGGTCTCCCATCCATCCAGTGGATGGTAGTCTACCATCTATTCTTTTGCAGTGATCCTGCTTAGGTTCCTAGATGGTCCTAAAGGGTATTTGTTGTTGCAATGAGGCAGGCATAGATGGAAAATGGCTTGCTTTTTTTGTGAAATTGCTCTGAGTGGAAAAGGTCAGGCTAAATGTGCTCCAGCTGAACTTTTGAGACAGTTCCCCATTCCCCTCAGACAGGTTTGCGCTGCTTGAAGATTGTTAGACCACAGAGCTAACCACATTGCAGCGTATGTTCACATGTCTGTAGCATGTTTTCTTTGAGTTCAACCAAGGGTCAAGCTTTCTGTTTTGGCAAGGTTGTGATAAGCTAATGAAGTGCATATAGGGGTTTGACTTAAAGAATAAGCTTTAGCCAATGAAATGCCAAGCTGTGCCTTATACGTAATGTATAATGTAAAGTCCAGCCTGCTCCTTTTAAAAATGGTATAAAATAAGCTGCTTGAGCCCAGCAAGGGACTCTCAGTACTTTTGGAAAATATTCCAACTGAGGGTCTTTGGCCAAATAAAGTCTGTTTTCCTTTACTACCTTGGTCTCGGTTCTCAGTTATTTGCAACTTGCTGCAACAGTTGTTGTTGTTGTGTGACTTCAAGTTGTATCTAACTTACGGTGACCCTATTGTTTTCTTGACAAGATATGTTCAGATATGGAGGTTTGCCTTATCCTGAGGCTGAGAACATGTAACTTGCTAAGGTCACCCAGTGGGTTTCATGGCCAAGTGGGAAATCGAACCCTCGTCGCCAGAGTCGTAGCCCAACACTCAAACTACTCTGCCAGGCTGGCTCTTTTACTACTGATTAATTTGACATTTGGAGGTGAAAAGTAGTTCAGAGCCAGTTTGTCTTCAGTCCCCATGCCACTTCATCAGATTCTACATGAGATGCCCTCCAACTGCCCTGATTTGGCAGGGTCAGTCCAGACCAATCCATTGCCATTTCACTTTTTTAGCTGCTTTTAAAATGTCCCAGTTTTTCTTTTCTCCATCCACCTTCCCTCTTTGTCCTCCATTTACTTCAATTGAAGTAAACCGAATTCAAAGTGCTAAAATAGTTTTCACTCAGTTTTCAGCAGGAGAGGAAGAGGAGGGGTAGGATTTTGACCTTCCCAGTAGACTTAGGCAAAGCCAAACTTCTGCAGCCTCTCCTAGAGTTTATGTTTACCCTTATTAACTTTTGCTTAACCATATACTAACTATATAACTTTTGCTGTCTTGATCATACTCTGATGTTGCTTGGCCACATGTGTCCCAGTTTTCATCTGTGAAATGTTGGAGGGCATGAGATGAGTGGGAACTAATTGAAGTGACAGTGAAGGAAAAGACCTCTGCAAGGCTGCCACATTCCTCTCCCCACCTCCTTTGCCTTTCACTGAAAATTGAAATTCACAACTATTTGTCTTTTCCAGCATGGAGAATTTCTCATATACATAGTTCTTCAAAAGAGAGGAGGCCTGTTGGGAAAAAATTAGGCAATAATATGCATATGCAGAGAGAGATCCTTTTGACTGTTTCTGTATGTCTGGTGTCAAACCACTAACTTTAAAAGGGGAAGCCAGCATGGCATAGTGGTTTGAGTGTTAGACTAGGACTCTGGAGATAAGGGTTTGAATCCTAGCTTGGCCATGTAAACCCACAGTGACCTTGGGCAAGTGACATTCTCTCAGCCTCAGTGGATGGCACTGGCAAACCCCCTTTAAAGAAACTTGCCAAGAAAACTCCTTGATAGGTTCACCTTATGGTCACCAAAAGTTGGAAAGGACTTATAATAAATAAATATATAAATAAAATTTAATTTATATCCCGCCTTTAGCCAAGGTTATCCAGGCGGCTTACAACAACTCCCCTACTGCCCAGGCCCCTTACCATGTAGCTGATCCATTAATAATATGTTCTAAATGGTAGATTTTGCCTTCACTTTACAGATTATGAACATGCAAGTACCCAGGGCCCTCTCACACTTCATAATTACAGTATCATATTTCGACTTCAACTGCCATGGCTTCATCCTAAGTCCTGTTTCTAAGGTGTACTCAATATTTTCTGTAAGAGAGCTACATATTCCATGAGATGCAGCTATTATTATTATTATTATTATTATTATGGCGGTTACAGTGGTGCCATAATTGTGTAGTGTGAAAGAGCTCCTAATTAAACATCCCTTTTGGAAATGATTTGCACCTGCTCAACAACATTACCTTTGTAAAGTCGAAGGCTTTCATGACCAGCATCCATAGGTTTTTGTGGGGTTTTTGGGCTGTGAGGCCGTGTTCTAGAAGAATGTATTCCTGACATTTCTCTCTGAAGATCTCATCTTCTCTGAAGATGCCAGCCACAGATGCAGGCAAAAAGTCAGGAATACATTCTTCTAGAACACAGCCTCATGGCCCGAAAAACCCATAAAAACCTATTACCATTGTAGTTGAAAGGAGCAGTTTCACAGAAGGGCTCCCATGCAAATGAGTTCTTGTTCAGTGCCTTTATAAATGGATAGCTATATATGACAAAACAATAAATGCTGCAGAACACAGATTACTTGTAAATATCAACATTTTTATGTAAATACCAACATTTTTATTAGCTCACTAAAGAAACCAAACAGCAGAGGCACACAGGAAGCTGCCTTACACCAGGTCAGGTTGTCTAAGGTCTCAGCTAAAGTCCTTCCATTTGACATTATATAAACTAGGGCATTCCTTAGGAGACACGCTGCAAACCCCGAATCTCCTTTTCCCTTCTACTCCATGCAGCTTTTGTATTGTGAGAACAAAGCAGCATCCAGTTGCCTTTTTCTACTTGCAGCACAACACACATTACTGGAGAACAGCCAGTCATGCTCTGGGATTCAGATAGTATTAATGGCAGCTTCAGTCTCTCATTCCCTTGCCGCCTCGGTCAAAATGTGTGCATTTGAAAGTGTACACATAATAGAAATGAGTCAACAAATTGAAAAGGAGGTAGCTGATTACACTTTGTTGTGGTTTTGTGGCAAATAATAACACCTAGTGTTTTAAAAGGGAAAAAGGATTGGGGGGGCAGGGAAAATAAAGTGAAAAAGGTAAAGGTCATTCCATTTCTATAGAGTTTTAGTAGGAACTGGCTTCTTGGAGGGGGGATGAGATAGAGAAAATATAAAGATAATAAAATATAATATGGATTTTGGTTTTGTTTCCTAATTACAAGTGCCATTCTGTGCTGTTTGACAGCCTTTCAAAGGGGTTAAGGATAAAGAAGGAATGCTCCTTCACTGACAGAAGTGCTGATCTGTACAGTTGCAGGAGTCTACTATAGAGGATACCAGGTACCCCACAGATAGTTGCTTTTTATTGCTCTGGTGTTAAGCCCAGGGCATCCTTGATCTAAGACCCAATAGTTTTTCGTTCACCAGAGCATCAGAGCCCCAGAATTATGGGTGCCCTTTGTATCAGACTGGAGGTAGCACACCTAATTGGGGTGGTGACAAAAAAAATGGAAGAACTGTATGGGAGAAATAAAAAAGACAACATCCTACCCTAACACCGATTCTGTCCTGGACAGTGTAATCTAGATGAACCAGTACCTCATTCCCTCACTGATGTCCCTGAAAGAAGTGCAATAATGAATATGGGAAAAGGCAAAGCATAGAAAGAGATGCTACCAGTATGATACAGGAAGACTTGCTTTCATGGCAACAATTAAATATTACACAGCAGATATCTGTAACTTTTTTATTAAAAAGGAAAAATGATCAGTCATGAGGAATCTAAGTTTCAGTGACCAAACCAGTAGGGTTCAGTGGAAAATACCACTAACTTTGAAAGAGGCGTGTTTTTAACTGTACTATTCTTTAAATTGTAAACTGCTCCGAGTCCCAGTTTTTTGGAGAAAGTGGGATTATAAGGAGGAGGAGGAGGAGGAGGAGGAATAATAGATTATTAAATTCTACCTCCTCCAGTTCTGTATTTCTCTCAAAATACATCTTTGTGCAAATGTGATCCTAGCAGTTGTAGTCAAATAAAACAGAATTTTCCCATGTTTCTTTTCAGTGTTCTCCTCAAACATTCCAAGTAGCTTTCCGGTTTCATTTCCAATTTCTCATTCACTATTATACCAATTATCTCATTAGTAATTTTCCAATACTTCTTAGCATGCTTGCAAGCTTAACCACAATGGAAGAAAGTTCATGGGGTCTCCACATTTCCAGCACCTATTATCTTTTCTTATATATATTTTTGCTAATTTATCTGGGCTTAAGTACCACCTAAAGTACATTTTATACCAGTTTTCTCTTAAAGATGGAAAAAGAAAGAAATCCCAAGTAAAGAGGATTGGATATGGAAATTGTATGATAAATTACATAAATTAAATTAATAAATGATAAATTAAAATGGTAAATGACAAATTAAAATGTTAATAAGAGATAAGTCTTTAGGGAAATTTAATGAAGAATGGGGTAATGTAATTGACTTTATAAGAGCAATGGGGAGATATAGGTTTGATATAAGGAATAAGTAAAAAACAATTTAGTTGATTAGGAAATATATATGTGAAATAGATGTTTTAGCTATAATAATACAAGATGTATTATAGATATGGAATAGTCTTAGAAATATAAGAAGTTCAAAGGACAAATAATGTAACGTATAAAAATATAAGATGAGAATTCTAACAGTGTGAAAAGATAGTGGTGATATAAGAAAGGCAATATAAACAGCAATGACAAGGAAGTTTAGGTAGTCAGGAGGTTGGGATGTATGTTGCTATTTTAGGTGTAGAGAATTAGGGAATGAGTGGATGAATGTAAGGAGTTGAGGGTAAAGTATGTAATTGAGGGTAGGAATAGGTGAAAACGAGTTTGTAGGTGTGGAAACAGATAGAAGAGGAGAAGGAAAGGTGAGGTTGTTGTGAAAGGAGAGAGAGGTAGGGAGAAGATTGGAGAGAGAAGATGAGGAAGAGGAAGTGGAGGAAGAGGATGAAGATGAAGATGAGGAAAGGGAGAAGGTGGGAATTGGGAGGAGGATATTTGTAAGAAGTTAGAAGGAACTGTTTGATGCTAAGGTATAACAGACTAATTAACAGCTTTCTAATACTTGATGGTAAATACGCAATGTTTGATGTATGTTTTTTTTTAAAGTTTGTTTGAAGTTTTTTAAAAGTGAAAACAAATAAAATGTATTAATTAAAATTTACTGGTCCTTACAGCGTTAGCATTCTTATGGATGTCCGTATCTTCTAAGTGGAAATCAGCTGAGGGAACAGTTTGGAGCTGGCAAATGCCTGGAAGGCATGGAGGCACACAAACATTTCCACCCTGAAGGCTACCTGTAATACCACGTTCAAGATGGGGTACTTCTAGATTTCCTATCTTCTTGTTGGGAAGTTCGACCACTTCATTAGCATGTAAAAAAAATGTATGAGGTTCTCTGTGGAGGTGTCCAGAGTAGTCAAGAGTTCCTGCTACAGACCACTCAGAATTGTCGTTTCAGCTTTTTCATTTGAGCCTGCATTAACATCATTCACAAGTATTACAAATAGAGATTTTGGCTGCACTGCTGTACAAACTTGTGACTTGAACTCGGTAGGTCTTCACCACTAAAGGCATGTTTTTGTTGTTGTTTTTTTAAATCAGGAAAAATCATGTCCTTAGATTTTGGCTTACCATCCCTTTTGCTTGAGATCTCTGCAGAATTTTCAAGCTTCTGCAGCTTTCCTCTGCTAGAAAGTGTGTTGCTCATAACCTCCCTTCCATGTGTGTGGGATAAGTGATTCAAAGCAATTATCAATTATCTGTTGTATGACAGCAACAATACTGGAGTGTGTGTGTGGGGGGGAACTATGGGATTTGTTTAGGATTACTCACAGCACTTTTTTTGAGAACAAAATACTTTATTTCTGTCAATAAAACTATAGTTTACAGTAGAATATACTAAATAAATTATGTAATTTTATCATTTACAAGCAATATATCTAATCACAAATATTTCAAAGACAATATATGTACACAACATAAGGCCTTGTTATAAATAGCTTTTTTTCACTAATAAACAGTGAAAATTTCTTTATAGAAGATAGTTTCCATAAAGTATGTGCAGACATATTACACTAACCCTTGTGTGAAATTAATAGGTGAGCAATTATAATTCTGGGGAAAAGCAGAATTGATTTACATAATAATCACCAGTGTGATGATGGCTTTTTAAATAGGCAAAGCAGATTAGATACTTTGTTTTGTGCATAATCATTGAATACATGCAAATGAAAAATCACGTGAGAGTCAATAAGAAAATATCACTTTCATGTCCTGAAAGGATGATTGGCAACAGTAGAGAAAGCAGCTTAAGATATGGTGTAAGCAGTTCTTCACAGTTCAGCAGGCAACAGCACATCATAGTAAAGTGTGGAATGTTTCATGTCTCATCTGCAAGTCTAAAGTATTATTTCTAGGTGCAAAAATCCATTGGTATTTTCCACAGAAGTTCTCTTGATCACATCTTTAGTTTACTAGACTCTGCAAATTTTCCTTGCTAATTTGGAGTGCAGAAAGTGCTTTTTTTCTTCAGATACACTCATTTTTATTTTTTTTCCTTTTCTGGACTGTTACTGTAAAATAAAAAAGAGGATTTATGAACACACTTAAACAAGCAAAACTTCACAACATAGTCTCTTATCCAAACTGTTGATTTAAGTTTTTTTTAAAAAACACACCTTTATTTCTTTCATACATTGGTTTTTCCACCAGTGCACTTCTCTCCTATATTGCTTGTTCTACCGGTTTCACTGACCATATTTTGCAGCTATCTTATCAGTGAGAGCAGAATAAACAAAGAACTTCTTGAAAGACTTTCTTATAAGGCTATGCATTCATCATCTTCAAACTCCAAGATGGAACTCTACTAAAATTAAAATGACTTCATATAACAAGAAAACCAAAATGTTAAGTCAGCAAACAATCTTCCAAATCTCCTTGGCAATTAAAACTGAAGACCTGCCTTCACCTGCTAGTCCCAGCTCCAATACATCAATTAAATCAATGGAAACTTATCAAGTCTTTTATAAATTCATTTATTTAGGATCTACTCTAGTTAATACTAATGATTGTTTTAGACTGAATTCTTTAATGTCAGAATCACATTCTACTTTCAAATATTCTTGTTACAATTTATCCTCAGTATTTCATGGTGGTGGAGGATCATTTACAATTTTGTTTACATAAAATGGGAACAAATGCATAATAACTGCAGGTTAATAAGAAAAAGCTCTAGGGCTATGGCAAGTGATGTCTTTAGGACAGATCACCACTATCATGTAACACAAGCATGTCTTAAAATCCTGGTGGATCTTCCTGGCAGAAAATTGAAAAGATTTAACATCACAGTGACATAAATATCACTTTCTGCTAGTGAAGTGTGCATTCTTAGCTCAAGATGACTATCCCCTAATTCATACATTTGCCCCTCAACAAGTCATCCCATGAAAAGAAATATCCCTGTTTCTATAACAGATGAATGCCTCCAAAGGAGATACAACCATTCTTTAATCCTCAACATCCCCCTTACAGGTCTATCTTTCCTTGCTCTTAAGTCAAAAAGAAAGGTACTACTGTCTCTAAGCAGTACAGCTCCTTGTTGTTATGTGCATCCCTGCCCAAACCCCTAGGCTAAAACAACTTTCAGGTTCCCTCTAGCAAAGGAGATGGTTAAAAAGTTGATCAGCATCTACAGGCAGAAGTCTGGGTGAGTTACAATAGACAGACAGACAAGGGTGTCTAATTCCCAATGGTCTAACCACAGAAACAACTATAAGACAACAATATCCCCATTTTGCTGCTTGAAGAAAACATCAAGTTTGTGTAAAAGGACTTACTGAGTTTGGTTCTGATACTGATCACAAATCCCTGAGGTGAGCACCCAGCCATGAATGACTCTATTTTTGAATTCTGAGAGCATGTCCACCCTTTTGACCATTATTTTGCCCCTACCACTATTTGGTGGATTTCAAGATTCAAGATTGCCCACCCCCTGCTGTAATACATGGTTCAGCCTCCCTTTTTCCTATGAAGGGCCAATGATACTTGTGAAAAGTCTATCACTGGACACAACTAACTGGGGTCTTTGTATCTCTCTGTGCCACACACTCACAGTTGGGGAAGGGGAGGAGTAGCACTTGCACTGAACAAGGATTTGAGAATGTAGGGGGAAACAGAACATAACTGGTCTTTACTATACTTCCTGCCTGTAGGAATCACATTGGCCAGGCTGCTTCTCATGTTCTGCTGTTGTTGGTGATGCTGTACTGGCTTGAAAAAGTACTGTGAACCATTCTTTGCATTCCTACACATATTTGGACTCTATCCCAGTGGACTGGTTCTGTTTCATGTTAATAGAAAACATTCTGCATGCTCTGCTTCCAAAGCTGCACTATCTGAGTCTTTTTCTGCCATCATGAAAGCCTGAAAGCTGAGCAAAGTAGCCAGATCAAGGGCTCAGTGTCCCCATCAATGCTCTGGGAAAAATAAAGCAGTAGCTTTTTTCTTGATCATTATGAACAGGAAACAAGAAAAGACTGAAAGAAGGATCTTGAGGCAGTGGTTCTGAAAATGAAAAAGTATGACTTGCAGCTACAGTACCATTTGAATATGTCATGTTACATTCATTTAGAATTTTCAGTGTACAAAAGTTTATTATCACAAAAGCCCCACAATGCATTAAAACATTTGTAAGAGAACTTGTACAGTAGTTCAGTGAAACTGTACTGAGCTTAAATTTCTCAAGTTCCAGACATTTTTATGTACTTGCACTTATGTACCAATTTTGTTGCACTGAAGTGATGAATGCTAAATCACTATAAATTTAAATATTTCAGCTTAAATTAGCTTTAGGGCTGGGCTACTATGGATGCTGCCATACTGTAGAATCAATGCAGCTTGACACCACTTTAATGATGATGGCTCCATCCTATAGAATCCTGGGATTTGTAGTTTGCTGTGACAGAGAAGGCTAAATATCTCACGAAATTACAAATACCAGAATTCTACAGCACTGAGCCATGGCAGTTAAACCACTATCGAACTGCACTGATTCTTCAGTGCAGATGCAGCTTTAGATTCTTAAATAACTTCTCTGAATCCTACTTGAATCAGCTATTTCTCACATATTTGAAATCTAAATCATCTTTAAGCATCTCATAAAAGAAGGTGACATTTTTATTGACCAGCTTGAATGTCATTTTTTTAGATAGAAACACATTTAAGAAACAGATAAACAAATTTAGCCTTATTAATAAGGAACATGCTGAAAACCTTATCTTGACTGGAGAAAAGTACACTCAACAATTACAAATTATACTCAAAATACTGATAACCTTCCAAAGTTCCTGGCTCAAGGCAAAAGAGACATACTGTGCTACAGAGACACTGCTGGGATATTTGTGATACTGCACAGCATGTTATTTACGAATTATATATGAATAGCAGCATTGTGGAACAGACTAGAAGTTCTCATGCAACTGCCATAAAACACAGCGTTTTTAATTGTTCCACGAGTTTCATCATAAAGCATTGGAGTGGAGAACCAAATGCTAGTGCTGTAGCCTTCAAGGAGAGTGAAGCAAACTATTAGAAAGCAGTGTGTTATCAGAGGTACAACTATTTTCAACATCAGAGAATTTGTAGGGGTACAAATCTCAGGAACATGTCTGAGATCATGCTGGGATATATATGATTCAAGGAATACTTGTGCAAATTTTTCAGTTCATGCCGTTAGCTGAAATGGCAAAAAGTCCTAGGCTGGACAAGAAAGTATGAAACAATATTTTGTTCAATCCAGCTATGTCCTCCTCTTTTTATACCTCTTTTTATATAACCCTCCCTTGTTGTGCCAGATGGGAAGCTAAGCTATCCCAAAACATTTCAGAGGAAGCAGCCGGGGATTTGCCACATAACACTAAATTGCGGTGTTTGCCAATTACATGCCAAACATATAGTTGCTACGAGATATGAAACAAGGAAAAAAGCTGATTATAATCTGAATGATCACTCTACTAAAGGAAGAGGGCAAAAATATGCACATTTTACTCTAGAACTAATTCTAATATGCTGGAGAAGGAAAAACTTCCATTCCAGTTTAATGCACAGACTCTTATGAGCAGGTGGATTAGCACTAACAGCAAAAACACTTCTTACTGCTAAAATGTGTATCATACTATGGTTAGGACATCTGGAATTGTACTGGTACATTAGGATATGTACCAATTAGGTCTTTCTGATATACATGTCTGTATTAGATCTATTACCATGATTCAATACTGTAGTGATTGTTTCCTGTAACCCATTATTTTTTCCCATTTATATATTTAAAATGTATAGGTTAACTAGATGGCCAAGAACTATGCATTTAAAAGGGTACAAGGAACAAATGACCTGTACTAGTGTCAAACTTTAAAAAATTAGAGTAGTAAGTTGGGAACTCTTCTGAACTAATGAACAGTAAGCAATTAAAAGCAGGCATACAAATATCTTTAACAAGCAGCCAGTCTAGCAAAATATTTGATTCTTTCACTCTAATTTAATCAGCAATAGGTGGCAGTATTGCGTTTGAAGAAATGATACAAAGCTAGTTTACTGACCCAATATGGACCCAAAACAAATCATCTGATGGTGTAAACAAGTAAAATTCATTTAACAAGTAGCCAGGTGATCCATTTTAATTCTGGCTTGCCAAGTAACTTATAGCTAATGGTGCTAGCACTGATTCCTTCCAATTGACTCACTGCAAATGTCATCTGGTCAATTAAGCTGGGCCCTCCAAACTACTCTCCTCTTTCAATTGTGGTGGTGGATGCTCTCCCACTGCTAGTGCTGAAGTAGGCTTTGACTGCCAGTCTAATCAGCTGGAGGGGTGCGCTGTTCCCCCCCCCCCAACTTAAGGCAGTAAAATGTCTTGAGCTAGCCCTGGTATGCAGGGGTGTGTGTGAGAAAGATTGACTGACCAGCTCACCCACTGATAGCACTTTTTTGTACTAATATGACTTTATTTTTCTAATATCAGTACTCTGTCTGAACCTGTTGCATCAAAACAGTGTCTCCTTCCAAAATCTGTTGATCAGGTACTGTGGCCTTCCAGGTGTTCCTGGACTACAACTTCCAGCATGCCTCATCACTGACTATGTTAGCCACAGCTGATGGAAACTGCATTCCAACAACATCTGGACGCTAATGACCATGCAGATGTAATGGGTTCTACAGCCATCCCCATGATGATTCACTCAAGTGGCTATATTTTGCTGGTAGCTCAAGAAGTCATTATATTGATATACCAATATACCAACTATATTGATATACTAATATTTACATTCTGAGTTCAAAGAAAGAGTAAGGGCAAGGAGGAAGCATTTGAGTGGCAAAGGGCTTCTTTCTTCACTTTTGATTAGTACATTTCTGCAAGTCCAGTCAAAAGAGCCCAGAATGAATCTAAGCTGTGGACATAATGAATTTGCAGCTAGGCAACAAGAAGACAGCATTCACTTTGAGTCTGGTAAAGCCAGCATAGCCTAGAATGTTGCAGCTTTGCAACATGAGCAAAGGGAGTGTACACTGACATATTTTATTAAATATAGCTCTGCAGCAAACTATCAAGGAAGGATAGATATTAAAAGGGATTTAAGAACTGGCTCCTATGTTCTTGCATGTAGAATGTGGAGGACTGAGTGTTTTCAATAGCTATTAAATATCAAAAGGGCATTATTGTGTATTAACAATAAAGCTTTCCTGTTCAGCCTAACCCGTACCATTTTCTTTAAAAAAGGAAGGAACAATTTTAATTGAGTTCACAACATTTAGTATGTTACTGGCTTGGTATACTCCCCACTGTATGCAGTCTTAATGCTGGAACAATTAAGATACTTCTTCCCTTGCCCCTTCATTTTCATCTGACATCCTGTGAACATTAATAATTTAAAATTATTTGGCACAGACAGGCTAAAAGAAGGTGCAGAGATCTCTCTAATATAGAATGTCTCAAACTGAAGAACTGGTTAGTTATATTATCTGATGAACTATGATTCATCTTTCTTATACTGTACAAACTCCCAGCCTTATCCAGAGTAAGTGACTGTGATGGCACAACTGGCACATTGGAATCAAATTTTAGAAAATGAGGGAAAGATACAGTATTAAGCCACACTTTTGGCTGCAATTAATAGGTGGTTTGGCTACTAAAATACTAGATGCATTTGCAGCTGTCAGTTGTTCATAAACATCTTTACCAGTGAGAATACTTTTTGCCATTTCAAATAAACTGTGTCTTAAATCACACACATACAAAATTGTACAAATATGATTTATATAGCAATCCTTTGCAGAATAGTCTATTAACTACCAGGAATTACAAACTGTTCTAAAAAGACAGGATCTCTACTGAACCCATTGTTCTTTATATTTGGTACAGATATTTTCATTCCCAAAGGTTTCTATTAAAACTGTATTTTTTTAAAAGGATAACAGCAATAGCCTGAATTCCCACACTTGAAGAGCTGGCAATGTAGGGTGATGATCAATTACTTGAATACTTTCAGAAATCTGAGACATGTGGTATTTACACAGGACAACGCCTTCTGTGACTTGGCAATTGTGTGAATATACAATGCTGAGTTCATCTGCATAAGATGAACTGTATGCTCATAATCATTCTTGCCCAACTAGAGTCCCAACCACTGAACCAATCACAACTTGGTAAGGCAGCATTTATGTAAGTTCCTGTATCTGAACAGATCCACTCTAGTTGGGACTAACTAGATGTGATTTAGGCCTTTGTTGGTATCCCAGGATGGCAGCTTAGTATTACTCACACAAGTATTTAAGATGAACTGTCAAGCATGAACATTTAAGATGTTTTCCTTTCACCAGCAACACTTTCTGATTTTTGTTTACTTAAGTGCTGTGTATAATAATTGCTCCTAAATAAATATAATCACTTAAGTTAGTATTGGAAAGTACAGTGGGCCCTTCGTATATGCGGAGGATCCGTTTCAGACCCACTCCCCTTCATCTGGCAAAAAACGCAGGACCTCAAGTCCTGTTTGTTTTAATGACCCTGTGCTCCTATACACGCTGCGAGCACACGTGCCATTTTGAAGACCTGGGCTTGCCATCTGCAAAAGTTCAAAGCCGCTTATGACGTGGGCACGCTGTAGTATGCATGAAAAGTGGAAAGTATTTTCCACTTTCTATCAGTCCTTTGACTCTGGATAGTGTCATCAACGCTATACAAGTGGATCAATGTAGGAGAACTGTTTGCAACCAATACTAAGGCAAGATGAAACATATATTTACATTTAAAGGGCCTCTTTGCCTGATGAATAGCACTGTAACTAAAAAACAGTCATGATACCTGTGTTTCAATGCAAACAACCATGGCCACATTTCTTAAGTTGTGTAGCTCTAGAAAGCATCAGAAATACAGCAAAACATAAAGGCTAGCCCACTGAAATGGAATATTACCAATTAACCTTTCTAGGGAGGTTATTTTAAAATGTCACAGATCAGTATTCCCCAGTCAGGTGCTCTCCTGATATTCTGGACTATAACTCTTTCAAGAGTTCCAAGCTGACTCTGACAATAGCAATCTTGGCCAGGGATGATCAGAGCTGTAATGCAACACATGTGGAGGATGCCATAAATAATTTCTCTTACTTCTTGTCTTGTCCTTCCTCTTATGTATATGAGTGTGTGTGTGTAAGTGTGCATGTGTGCACACACACTTAATCAAACATTATTCTGAAATTGAACCAACTTTTTTTGAAGAGAGAAAATGTGCATATTAAAATGGTATGCATCTTTTGGTAACCACAGGAACCATGAGAATTATGCTATAAAAATTATGAATAGCATAGGAATAGTTCAATTACCATTGTGTCATACCTCTTTTCTTCTTGAGTGGTTGCTCTCCCTCCTCTTTGCAACTTTTGTAAAAATGCCAAGGGAAAAGGGGGAAACAGTTAATATGGTTATGGGTTTGGGGCTCTTCTAAATCACTGCTCCTCAGACTACCTGGTGTGGGTGGGGGACCAGCATTTTTAACTCTAATATGTCAAGGACTATTCCTTTTCTGGAAACTCTCTACAGATCAGCCACCAATGACTCATGGATCAGTACTCATCCTGGGACCACCAACCTTTGAATAATATTGTCTAAATGATCTTCCAAGAACTTCCCCAATTTTGCAAGCCTATGGGTTATGAAAATGTCAACATTGATAAAATCGATCAAACTGGTTAGGGAAGTTTAACCTAACACATTACTGTTATGGAGGTGGATGTTTCTTTTCAGGGATGGCTATAGACTTGGCTTAAAGATGATCTACCTTTCTCCCCTACTCCCTTGGATGATTCTGAGTTCTGCAGTAGAAACAACAGACTTTAGCCAACAGTGTAGTTTTCAGGAAGGCTTCATAACTGGAACTGAATTGGAAATCTTATGAGATACTATGTTTCCCCAGGAATCTGTCAGGGAACCAGATTCTCCTGGACAGCTAATGCTGTGAATCTTCCTCTTATGTTCAGGCTGTATGTAAACATAAATAAATTTTGCATGACAGAAATGCTATATATCTCTTGTGAGTTTGCTTCCAAGCACAATGAATCCGTGCTGGGTCCCTAAAACTTCTTGCTATTCAAACAGCAGGTGAACACATACATAAATACTTGCAACAAAATGTGACCTTTAAGAGTGAAACATTTAAGTCATACATCTGCAGAATCAACCCCATTGTGAATTAAAGCAAATTGACAATTTAAAAATATACACAGCTTGGTAAAAAGAATGTCCAACATGGATGGTGAACTTACTAAGTATACATCCAGTACAGAAGCATTATCATTCTCTGTCTCTACTGTGCTCTGTTCTGAAGTCAAGCAGATAGCACTGTCTTCTAAGGTGAACGTTGAACTCGAAGGCAATACTTTACTAGATATAAAAATAAAGCACAATGAGTGAAAAGAAAGTGAACTGAGTCAAAGTTGACATTTGTATTTTTCAATATGAGGTGTACTGTATTGCAGGGCTATTTAACTGCAGCTAAGGCCCTCCTCCTGTGCCTTACCTTAAAACAGCCAGAAATTCATCCCACCTCAAGTCCAGAGGCAGCTAACAGCTTCCATGTCAGCATGAGGGAGCTATCCAAAGTGCTGAACTTATCTTAAGGAGCCCTGGTGGCGCAGTGGTTAAATGCCAGTACTGCAGCCACAAGGTTGTGAGTTCAATCCCTGGCAGGGCTCCAAGGTCTGCTCAGGCTTCCATCCTTTCGTAGGTCAGTAAAATGAGTACCCAGCTTGTTGGGAGCAATTAGTTTACACATTGTAAACCACTTAGGGAGTGCTAGTTTACTGATAAGCAGTACAGAAATGTACTTGCTACTGCGATTATCTTGGGGACAGGCTCAGTGCCTTAGAAAGTGCCTTTAATGTTCTGACTAAAACACAGAGTGGATTCATGTACTACACTGGCCTTGGATTAAAATGAGTAAGTGACAAAAATAGGAATGCCATCTTGGTTCAGATTCAGTATTAGAATAAACCTTCCAAAGCTATTGTGGGGAAAATGGGACAGGTGCAATCTGTATTTTCAATGTTGTTTGAAAATAAAAATGAATGTGTTCACACTCCACCTATTCCAAAGCTTCAGGCAGTGTAGTGGCTTTTCAACATTTTTTTGGTCTGTATATAAACAAACACATACCCAATCCAGGCAATTATTATAGCTATTTGGAGAACAGGAAAAGCAACACTTGGCACACCCATTGAATATGACTGGTATGTCACAGCTTTTCCTGTTTCACTCATCCTAAGCCATAAACAGAATTATTATTATTGCTGTTGATTATTTAGTCTGCAACTTTCAAAGTTTTATTCATATGTTTTACATTTGGTTTGCTTTCACATATAATTTAAAAGAAAATAAAAATAAAAACCAGAGGTTAATAGTGTTGAATGCTGAAAACTAGTTATTCTACATCAGAGTTTCAGAGTGGAAAGAGTTTCTGTAACAAAACATATGTGTACACAGATCCAAATGGTAAACAACCTCCCAGCTATCTATATTTATATCTATATAGCTATATCTTCCAGGAAACCTACTTGTATATATAATCATGGTTTAACGTTGGTATCAGCAAGGACAGAAGCTAGTCCCCTATTCATATATCATATAGCAGCAAACATTTTTCTCATGCTGGTATTTTTTTCTAGTGCTGAGCTAAATGCAAACAAACACAGGCTTGTTTCCAGAACACTGGTAATGCTTAATGTGCCTCATATTTCATCATCTTTTGCAGATAAATACTTTGGCACATAAAAACACTGTGCTGACAGAAAAAAGGGGGGCAATTCAGCTTGTTTTAGAGATGTAACAGAGAGCTGAAATCAAATGGAAGTGTGAACAAAAGCATAGCAGATATGTAGTAAGAGGACAATAAGTAGGTAAGACCAAAGTAAGACTAAATAAGTAGGTAAGACTATGCTAAATGGACAACAGAAATAGCTGCTGCCATTTTGGTTAGACTTTTTAAAAAGCAAGGAACAAGACAACTGGTTTGTTTCTAGCCCTAGTCTAACACATTCTTATTGAACGTAGCAATACTTTATATGTCTGAAATTGTTTTCAGATGTAAAGAGTCAAGGTGCTGATAAAAAGTGTCTCACTGTATAATTAAAATGCTCTCTGCCAGGGGTGCCTCATTTGCATTGCAATTCTGGTTTTGCAAAGCACTACAGTTGTTACTGGAAAACAGTAAGTGAAATTGATTTTTTAATACACTTTCTGGCTTTGCAGCAGACTGATATTAAGGGTTCTTTTGATCTAACAAACTAAGCAGAGACAAGTTCATAATATCAGTCATAAGGTTGGACGCTGGCAATTGTATCTATCATAATATTCCCAAAAAAGGAAATTGTTTCCAGTACCATAAGGCTTCTGCAGAATTACTAGCAAACCAGAAGTAATTTGAATTAAATAAATGATATTGTCTAATTTTATGTATGCTTTGCAATCTGTGGAATAGACAACAACAGCTAATATGATCTTCTAGAGAGGAAACTAGTATATTCATCTTGGGTTAGAAGGCCAAGGAAGGTCAAGTTCAGAGTGTCTGGATCCAGTTGGACTTTGCTATTGCTTTCTGTTCAGGATCTCCCTAGCTACTGGGTATTTAAAAGTTTCAAACGGTCAGACAGATCGACGACTCTGTGGGCTTTTTATCTTTTTATCAAATTCAATATGCATCATCATCATCATCTAGCAGAAATAATTTTTTTTTGGTCATATTATGGAGATTCTCACATGTGGAATATCACGTGGTTCCCCTGGGAAGGAAGCAACTTAGGTGAATACCGCCTCTAATTCATAGCTGCCCCATCCTTTTTCATTCACAGGGAAAAGCCATTCCCAGGGCACTTGAACGATTGCTAGTCACATGGTGTCACTGTTCCTTCCCCCCTTTCCCTCGTTATTTTTAAAATGTTTTTTCTTAATTTTTTGTGCAATTCTGGAGCTCTGGAGCCTCTAAAGCAGGGGTAGGCAACCTTTCCCCTTTAAGGGCCGAGGGACTTCAGCTCCCAGAATCCCAGGAGCTATTGGCCAACACGGGACTATTGGCCAACATGGCTGAGGCTTCTGGGAGCTGAAGTCCCTCAGCCTTTAAAAGAGAAAGGTTGCCTACCCCTGCTCTAAAGTCTATGTTATTTTAAGATTTAGCTGGA
The DNA here is from genome assembly GCA_020142125.1 of Phrynosoma platyrhinos. Classification (NCBI taxonomy): domain Eukaryota; kingdom Metazoa; phylum Chordata; class Lepidosauria; order Squamata; family Phrynosomatidae; genus Phrynosoma; species Phrynosoma platyrhinos. The sequence goes on from CM034703.1 coordinate 91,434,858, forward strand.
TTTTAATGGATGTTTAGTTTAATACGTTTTTATGGGGGAGGGTGTGGGTTTGGGGCTTTTAGACTGTATTAATGTAATTTTTAACTGCTGTTTTTAACAGAGGGGTGGGATAAAAATAAATTGTATTATTATTATTATTATTATTATTATTAAAAAATCTTTTAAAAAGGTTAAGTCAGGACTGCAGAGCTCTGGAATTGTATGAAAAAAGTTGATTAAAAAACCCTAAAGCATGCTGAGTAAGGCACAAGGGAGGAAGGGTGGAGTTAAGGCAGAGGACAGAAAGAGAGCACAATGGGCACAGCAGCCCCAGTCACACGGATGAAAGAATGTGGTGATGGCTGCTCTACAATTGGTATGTTGCTGGTATATTTATCTGGCGTGACTACAGCAACAAAGGGGCTGGTGTGATAATCTCCTAAGTTTCACTTGTTGTCCAGGACACGCAATGATTCAGATAATTATTGGATCAAAGTCTAATGTCACTCCCAAATAGAACAGATCTATTGAAATTAATGCGACTTATCTAAGTGGAGACCAACAATTCCCATTCATTTCAATGGGTCTATTCTAGTGGGGACTGATATCCAAATTAACCCAGCCATTTACTTTCTGACCACAAGTACTTTAGTACTGGAAGAAACACATAAAGGGCCTTTCCATATGATTTACATTATACGTATAAAGGAGATAAAATCAGTAATAATATTCAGGGTGAATTGTAAGGGTGTTTGGGAAGCAGAATGATGAACATGACATGAGTGTATTTTCTGACTCCTACATATCACTAGCTCTTGATCTGTGGAAAAATGTCTTCTTAAAGTATCTCAATTCAGATGAGAATCCAGGATGCTCAGTGGGAAGTTTTATGTTTCAATTATTTACACACAAATCTATTATACTTCATGAAATGAATTCTGTCATTTCACCCAAATTGCTATTTTCTTATAGGCTATTTTCTTATAGATGGTGACTTAAAGAGAGAGAGAAAGGGGAAAAAAAGGAAGGAAGGAAGGAAGGAAGGAAGGAAGGGAAGAAAAGGAACTAGAAAACATTTGTGCCTTTTACCTCTACTATTTACCACCCCTACACTTGTACTGACCCAGGGCCCATCACCTTCAATAGCTCCTTTAAATTCTCAATCAACTAAAATCCTGAGCGGATTCACTCTCCATTGACATGAAAACTACCAGTCCTACTATTGTGTTAATACAGTACTTTTTTTTCCTGAACAGATACTGTGGAAAGACTGAGCCGCAACAATTTTGTAAACCAGCTCAACTAGCATTTGGTTTCTTAACTACCATATAAAAAGCATTCTTGTTTAAAAAAATAATTCAGTTTCTCCTTTACATACAAACTGGGAAAACAAGTTTTTATCAGACATCTTAACAAGGAAGGTTGAACATATACATGGGAGAAAGACTCGTCCAACAGAGCAGTTGATGAATAGAGCCCTCTGATATACCAAGAGTAAATTTCTTCTAAAATACTACAAGGCTGCAGACACAGTAATAGTTAAATATATTTTCAACTATTTAAGAAGTTGCTACTTTCTTATTCTAATCTTGTCAACTGAATTCAAGCTGGCACAAAGCATACTGGATCAAAATCTAATGTCAGACCGTTCCGGACCCCCCAACCCCCGTGAATTGGAAAAAACACAAATACTCATGCCCCACCGGTTTATAATGGCTGCACACCATTTTGTCCTTCCTTGCTTGCCATTCGTGAAGGACCAAAATCATGGCTGGCAAGTTTACAAACAGGGAGGGATGAGTATATTCCTATATTCTAATGCTTTTATTCCAACTCAAGGTATACAAGAATTAGAAATGAAGTAGCATTTAGGAAGAGAACTACTTGCATGCAGGAAAAAACACTACACTAATCATTAAATTCCCTCTGCCAGTTACATTTACCCATCTCAGTATTCTATATTTTCCTCCTATCTTCTTTCTTAACAGTCCAGTTCTCACATCCATACATAGTAATAGAGAATACAATGGCTTTTTGATTCTGACTTTTGTGCTGAGTTGTATGTCTTTGCATTTTAGGATCTTTTCTAGTTCTTTCATAGTGTATACACAGACTATACCAGGGGTAGGCAATCTAAGGCCCAGGGGCCGAATGCGGCCCCCCGACGCCTTTGGACTGGCCCTAGGCCGGTCCTGCCACCACCGCCGACCCCACTGCCCGCCATGATGATATTGATTATTGTTGTTATTACTTGTTCTTGACGTTTTCTTGGCAAAATCTCCACAGGGGTTTTGCCATGGCTTTTCTGGGGCTGAGAGAGTGTGCATGCACATTTTTTAATTTTTATTTTTTTTATTTTAAATTTTTAATTAATTAATTAATTAATTAATGGTGCGTCAGCCCCCCAATTGTCTGAGGGACAGCAACCCGGCCCCCGGCTCAAAAAGGTTGCCTACCCCTGGACTATACATTCATATATTCATAGGCTATACATAGCCTATACATAGTTCTTTCATAGCCTATACATAGAACTATACAAAAGAGATGACAAAATGAAAGACACATAAAGATAAGAGCCATATGAAGATAAACCTCAAATCTAAAAACTGACGTGGAAACTGCAATAAAAGAAATGGCAAAAAACAAGACTCCAGGTATAGATAATATACCAGGGGTAGGCAACCTTTCCCCTTTAAGGGCCGAGGGACTTCAGCTCCCAGAAGCCTCAGCCATGTTGGCCAATAGTCCCATATTGGCCAACAGCTCCTGGGATTCTGGGAGCTGAAGTCCCTCAGCCCTTAAAGGGGAAAGGTTGCCTACCCCTGTAATATACCAATAGAACTGTTGCAATCCACACTGACAGAGTCAACTCTAGTGCTAACCAACATGTGTCAATAGATATGGAAAACAAAATGATGGCCAACAGATTGGAAGCTATACATCCCCATCCACAAAAAGGAAGACACATGAGACTGTAGCAACTATAGGACCATAGCACCGATCTCCCATGCAAGCAAAATCATGCTCAAAATTCTGCAACATAGGCTCCAACTATACATGGAGAGATAAATCCCAGAGGTCCAAGCAGGGTTCAGGAAAGAAACAGGCACCAAGGATCACACTGCAAATATATGATGGCTAATGGAGCATAGCAGGGAGTTCCAAAAGAAAATCAGCATATGATTTATAGACTATAGCAAAGCCTTTGACTGCATAGATCAGGGGTAGGCAACCTTTCCTCTTTAAGGGCCGAGGGTCTTCAGCTCCCAGAAGCCTCAGCCATGTTGGCCAATAGTCCCATGTTGGCCAATAGCTCCTGGGATTCTGGGAGCTGAAGTCCCTTGGCCCTTAAAGGGGAAAGGTTGCCTACCCCTGGCATAGATCATGAAAGGCTATGGAATGCCCTTAAAGACATGGGATTGCCAAACATCTGATAGTCTTAATGAGGAATCTGTACTCAAAACAAGAGGCTACAGAATACGAAGAAACAGAATGGTTCACAATTGGCAAAGGAGTCAGATAAACCTGCATCCTATCACCCTACTAATTCAACTTATTATGCAGAACATATTGTAAAGAAAGCAAGCTTGGATATGGAAGAGGGAGGAGTGAAAATAGGAAGAAGAAATGTCAACAATCTGAGATATGCTGACGACACCATAATACTAACAAAAAACCTCCCAGACCTGGAACAACTACTAAGGAAGATCAAAGAAGAAAGTGCAAAGGCAGGCTTACTGTTGAACATAAAGAAAACAAAAATAATGGCCACAGAGAACTTATACCCATTCAAACTAGACAACGAGGAAATAGAAATAGTAAGAGTTCTCATATCTGGGATCAAACATTTGATTGGAACAGGGACTGCAGCCAGGAAATCAGGAAAAGATTAAGAATGGGGAGGGATGGAGATAGAAGAAAAATATACCAATCCGCGTAGAAAGAGTTTGTTTAAACACAGACACGGATACAAAAAAGCCACTTGATCATCTTGTCCCAGTTTAAAGTCATAATCAAATTATTTTCCATTTAGAGTATGTCAATGATTATTTTGTTGGTGTATAAAGGCATGTTCAGACAATTTCAAATGAAAAAAGTACTGCAGGATTGTCTTTCTTAAAAGGCAGCTTTCCAGAAAGCCTTACTGCATTTACAAGCATAAGTTTTAATGTAAACAGCTGGAGGCTATCACTTCAGTCAGCTTATCTTCAAAAAGAGACACTCAGCACCTTAATAGTGCTTAGCAGTCACCCAGGAGGAAACTGACATATAACCTAAACACATGTAGTGAACAGATAAAGAATAGCTTGAAAAACCGATTATTTGGGGAGAAAATACTGAGGCCTTCAAATATTCAAATAAATCATATGGGAAAGCAAAGCTCACTTTAGAACAGAAAGGGTATACTATAATTTCTTTACCAAGAAGACTGTAGAAAAAAATTATTTTGAATTTTTTGTACTTTAGAAATACAACAGCAATAACTAAGAGTAGCATGTATTTCAGTTAACCCTAATGCAATGCTGCAGAGCTGTCAGGGACAGAACTTAAAATGAGGGATACCATTTGATACTGAAGAATAAATAAATTCAGTGTTTTATCCAGCAGAGGAGGCAAAAAGAAAATACTAGTTGCAATTTAGTATCCACACTTGCCAGGGAGAAAGTCCCACTGAATTCACTGGGACATATTTTGACATGTAAAGGATTATACATGAGTAAGCCCATAATCTAAACACAGCAAGACCTTATTTCAAAATGTTGGGTACTTTGTTCCCCTAGCTCAGACTATGAGCCACCCTTAGACGATGCTGAGAATCAATAACTGAATGGGAACTGGAAAGACTCATAAAGTGGTCCTTATGTCCAAAAAGTCAGGACAGCGATACAGGGAAAAAGTTACCCTGTGGCTTTAAAGATGCAATCAGGGGTTCATGTTTCTATAACCTCTTGGTGAATCCCCAATCAATACAAGTTAGAATGCTGCAGCTTCAGAGCATTTTGGTGTGCTTAGAATCTCATCTGTAAGACGTCTGAATGTTCTTCTCTGGATTAAATGTAAATCAGAACATGGCCAGGTTGAGAGAAAAATACAAATTAAATATTTTAATTACCTGCTAGAATAAAACCTAGTTCCATCATGTTGGTAATTGTCATCTGTGTACAGGGAGGAAGAAGAAATTGTTGTTGCTAAAGAAGCTGCTTCAAACAGGGAGGCTGTGCTTGGCACCAAATCTGGCCTGTGTCGGGAGGCTAATACTGCAGTGGGGAAAGGAAAGAAACTGAAATTAGAAATTGAAATTAACTCATGTTCACAGAAAAAATGACACGCTTACTTGTAGAAAACACAAACATATTAATGCTAAAATAACAATGATGACAATATAAATTCTATTAATATGTGCTTAGGGAACTTATTTATGGCAAACAGTGATACTGAACACTGATAAGGCAGATTTCTGAGAAAATCAATACAAATGATTTTATATAAGTAGGACATACAGCTATTCTTATACAGCTATTCTTAAAGCATTACCTTCTTCATCAAGACTACAATAGCTCTGTCCCTCTGTAAGCAAGTCATGTTTTTCATCTTTCCAGTCATGGCTAACCGCAGATACAAATTCCTGTGATGTAGCTTTTAGAGCAGCAATGGAATTGCATCTTTTCTTGGAGGGAGAAGACTTTAATGCTATGTTTAGAAAAGGAGAAAAAAGGTAACATAGGTGTGGTCTCTTCTTATAATCAAGAATCAAAACAACTTATTGTTTATACAAAGTATTTCACTTGTTCAAACTCATAATTATTTTGGCTGTCTTTGATTTGATCAGATTACTAAAATAATTATCATTATTTCATAACTTATGCAAGAATGTAATTGCCTTCTGAAGACTCTGCAGTATAGGCCAGTATAAATCTGAGAAACACTGGCTTACAGGGATAGAATAATAAAACTTGAATTGAACTTTTTAATGGCAAAATCTACTATAAGGCTATGCATCTGCTATAATTTCACTACATTTCATCTATATTTTACAACATGGAGAATTTTATGATAATATAAACCTAAATCTCCTTGGAAATCTATTAAATCTTCCTTAAATCTATTAAGGAAAAGATTGTTTGATTCAAACCGTAATCCAAAAGAAACATTAAAATGTACATTATTATCCTGGATATTTTGAAGCAAAGATAAACACTGATACCTGTGCTTGTACAAATAGAAAGCATCTGTAAAGATCAGTAAGATCAGTACAAGATGCTCATGCAGCTATCACATGTGAATTCAGAGCCTACTTGCAATGAGTTCACTGGTATGTATGCAGCAAGGCCCTGGTTTTCAGAAATGAAGACCTTTGGGTGCCTCCCAAATTCCCATCAAGACTACATCCCCTGCTGGGTCAAGAAATACAAATTTTGAATATATATTCCTTCTCTAAGGGAGACTGAAGACACTTGATGGGGGTGTGGAAAAGTACGCATACACCTGACATTTCTTGTGCCTGCCATGTTAACTGGCACATATACAGCGGAAATTGTGTATGGAGGAGAAAAGGTGTGGCAGTCATCCATATGGCAGGAATGGGGAAATGAGTGACAATTCAGATGTTGCTGGACTGTAGTTCCTATCAGCTATCCCAACCCTGCCCCAACACCATCTGGAGGACTGCACATTGCACCTGCTGGGACAACTCATGCCCTTGGGAGTCTTGTGCACAAATCTGCACAAAGCATTCACAAAATGCTTGAAAAAAATGCTCTCTTCTTACTACAGACAACATTTAATAGCAATAGCAATAGCAAATACATTCCTATACTGTTTATCAGTGCACTTAAGCACTTCCTAAGCGGTTTACAATGTGTAAATTAATTGCCCCCAACAATTTAGGTACTGATTTTAGCGATCTTGGAAAGATGCAAGCCTGAGTTGACCCTGAGCCCCTGGCTGGTACTGAACTCACCACCTTGTGCTTTGCGAATGAGTGGCTGCAGTACAGGCATTTAACCACTGCACCACCAGGGCTCTATATATAATAGGTTATATACATCCAGACTGCAAAGCTTATTAGGGTCACTGTGTGAACATGCATTTGGGACTGGATGCTATTGTCTGCTGTGTCAGCCAAACAGCAGAAACATGAAAATATAACAGTAGTAGAAGGGGCCTATGAAGTGAATCACAGGTAGAATGCATCATCACAAAACATTTCAGTTGTTTATGAGGGCAGTCTATGCATATATATTTTTTTAATCAAACAGAGACTATAAGAAAACTGCTTCTCTGACATGACTAATGTAACTTGATGTAAATTAGGAAGAACCCTACTAGATGAGATCAAGACTCCACCTGGTCCAACATCCTCATTCCAACAGCAGGCAGCCAGATTTTGGGAGTCCACAGCACAGTATAAAGACAGCAGAGATCCCCTAATGTTTGTCTACCAGTGTACAATGTACATTATGTACATGATGTACTAATCAAGAGGATTACAAATTACATCCATTATTGGAGGCAGTATGCCTCTGTTTATCAGTTGCTGGGGAGTGTAAGAAGAAAGATTCAGTTGCATCCGTGTCCTGCGGGCAGGCTTTTCACAGACATCTGGCTGCTCATTGTGAACAGAATGCTAGACCAAATAGGCCTTCAGTCTAATCCAGCATGGCTCTGCTTTTGGTATGTTCTTAGTGTTTCACCCAGGCTTCAAACTTCTATTCTGGCAGAGGAGTGCTACTCAAGCTGGAGCCACGCCATGAACCATTAGCTGCAGGTCCATGGAGAATTTCCAGGAAACAAGGGAATAGCTGTAGCTCCCAGGTCCTCAAATGGTGGGGCACCTCCTGGGGGACATGAAAAGTTCTCAGGGGGGAAATGCCTTGGGACCTCAGGCACTGATTAGTTTACCCTCCAGAAATGGGAGGTGCTTGAAATATCCAATACATCTGGATGGCACAAGTTTGGGTAAAGCAGTAATAGAGTATAAATTGATGGTTCCCAGCTCAGTTTTACAAAGTACAGATGTACACAGAATAAGAGTTAACAGGAAGACTGGCTTCTAAGTTAGTTAATAAACTGACATCCACTTACTTTGATTCTTTTTGAACACTCTGGAACTCATAAACTTTAAAAATCTGTCAGCATAAAAACTTGGCCTGTGCACTGAAACCGTGTCCTACAGGGAAGGATAAAAGTTATTAATGTTAGCATACTCAGAAAAGGAAAAATGATACCAAGAAGACTGCATAGTTGATGAAGAGGTTTTTAAATTAAGTTGTGAAACCTTCACTAGCCAAAATCTAACCAAAATCCAGTGTTTCTCTTTCACAATCCAGTTATAACCAGTCAAATTTATAACTTATTTTCAATCCATTAAATCCCCTAATTATTTACGAAAAACACATTTTAAAAAATCTTGTCAAGGAAGGTTTAAGATTATTACGTCTATTTAGCCTCCAATATGTTTTCTTAAGGATTACTGTGAAGTCTTTACCCCTTCTCTAATCAGAGGAAAAGACAAATTCTAGGTGCAGTTGTCTGAATAAATGCCATGTATAGACAGCATATAATATATGGATACAAGTCTGATCAGGTCAAAAAACAAAGGACAGAAAGCAGGACTCCATATTGGGTAAGTCATCAATACTATGATTTTGAGGGAGATTATGAGGTTGTGTATCATGTGTAACTGCTTTAGAGATGCAAAGCTTCAAACTTTTTGCACTATGTTCCATGCAACTATAATCACAGAAAAAATATGTTTCTCTAATCTTTATAATCAGTAAAAAATCAGTTTCCTTACATATTCTCTGACTCTTGCTTCTCCCTATCCTCCTATGTGTTATTTCTCTTACAGTCCCTTAAAGAGCAATAAAACTCTTTAGCACACAGACTTGCATTTCCTTTGGTTATTTTGTTCAGCAAATCACTATATGTTAATAACACTATATAAATAAACAAATAAAATAAATCAAATGTCCTAAAGATATATAAAGCATATAATTACCCATATGAAAGAATAATGAACACAAAATCAATATGGAGACATCTTGATAATCTTAAATATGACTTACCCCATCATAAACAAGTGCTTTCCAGGAATGTTCCAATTTCTTTATTAATCTGATGACACACCAACAAAAAATAGGTTAGTGGAATATGCTGCTTTATTAACATAAATGTAGCAATTGGATAGGTGTTAAAACAATGTTATTCTGAACTACCTATAGGACTGTAGGATATCAATGATGCCCATAAACAGCAGCAGTTTCTCTCCTCTGTGGCTTTTAGCTGGAATGCCTCCCATTCTGAGGACAGTAAAAATATTTTGAGATATTATACATTAGACTTGTTTTTAAAAACAACAACACTGAAATGTATGAACTGAAGCAAAACCAAAAGAACCCATGCTATTTAGACCAAACAGTTTAATGCTACAGGCCAATGACAAACAAATAAGGGAAACTAGGGATGCCTCTATTCTGCATTCCATAGCCTTGAGCCATGGCAATTAAAGTGGTGTCAAATCGGATTTTTTCTGCAGTGCATATGCAGCCAAAGAGTCCCTTTCCATCCCTCTCATCATATAAAAAGGTAAAGGTATTCCCCATTGACAAGGTTGTCTAGCTGTGTCTGACCGTAGGAGGCGGTGCTCATTTCCATTACGAAGCCAAAGAGCCAGCGTTGTCAGAGACTACTCTGATCATGTGGCCAGCATAATTGTACAGAACACTGTTTACCTTCCCACTGAAGTGGTACCTATTTGCATGCTTTCAAACTGCTAGGTTGGCAGAAGCTGGGACTAGTTACAGGAGCTCACCCCATCATGCAGCCCCCCGGGCCTTGAACTGCCAACCTGCTGATCTTGCAATCAAGAGATTCAGCATCTTAACCACTTGAGCCACTGCATCATATACTGTTATCTCATCATATATATCTCATCATATATTTTGTTGTATTTCTGCTCAGATAAGTTTTGTGCATCCTCTTGTATTATTAACATAATTTATTACTTCTCTGATATTTATTTGCTCAAACAGTAGTGTTAGTATACTAATAACAATACCTGTGCTCTTGTGTTTTTAAAGCAAATGATGGATAAACCAATCATTTTTTTTCTGTTTTGTTTTCTGCTGCTCCAGAGAATAGGACATGGAACAATGGATGCAAGCTATAGGAAAAGAGATTCCACTTAAACATTAAGAGGAACTTCCTGACAGTAAGAGTTGTTCGTCAGTGAAACACATTCCCTTAGAAAGTGGTGCTCTCCTTCTTTGGAGGTTTTTAAACAGAGGCTGGATGGCCACCTGACAGGGATGCTTTGATTGTGAGTTCCTGCATGGCAGGGGGGGTTGAACTGGCTGGCCCCTGTATTCTCTTCCAACTCTATGATACTACGAGGCTCCTTGCAAATGATATTAATCTGTCCTTCCATCACTCACAACTTGAAAGATAAACAGACCCTTTTTAGATTAATAGTCAGATGTTGGAGAAGGGGGTAGATTTAGAAGTATGCAATAACAAAGTACATTCGTCCCTCCCCGTTTGCGGACTTGCCGTCTGAGGTTTCGGTCCTTTGCTGATGGCAAGCGAGCAGGGACAAAATGGCATGCACACCCCAGGTGCGTGCACAGCACTGCATGGAGGAGCGCACAGCCATTATAACCAATGGGGCTTGAGTATTTGTGTTTTTTCCGATTTGTGGGGGGGATCCAGAACGGATCCCCTGCGAATCGGGAGGGATGAGTATATACATTTTTAAGGGACTTACGTGTTGGTGCTCTCTGTGATGACACAGTCTCCAGATTTTCCTGGGCCCTGTATTGATTCCATAGCTGTAGAATAGAGAACTCTTTGTCCTCCTGGGCGTTTAGAATCAGATGTGTTCTGAGAGGTCTCACCTTCTCTCTCTTTAGCAGCACTATCCAATATGTGGATTCCAAGCAGTAAACTGTAATCCATGATTTTAAAACTTTCCAATACCTAGTAATGAGGGTTTTATTTTAAAAGAGTGAAACTTGTTACATTGCAAAATCCATAGAGTATGCATGATATTTTACACATGCAGTTAATATATGCATTGTACAATGAATATCCAAATGGTAAAATATCAGTGAGAAAACCCACATACATCTCTGCAGTTCACCTGTACTACAGAATAATGTAAATTATATACAAGAGAAGGATACACAAAATAATTGAGAAACCAGAAACTAGTAATCTAGAAATTTTTAGTTAGATGGTATTAATACTAAAATAATAATAGTAATAATAATTTGTGCTAGAAAGCCATTAGCCTTTAATATTAAATGTTAGTATTAATATTAATTAATAATGATGATAATAATAAATTCTATTAATATGTGTTTAGGGAGCTTATTTATGGCAAACAGTGATACTGAACACTCATAAGGAAAATGTCTGTGAAAATCAATAAAAACGATTTTATACAATTAGGATGTAGTTATATAATTTACTATATTTATAACTCACTTTTAAGCAAGATTGGCTCCCAAAGCGTCTTATTATTAAAATCTATCACAAGCTACAATATAAGTATAAGGATATACTGTATAGGAATGCTGAATATTTGCAGCTCATAATGTTCAGATTAATACATTTCCTCTTTTTTGTATTTTGAGTTACCATATTTTCCGGTGTATAAGACAACCCCCAACTTTTCCAGTTAAAATATAGAGTTTGGGGATATACTCGCTGTATAAGACTACCCCTCTTCCAATGCACACCAAATAAAAATTTAAAAAACATCAGATTTGATTTCAATATGGTAATTTTAATTCAAATGCTTAAGACATGCAGGTACTTAGCAGGAAAACTGTCACTTATAAACACAACAAAATACAGCTCCCATGTTCCCTAGCATTTATTTCTGCAGTGTGTTTTGGACCTTACTTTTTAAAAAATAGTCCAGATTTAAGTGCTGCTTTAAAAATTATTTCCATCTCCCAGTTATGAAATGGTTGGGGGGGAAGGACTGCCAATATACTAAGTGATGCATTCTGGGGTATGTACAATTTGCGGCCAAGTACCAGTAAGTGACCCTGGGCATGTCACACAGTCTCGGCCTCAAAGGATGGTAATGGCAACCCCCATTTGAAGAAACATGCCAAGAAAACCCCATGCTAAGGTTGTACATCTCTGTTAGTGTTTTGAGCCCTTTTATTTGGAATTTCCTACCTTTTAAGTTTACGTCCTACATTTTGTGGTCAGGGTGAGCATACACATCCTCCTTTTCCAGGACATGCCCTCCATGTCAACCCTCTTTTCAGGAGGAATTCCAAAACGTCCTCCATTTTGAGCACAGCTAAGAAGCATGGATTTACATTTATATTAGTGTTTTTAGCTTTCTCTACATTTTTTCCTGTATGTCCTACATTTTTTGTAGTGACTTGTCCTCCTTTGCATTGAAGACATTTGGTCACCGTGTCTGAGTATCGGAGAATGACTCTGGAGACCAGAGTTCGAATCCTGGCTCAGCCATGGAATCCCCCTGGGTGATCTTGGGCAAGTCACACACTCTCAGCCTCAGGAGAAAGCAATGGCAAACTCCCCTCTGAAGAAACCTTGCCAAGCAAAAACCATGATAGGGCCACCTTAGGGTTGCTGTAAGTCGGAAATGACGCAAAGGCATGCAACAACAACAACAACAACAATCTTAGAGGTCACACTCTCTCAGCCTCAGAGGGTAGCAAAGGCAAACCCTGTCTGAAAAAACACATAGGCAAGAAATGATAGGTTCATGATAGGTTTGCCTTATGATCACCATCAGTTGGAAACAACTTGAAGGCACACAACAATAACGACAACAACATTCTTGGAAGTCACACTCTCTCAGCCTCAGGGGAAAGCATTGGCAAACCCTTTCTGAACAAATAGTAGCAGCAGCAACAAGAAGAACACCACCTCCTTAAATTCCTGACCTAGGGGACCATTAGGCTGCTCCCCATCAGAAAAGTGTATGCAAGG
>CM034703.1:91453553-91467270 GCA_020142125.1 Phrynosoma platyrhinos
CTGCCTGGAAACTGCTTTCTCCTCAAAACACACACACACACAAACAATATTTGGATTTGGGTGTTAGCTAAAATTCTGTTGGGCAAAAGATCGCAGTCCTAATTCGTTTTCAGGAACATGTTTTGTTTGGGATAGGAACAATTAGTTCTGTCTGGTATGAAGCTACCATCTGCACAAAATGAAAGCGCATCCTGCTGGTACATACACTGCTTCAGGGTTTAGAACAACTCCTTTCACTCAAATATTGAAAACATTATGAAAAAACACATACTGACCTTATTTCCCAAAGCCTGGGATCAGAAACCATTTATGTGTGGAATGAAAGAACAGGCAGGTACACAAAGAAATACAACATTCTATTGTGATGACACCATTTCCTGAATATTATTCTAATCACAAACAGAAATCATGGAAAATGCTCAGGAGAACTGTATTGGAGCCCCCCCACCAACTCAAAGGAGCAAGAAGTGGAAGACAGATGTGATGCTGGGCCTTTGCAGACTGCCAGAAATAGTGCAAATTGAGTCCACTTTAAGGGTTAGGGTTAGGGAATAATGGGAACTGTATTTTATTGTGGCACCAGAACTCTCTGACAAAGAAGGCTCAATGTCTCAGAAAAAAACCCAATTCCCATGATTCCCTAGCACTAACCCTAACCCTTAAAGTGGACTCAATTTGCACTATTTCTGGCAGTCTGCAAAGGCCCTTAGGGAGCTCAGAATACTTTGATGTGCTATGAGCTCCCTTTAGAATAATCTCTCTTTCTCTAGCAAATTGAACTCCAAGGTAGCATTCTTGCCTACTCTAATACAATACTGCTGCTAACTACTTCCTTGGCTTGGAAACAACATACCCAAATGCCAGGTGGCAGAGATAAAAAGTGCACAGGGCATAGCTATGGGGTCTTTTGTTTCCAAGCTGGAGGAGACAGATGGCAGTTGAACAAACCAGGAGATGCAAGCAGGGTTTTTCCACATGTAAGTCTCAAGTATTGTACAGACAGACATTAATATAAGCAGACATGTTTACTCTGTTTCATGTTCCTTTTCTATAGCTGTCTTTGGCCAAAGTCTACATACAGAGAAGAAATCTGGATCAATGACAGCACAGAGCTAAAAGCAATGACATGAAAAAAATATCCTGTGATGACATTTATGCATCTGTGCCTTAGATTTGAAAGTCATAATCATAACTCCAGTATTTGCGTTGCATTACATGTCTGTGCTACATTTCATATTTCAGTGCTGTCATTTGTTTGGTTTTCTGTAAGAATTGCCACAAGGAGCTAAGCCAAGGAAACCTTTGCTGCTGTTGGCTCTTTTATTATTTTAGGAGGCAAATGCTAGTAAAAAACTGAGTCAGTAAATTTTGTGGATTAATTTCTAAACCTGCTGTTGTGTAGTGTCAAATAGTGTTTTTAGGTCCCAAATGACCTAGGAGAGAGTTTTGAAGTGGCTGATAGAAAAATGAGAGTGCAAGAAAGTCCACTTCCACTCACTTCATTCCACAGATGGCTATATGTATCCAATCCATGTATCTATAATTTCTGCTTAATTAAGAAAAATATTACAAATAAAAGAATTGAATAAAACATTTATGTTTGTATCTGCCCAACACTGCTGTTTCACGACCTTAGAACAGAACCATATCACCATCCAGACTGAATACTGTACTAGAAATATGAATAGATAAAACAGAGGATCTTTTCATCACTCTATGCAAAAGATAAATTCTTCATCGCACTGTGCAAAACTCCAACCTTATCATGAGTCTTGCCTAGATTCAGATATCTATAAATATTACCACTTTTATAAAAGGAACTTTGTAAAGAACAGCATAGATCAGCATTTCCCAGTAAGAACCCTGTTTTGCATATTCCCATACTTATGCAGAAAGAATTAGGTAATGGGTTGATTATTTTAAAGCAAAAAGAAAAAAAAATGGCAAAAATATTGTTGAACATAACCAATGTAACAATTTAAGGCGTTTTTCAAATTTAACATGCCATCTTTAGAATTACTTTCAACTGCATCTCATGTCATCAAAAATGAACCTTCAACAGATGTGAATACATCCATGCATATTCATCCTATGTTGTCCTTATCTCATCCAACAAAACTCTTTGGATCACAGCCACACAGAGCAGTGCATCTCAAGCTATCTGATGTTGGGGACTGGCAATTCTCTTCCCCCCCCCCATCCCCCATGTGCCTGGGAATATATTTGTGCCTTTTAATGACAATTGTTTCTTTCTTTCCTGGAAATTCATCAGGGACTGGCGGCTGACAGCTTGCAGACCTATCAAAGTTAATGGACTAGCACTTTGAGTAGCACTGAAGTAGTGAGTGAGTGAGCAAGCATGCACACATACACACACACTACATTAGAAGACAGTAGAACTGGTAATCCATCTAACAAAAAGACCAGTAAGATACCATTGTAATACCTACACATTTCCCTCAAGGAAACAGTTGTCATACTGTAACATAAATATTTCCACATACATAGACTAAAGTGCAATATTATGAGTGGAATATATTTTGGGCACTTTTACAAGTAATACATAGCAATGATATAGTAGGTTGGCATCTATTGTGAGTTTGTGAACAGCCTCGAACAGAGTTTCAAAATAGCCTTTAACACATTACATAAGAAACAACTAGCTCTTGTTCTGTTTACTCTGCTTTTCAGTCGCTGAAATAATCTCTTTATTTTCACTGGGGTACATTTTCTATAGCCTCATAGTTCTGATGCTACAATTAACCTTTTGAAATTATAAGGGTGAAAGGGACATATGGGTCTCCAAAACAGAGATTCTTATGCACTCTCCACAATCACTAATAGCTTGAGTTCACAGAATATTCATTTCTAGAGACTAGGATGAGAAACAATGTCCTCTGTTAGGAAAAATGTCTGGTGAGCATGCAGCTGATTATTAGATCATCTCAACTTCATGCTGAAAATCCAAACAAAAGGTGGCTTCATGTTCACTAACAAGACTTGACATGATGCTGTTGTGTGCCAATAAACATTACACTCTTCCCATGAGGAGATGCCCTGTCTGTCCTGTAACTCCATTTCAACCATGCTGCTTCCTAATCAAAGTGTTTTCATGGTAGAGCTACATTAAGTCTTCAAAGTGCTCCTTAAAGAGTCTTCCCTCACTTCATATTTCACACATTCAATAGATCTATCCTGCTCTAGAAGCATTACAGCAGGGGTAGGCAACCTTTTTGAGCTGGGGGCCGGGTTGCTGTCCCTCAGACAATTGGGGGGCCGAAGCACCAAAAATAAATAAATAAATAAATAAATAAATAAATAATTATATGCATGCACACTCTCTCAGCCCCAGAAAAGCCATGGCAAGCCCCCTGTGGAGCTTTTGCCAACCCCCCCCCCCAAGAACAAGTAATAACAACAATAATCAATATCATTATGGCGGGGGACGGCGGCAGCAGCAGGACTGTCCTGGGGCCGGTCCAAAGGCCTCAGGGGGCTGGCCGCATCCGGCCCCCGGGCCTTAGGTTGCCTACCTCTGCATTACAGCCTTCACTCATACCTACATGCAGAAATTTAAAGGTATCCTTTACATTTGTAATCATGTCTGATTAGCTTATAGATGAATGTATGGTGTTTCAATTGCTCCTTCTTCAATTTGCTTTTTTTTTTGTAAAAAGCTGATGGGCCATAATTAACTGTAGTCTCCCACAGATGGCAATAACAACAGAAACCACACACAGATAAAAATAGTGGTGTGCTTGAGGGTTTCATTTTAAATACTGTAGAAATACTTCCTGTGTAAAAAAAAATAGCACGTGAAATCACATTCACTTATTGTTTGTTTGTTTTTTCGTCATCCACAGATTTTGGATCCACCATGGATACCAAGGGCCAACTGTAGGCAGCAAGTTATATTTTTGCTATAATGCACAGGTAAACACCCACATGCTAATCAAACACTAAAAAGAAATACTTTCCTTTTAAAAAATTGTATGGTCTTTCAATAGGGTTGCCATATTTCTCTTTCACAAAACCAGGACAAAAATATACAGGATTGGATTGGGTGGATTACTGACACACATCCCCACCAAAAAAAAAACTGTTTTGACATTTAACACTGATTGCATATTTCAGTATTTTAAGGATTCTAGTACCAATTGTAATTTTCAGATATCTGTACTTGGTCAAGGTATTTTGAACCCCCTCCCCTTGCACATCACTTTGTAAAATTAAGTGCACCTTATATCAGCCATATTGTATTGAATGTCAAGAATAGCCCCAATAGATGAGAGTTCATCTATTATACTTCTATTATATAGAATTACACAGAGTTAACTACGTATAGGTCAAATGACATGGATCCTTTTCTCCAGCACATTCCTGAAAATTAAGGCTTCTCCTATGCAATGACATGATTAATTCTTACTCAGTTTCAACTTCTATCATTGAGTTTCATTAGCAACAGAAACAACTATGTATCCATGATCAAAAGTCCTTTGACTTGTATTCAGGAAACAGATACGGTTGCCCCTCCTTTCTCGCAGACTTAAAGTCTGTGGTTTTACATATTCACAGAGAGGCAATAAAAATAAAGGGGGAGCGCCCCCGTGGGCATGCCTAATTCAAGTCTATGGGGCTTGAATATTGCAGAATCTCTGTTTTGGCAGGGGGTCCGGAATGGATCCTCTGTGAAAACAGAGGGCCGACTGTACTTCCTTGATTCTCCAGCAAAATACACCTTAGCAATTAATTTAATTTTGTTACTCTGGAGTAAGTGGTTGGACCCAATGACAGGGCATATATCGACAATCCAATCCAACTGACATGGCACATACTGACAACACTATCCAACTGCTGATAACCATTTAATACATACCTCTCATCTAAATAAGACCAAGTCCAGCATGCCATAATTGGTGTACTCCCTATAGAAGGGCTGGACAAAGTGGGGGCCTGGGGCGACATCACCCACAAGGCTGTTTAATGCCCCTCAACACTTCTGGATTCCATGGACAAACTTTTTTACACCCACATACCCTAAAACTCTTCCAGGAGCAGCACCTTTTCAACACAGTACAGAAGCCTAACATAAAAAACAAACCCATTTTTCAGAACAAGGCCTTTTAGCCACATCTGTGGGGCAGTCCTTTTTGGTAGTCCATGAGACCTCAGAAGTAATTGGTCACTGGATCTATTGCTGTTGCCCACCCAAATGGACAGCATTTATCTGCCACATTTTTCTACCACTTTACCTATCAAAATTACTTCATGATTACTCATAAATGGTTGAAGTTTACAATAAAAATGTAAAGCCATAAAACATACTGAGGAAAAACATACCAGCAGAAGTCCATCTCAAGGTTTTAGATAGAACTAACATTTCAGATGGCATGGCAAGCCCCAAGATACCTTTTATAGGATCCAAAAGTACCAAACTTTGCTTGCATCACTCCCCTTCTGAGTTTGTTCTAAAGATTTGATGAGCAGAAAATAAATTACTTGTCCTGTGATTATTGAGAGCAGTAGTACTTGTCCTGTGATTATTGAGAGCACTATTCCTTCCTTCATGCAACAAGACTCACCACCTTAAGTACATCCAGTGGCAGGTATCAATGAGTTGGCCACTAATGCGTTACTGAAATCAATGGAACCTAGTATTAGGGGTCTTGCAAATAATGGGTCCTGCTCTTAAACAAATTTAAAGTGAAAACTGAAACACCTACAAGTCTAACTGGTTTCCACCTGTGAACAACATTGGAGCTTAACAGTACTGGACTTTACACAGTGTGCAAATACTGGTCTCTGAAAAGACACTCCAGTAATCAAATATGAAATCACAACACACCCTGAGGCTAAAGCAGGAGGAGCCTGAACGAGCACCCTGTTCACATTTCTTGACAAGATCTTCTGCCTTCTCCAAGAAAAAAGTTGGAAGCACTCTGAAGAGTTGGAAAGCCACTGACAAACAAGAAGTTCAATTTTAAACCAGCAACAACAATTTTGTTTTCCTGGAGTAGAAGTTCCCAGCCCAGCACAGCAAGGGGTTGAAAATAGCTAATAGGTTGGTAATCTTTCTTGCGCTTGCTCACCTGCGCCCTCCCCTTGATTTAGTTAAGTAACCAAACTCTGGTGGCATTTACTACTGGAACTGTTGTTCCTGTGCAGCCTGCTCACTCCAGAGAAAGAAATCATTAGCAGGCTCATTGGAGAAGCATTACATACTGAAAAGATTGGTGCTACATGCAGCAGGGTAGGGTAGGTGAAAGGCAGACTGGATTTTTGCATCCAGCAATGGTTCAGTTGTTTCTTTTGACTGAGTTTCAGATCCACAGTTAAATGCTGGGTTAGTTAGGGGGAGCCTTTAATGCACACCCCTTCAACTCTTTCTCTTGCCAAAAAAAAAAAAAAAAAGTGTTTGTGTAAAGGACCACATGTCAAACACAGAACCCCTTGTTATGGGAGGGACCAGCATTTTCTTCTTGTTATTCTAGTCACTGTGCAATCCGTAATGGGGAGGGCATTACAGCATGAAGAAACATGGACATACTGAATCAACATTTCTAGGATCGCTCTGCACACCTGCAGTTCTAAGTATATGTATATCGTTGCAGGAAGGAGAAATCTGGGAGCTGCTGGATAAACTTGCTGGGACATTTTTTACTTTAATCTGGGATTTTCCGTTTTCCGGGACTAATGGCATCCTTATGTTTTGAGAACAATGGTGGGCCGAAAATTCATACATACCGTATTTTCCGGCGTATAAGACGACCCGGCGTATAAGACGACCCCCCCTTTTTTCCAGTCAAAATATAGAGTTTTAGCACATCTATCCTCCTTATCCTTATACCCGGTGTATAAGACAACCCCCCCACTTTAACCACAGATTTTGCAGGTTTAAAAGTAGTCTTATACGCAGGAAAATAAGGTACTTTCTATCTGCTGATTGTATATCAATGCCTCATTTTTATTTTTGCTGTTTATGTAGTGCCTTATAAAGAAGGACTATGGATTCCCAACAGTTACTGCTAGCAGAATATTTAACTTACTCGACAATCCCGCTGTAGTGTTTTCATCAGTGCACTATAGGTTTCAGAGTCAAAATACAATCCTTCATGCATGTCTTGCAGAAAATCCAAATCTTTAAAAGTGGGGTTGGACTTCTCCCGCTCTTTCCTGGATGCCCTCCGTTTGTATGTTGAGCCTTTCAAATCATATGTGAAATGCATTTTCAGTGCTCGGGGCAGAACATTGTTCATCACAACTATCCGGATATTAATGCCCCCAGATTGGACACAATATAGTCCATAAAATTTTGGCAAGAGTGTCCTTGGATTCTGGTTGAGATTCTTTAAAAAACAAAAACAAAAAGAGCAATGAAGACTTGTGATACCATTCAGGTCAAATTTCTACATAGATATAAACAGAGATGTGGAATCAGTTGTATTCTAAGCAATCTAGGCAGCTATTTTTAGGCTGAGTAGTTTAAAACCTTTGTTATTCTTGTCCAAAACCACATAAACATTTTACAAATGATTTGCCAAGTAGTCTCTACTCTTAGGACTGCTAAACAAAAAATGTTCTCAGGATATGACCTATTCACACTTTATTTGGAATAAGCTCTACAGAAGACTTCTACCAATATAAACATGCTTAGGTTTCAGCTATCATTCTTGTTGATGCTATTAAGATACTAGGAACTGGTTGCAGGATTGTACATTTGTTCACTGCTAGGGTAATCTGATTTTGAATCCTGATTTTGAACAGGAAATCGAATGAACAATAACAGTGGTTAATGTTACTGTGGATGTTATGCTTAACTGCATTTAAGATACATAGGGAAAACATTTTTGCTAGAGAGCAAAGGAACTCCCTATGACCCACTTCTCATTTCTCACTCCTTCTGAAGAAATGGAGAGCATTAAACCAGCACCATCTGGTCTCCCCATTATCTTTAAAACAGAATCTACAAGCTAAACTACTGAGTAGTCAAGAAGACTAAGAAAGAAAGGCAAGTTCTGAAAAAGAGAAAACTGACATTACATATAATAGGCCAATTCTACAGCTCACTTGACTAACACACAGATGTATATGCTGGGGTTTACTAGTATCAATACAACTACCGTACTATGCAACAGAACAGAATGACATTCATATTGCAGAGGTGTTTTACTAACAATATGGCCAGTCAAACCAACTATTATGGTTAAGGATATTTATCTATTATTCTCCCTTGATGATGGTGGATGGAGGAAGGGCCCTTCTTCTTCTTCAGGCTAGGCCTGATGGAGCTGGCCTGCCTTCTCTCCCTCGATGGTGGTGGATGGAAGGAGGGCCCTTCTTCTTCAGGCTAGGCCCGATGGAGCTGGCCTGCCTTCTCTCCCTCTATGATGGTGGATGGAGGGAGAGAAGGCAGGTCAGCTCCATCGGGCCTAGCCTGAACAAGAGGAAGAGAAGGCAGGCCAGCTCCATTGGGCCTAGCCACAGTAAGAAGAAGGGACCTCCTTCCAGTCAATCTACGTTGGTGCAGGCTTTAGAGGGAGAGAGGATCTGCTGGACTTATTCCCCTTCTCCACCACCATTCCCTTCTCCTTTTGTGTCTTGTCTTTTTAGATTGTAAACCTGAGGGCAGGGAAAAGTCTAATTAACCATTTGTAAGCCGCTCTGATAGCCTTTTGGCTGAAGAGCGGGGTATAAATACATCATCATCATCATCATCATCATCATCATCATCATCATCTATTAACCCTGAATTTTAAAACACTCACACATTTCTCCTGTAAGATCCAACATAAAAGCAGATATTTAGAGATGGGAAAAGTACTCAAAATTAACAAAAGCATGGACAAGTACTGAATGAACTTTTAAAGAACTAAATAAAAATTCATTCTCTTCCTTCACCCTTCCTGACACATAACACAAGGGGCGGGGGGAAACAAGTAGGAAAAGTTGAGGACTTGAACTTATTTACCATGTAGTAGCCAGGCAACAGTTTCTGAAGGAACTCAGCTTCTTTGTGTTGAACTGTTTTGATTATGAACTCGTCATCACTGGTGACAAAGAACAAGGATCCACTGGCACCAGGGTTGGATAGTTCTATTAGAGGTTCACTGCAAATTGAATACTGAACACAAAAATGAAAAGAAATTTAATGCCACTGTGGGCAATGAAAATACAGAAGTCATCCTCTTCCCCACAAAAGTAAGTTAATTATAAAAGATGTTGTGGTATCTCTATGAACCTTTAGTATCTGAGCATTCCACAGTACTGAGTTACCCTGGAAAGTCCATGCCAGTAGAGAATGTTTGCATGTGTTTGAGAAACAGGTTCTTCCTCTATTACATGGTGTGGCTCCTTAACCAGGATTGACACACAGTCATTTGTAAGGTATTACTGATGCTGATTTATGAGCTTTCCTTGCTAGACATATTTCTTTGATCATTTCTGTGCAAGACTCATCACAATCTACAAAAAGAGGGCAAGAACACAGCCATTTTTCTTGCATAATTACTATTATTTGCAATACCAGATGCTTAGAAAAAATTCCTGGCAGACTGTCAGCATTCATAAGTGGCCAAGTGGAGCTAGATATCGGTGCTTTGCTAAACCTAACATAAAAAGTGAGTAATGGGTATTCAAGCAAAAATCTCTGAATTAACTTCCAAAGAAACTTACATTATTACTACTGCTTATTCTGCAAGTCTAAAGTATATTTGTTCTTAGGAATAAACATTCCTGCCTATATATACTATTGCTGTGGAAATCTCAAAGACAAAATGTTATGATTATTTCAGCAATTTTTATCTCACTTCCTATATCTTGAGATATAATGAAGTGGTGTGAAACAAAAATAAGCCATGAAAAACACATAAAAATGCACACATGAATATTCACATTAAATAATTCATTAAAACAATCATTTAAATTCAGAGGTTCAAAGCACAATTCTCAAACTAGTCAGCACAGTCAATTGGAAAAAGGCTGGGTGCAGAGGAGGTATCTTTAACAGGTGCCTAAAGCATGCCACAGTTAGTGCCTCCTGAATACAAGCGGGAAGAGGGGGGCATTCCAAAAGGGTAGGGAACCCCATGGAGAAAGCTCACTTTCAAGCTCACATTAGAAGTCCTGGATCAACCAGTAGGGCCTCTGCTGATGACCTTAGTGATGACATGGGTCAATCTCAAGGGAGGGAATCTGTCAGTAAATTAGATCATATTTTTCTTATGAGCAGCACCACCAAAGAAAAAGATGATCAGATTGCAGTAGAGACTAAGTCAATAAGAAACGTCTGAAATGAGGCAACTGAGTAAATATTCATCTCATATACACTAGTGTACATAGATCTATTACAGCAAACAACAGTATTCATATTTTCACAACCCATGCTACAAATCAATGTTTTACTAGATAAATAATGTTATAGGGGAATCTTGATTAAGGTGCAATAAAAAAAAAAGAAATAATCTTGTCAACTTGGTCAGAAGCCTCCAGCTCAAAACTCCAAGTTAACAAATACTAGCAATATTCCATTTTTAAAAAAGAGGATGGCATTCCTAAATATGAAAACTTCCTGTTCAACATATTTTCATATGTAACATACAGCTTCTAGTAATTTTAAAACAGTATCTATCAGACCAGAAAGTCCTTAATTATCAAGTTTTGGAATAGAAGAGGATGCAACCTCAAACCATAAACAAGTGATTCTGTGCCTTGCTAGAAGATATTTAGTACAAAGTCTTGCAGAGCTTAGTTTAATGCAGGGGTAGGCAACCTGTCCCCTTTAAGGGCCGAGGGACTTCAGCTCCCAGAAACCTCAGCCATGTTGGCCAATAGTCCCATGTTGGCCAATAGCTCCTGGGATTCTGGGAGCTGAAGTCCCTCGGCCCTTAAAGGGGAAAGGTTGCCTACCCCTGGTTTAATGTGACAAGATATTTTTATCCTCCCCGAGTCTCTCTCTGAGTCTAAGAGAGAGCAGGTAGTGCGAGAGGTTAAGACTATCATTACACAGACTTCTTTTTGGTGTGAATATAGTACTGCATTATGGTTTAGCTGTATGCATGAACATTGCCTTTATCCGTGCATTTTTATCTGTTAGTACATTTATGCAATAATATATATTTGCTTCTTAATTATTCACAAAATACTAGCTTTGCCTTTGACAAAATGAAGAGACAAGCCACTGACTGCTGGGAACTGTATGCTCAGTACAGCATTTCACATATGCTGCTTCTCTTATAACTACTCAGAATAGGCTGCCACACAGGGATGGGGCAACACATGCAGTTTCAAATGTGTTAACTCTCCTGCTGCCTGTAGTCCTTCCCCTGCACAATAAATTGCTGTTCATTTGCCTCCCAAATCCTGTTGCAACCTGTCCTTTACTACCACTGGGTAATTGTGTTGGCCTGAAAAAAACAAAAAGATCTACACAAGGGACTTTAGGCATAGAGGTTATACTCTGTGGGCTGACTTTTTTTCCAGGTCAAGGTTACAGAATACAGAAGAAAATATTTATATACTCTATTAGACAATTACAAGGCAATTAACAGATGAAGGTCCCTCGACAAGAATCCAGTCAGCAAAATCCACAGGAGTATTTAGCTGCAATTACAACATTCTAGTGGAAATAATGACCTGAGAAGCAACTATATTAAGCAATCCATTAACACACCAGATTTTAGGGAAACTTATTAGAGGTTGAAATATTAAAGACTCAGCCAAGAGCTAAATTTATATATGAGCTTCTTCTTTTTTTAAGGACAGATTTTCTTATCTGACCAATCTAGAACTCATGAATTTAGTTTTGTACACCTAGGGAATTCTTCCTAGCACTCTAGAAGAACGGATGACTCGACTAAGCCTTTCTGTACACCAAGCAAAACTGGGCAGGTAACAATAAACATTCTTCCTCAGTTTGGAGTCAGGTACAGGTTCTTATAAATGAATAGCAGCGAATAATGTTCAGTCTCATCCTAGACCCCTCCCCCCTGGGGACCAGGGCAGGGGAGAAGAAACAAATTCTTACCAAGTAGTCATCAGGCTTAATACCAAAAAGTTCTCTGAAATAGCGGAAGGCTAAAGGAGCATATGTCTTAAATCTGAAGTCTGGATAATGATGAGCAGGAGTTAGATTGCTTCCTTCACTGCATTGAAAGAAAAAATTAAAGTACTATAAACATGCAATTTTAAAAAACAAAACTTACTATAAACATAAACCTTCTTAAGACACTCCCCATCCCCCCAAAAGCAAGATTAGAAGGTAGAGTGAATCAAGATAAAATTAACATGTCTGCATAATCATCAAATCAATGGACTATTCAGTTTATTTACATTTTCAGACAATTCTAGTCAAGCACCATTTCTTTGAGTTTCCAATACCAGAATATGGCTGCAGTCTTATACTAATGAATGAGAATAAGCCTCACTAGATTCAATAGCATCTTACACTTGAGTAAACATCTATAAAACTGCAGCATATGCCAGTCAGCCAACATCATCAATTGTTTAAAGCACTATTAACATCAGTATTTTGCTTATCTTTTCTGCAGTACTAAGCACTCCAGGAAAGCTTCCTCTACAATATAGTGTGCTGATAATAGACAAGGGCAGGGATCCTACATCAAGACTGTGTAGTGCAAACCTCTGCATCTGGAATTACAGATAGATTGCACTATGCAATCCTTATGTTGAATATCAACTTTGCACAACTGAATGTACAAACAAATTCACAGCTGAATGCATGCATATATGGACACAGTGGTCAGTATATACTTATAAGATAGGGGTCAGGGACAGAATTAGGCTATCTCACCCACATGGAAGTTTCTTGGAAGAAAAAAGCCCAGCACATGCTTAAATGTTCCTATTGTGTTTCAGGTGTAAAACATTGTTTTGTTTTTTAAAAAATCCACATAAACAGCCATTCAAAAGCAAAAACCTGAAAATAAAATATGATCCTCTTTAATAAACTCTGCAGATGATCTAAAATTATGATTTGTATCACTCAATCTTATTGTTCCTAAAAAAAACTAGGCCATAAAACAAATCAGTATGGCACAGCTGGTCTTTTGGACAATGCAAGAAATGACTACAGTGAAGGAGTGCAAGCTGAGATTCTCCCTGCCAGAATGAGCAGCAAACTGAATGTAAAAGAGCTACAACTAGCTCACACACAGAGCCAAGTAAGTGAGTTGAAGAACAGCAACACTGTGATAAAGGCCTCCTGAAGCCCTTGTGTCTAGTGACAACCATTTACTGGAGGATGGGAAAAGAAAAGCAAGAAATACACTGTGCAGGACAAAAATGAAAAAGGGAAATAACTACTGGGAGAAAACTCTGTAACAAAATAATATTTGTATAAAGTTTCTGAAGTTTAAAATCTCAACTGTTCCCAGCCACCCCAAGGACCCTTATTCCAGCATGAACTTTATTTTAATATATTTCTCATAGTCTTCTTGTTGTCTTTACGGATGCTCCAAAAGAAATATGAACTGTTTTTGTTCAACACCTTGCTCTTGTCTTTATTTAATGTAGCACCATAAATAATACAACTTTTGTTATGCAAGCTTTTGATTTTTTTTTTTAAAAAAGACACAACTTGTTTAATCTATCAGATTGCACTGGAAGTTCTGGCTGAGTTAATGGATACAGGTATTAAGACAAATGCTGTCCATTATGCTAAGAATGGCACTCCATCAGTAGTGTGTGGATGGGGGGGAGG
>CM034703.1:91472234-91499837 GCA_020142125.1 Phrynosoma platyrhinos
GTTTCTAGGTCCCTTACTTCCAAGAAAGGGCGCAGCTGGTGTATCAGCTGAAGCTGCTAACAGGCGCTCCTGACTGTTGCATTCACCTGATCTGTCATGTGAAGTGACGAACCTAGGAGCAGTCCCAGACTGCGAACACAGTCCTTAACAGAGAGCGTGACCCCGTCCAGGACTGGAGGTCACAACCCAATACCTGGTTTGGGGGCCCCTACTGTAAGTACCTCCGTTTTGTCCGGATTCAGCTTGAGTCGGTTTTTCCTCATCCAATCCATTACTGCTTCGAGACATTGATTGAGGGGAGAACTGCCACCTGCCGTCATGGCAGCTGACCGAGACATGGAGCAGAATATTTGGGTGTCATCAGCATATTGATAACATCCTGCTCCATGTCTCCTGATGATCTCTCCCAGCGGCTTCATATAAATGTTGAACAACATCGGGAACAGGATGGAGCCCTGACGAACGCCACATTTTAGCTCCGTTTTTGAGGAGCAGCTGTCCCCGAGTGACACCCTCTGGAACCTGGCCGAGAAGATAGAAATTGGGACTGCAGTCAGGAAATCAGAACACTATAAAGCACATGCTGATTTTCTTTTGAATTCTTTGATGCACTCCATTAAGCATTGTATGTTTGCAGTGTGATCTCTGGTGCCTCTTCCTTTCCTAAACGCTGCTTGGACCTTTGGGATTTCTCTCTCAATGTATGGTTGGAGTCTATGTTGCAGAATTATGAGCATGATATTGCTTGCGTAGGAGAATAGTGCTATAGTTCTATAGTTGCTGCAGTCTCTTGTGTCTCCTTTTTGGTGAAAGGTGATGTATATTGATCGCTTCCAATCTGTTGGCCATCATTTTGTTTCCTATATCTGTTGACATATGTTGATTAGCACTAGAGTTGACTCTGTCAATGTAGATTCCAACAGTTCTACTGGAATACCATCTGTTCCTGGAGTCTTGGTTTTTGCCATTTCCTTTATTGCAGCTTCCACCTCAGTTTTTATATGGCTCTTCATTCCATGTGTCCTTCATGTTGTCATCTCTTTTATATGACTCTGCTGTTTATTGCATCCATCATCTTTTTATTCCTTCCTGGTATTGAATTATGTTATGTTTATTGTCGTAGAGCATCGTCCTTGGCTTGACCTTTCCCTTGATTTCTCGAATCTTGTGGAATAGGTCCCTCGTTCTTCTCTTTTTGTTGTTATTTTCTATTGTTCTACATTTGTCGTTGTAGTAATTTTCCTTACCTTTTGCACACTAGCCATTATACTGTTGCATTCATGGTTCTTAGTTTATTCCTATCTCCTTTTTGTTTTGTTTCTCTTCTTTCCTTTATTTCTTGTAGCATTTTATTTGTTATCCATTGTTTCTTCATTTTCCTTTTGTCCGTTGGAAGTGTCTTTATGCGTTCCCCTTTTATTATGTCCCTGGCTTCAGACCAAAGCTTTTTCAGTTCACAATCTATTATTCTTAGTACTGCAAATCTGTTCTTTAAATTGTCAATGGATTCTGTGAAAATGTTTAAATCGTATTTTGGCATGATGGCTGGTTTTGTTCTCTTCTTGAGTTTTATTTTTCAAATGAGTACTTCCGGTGGCTGAGGTGAAGTAAGAGGTCATGTTCACATGGAGCTGGTGTGACAGATTGCAGATTTTGTGGTGAAAGAGCCCCTTTGGAAAATTTCAAAATGGGACCAATACCCTCTAAGTAAGTGGGGTTCAGAGGAACTCGGCGGGGACCAGTTTCCAGTAGCTAGTGCCTAGAAAACAAAGTCAAACAACAATCCACTCTGACAGGGAGAGAAGATGATGATTGGGATGCGGATGCTGCTGAGGAGGTCACAAGAGTAAGTCTCATCCACAGATCTGCGCCCTTCGGGACTTAAGCAGTGCCACTACCTTTTTAATTTAAAATATAAGATTAAGCTTAAAAAAATAAGAGAAAACATCCAAAGAATTCGGCAACATAAAACTGCCCCTTGAAGTTCAAAATAGAAGGGAAACCCTGGGAAAGTTGCAGCTCCCCATGTGGTACAGTAAACTGTGGGTGAAACAAGAGCTGAACTCTATTAAATTAAATTTAACAAAACATAACACTTCAAAAAAAAAGTGAAAGTAGTGAATTGAGATAGACTATAAAGACTTTAAACTAAGATTCTGGAATTCAAATAATAAAAGACAGAATAAAATTGATTATTTGGAACCTAGCTTGTCTTGATCTGACTCAGACCTGCTTGGATTTACTTGGATACTTATTAAAAGGCTATAAAGTAAGACCTTAGAACGCGGACCATTTAAATTACAACTTGGGACTTGGGCTATAACTCAGAAGGAACAGAACCTATTTGGACTCATTGGAACCCACGTGGACTTGGACTTATATAGAATTGACTTGATTGTTGGAATTTGATTTAAGTAGAGTCAAAACCGGACTTACTAGAACCTACTGGGGTGTTTTTTATAAGAATAAATGGACTGTGCGTAACAACCATGTCAGCAAATTTTCCCTATTCACAGGGATTCAGAAGCTATGAAAGTCGACATAAACTACCAGTATTTAAAGTTAGAGAATACTCCCAGAGAGGCAGCAGAGAAACAGAGCACCTATAGGAACAGAAATAAATTTACAAATCTCACTCAGAAATGGAGCAAAATGCTGGAGATGATGGACTAGATGGGATTTCTGAAACTCTAAAGAAAATGCCTTGATTGTAAAACAGGGCGGGGGGGGAGAACTATGTAGAGTATATGTGGGGGAGAAATTGTGGGAGAACTGGAGGGTTGTAGGGGATTAGGAATCTACAAGAGGGTATATAAAAAGACAACACTGTAGACGTCTCTTTCCTCCTGTTCCTATACACTTTCTTTTCCTCCACACTGAGAGACTGAGACTGCTGTCATTGTACTGAGTTGATCAAGAAGACTATTTAAATTCAGAAAAGAGAGGGGGAGGAAAGAAGGATAATTAAGAGTATTTGAAATAACAAGTGAGGAGAGGTAGCCTGAAGGGATCAAAGAGGAGACCTGCTAGGAAGAGATAGATACTTCTTCCTTGCTTTCTGCATGTTTTTTTTATCCATAGAGGGAACAATAAGAGGTAGTTTATTGTATTTGTTGTCTCTTTGTATTGCTGCAAACCCTCTTTCCCCTCTCTAGCTTCTGGACCTTGACTCAAATCAAATGACCTTGTATTAATCAAAACAACTTAGTTTTTTAAAAAGATGATTCAATAAAAGCCCCTCATTTAAAGGATTTAACCTACAAAGTCAGAGGCTTTGCAGATGACATTGTTATTTTTTTTAGATGATCCAATAGGGAGTGTGGAGAAACTAGAACAAACATTAAAAGAATTTGGAAAATGGTTGGGATTTAAAGTAAATAAAGACAAAACAGCTATAATTACCAAAAACATAGGGGAAAAAGAAAAAAAAGAACTAGAAGATCTTTCAAATTATAAAATTTAAAAAATGGTGAAGTATTTGAGAATAAACTTAATGAATAAAAATTCAGAATTATTCAGCAATAATTATCAAAAAATCAAAGCTTTAAGGAAATAATTTAAGGAAATGGAATAATTTAGGATTATCACTATTAGGAAGGGTGGCAACAGTAAAAATGATCTTACCTAAAATGTTATATTATTTTCAAAACATTCCTATAATTACAATACCATTTAGAGACTGGAAGAAAGAATTATCAAAATTCATCTGGGCGGGGAGGAAACCTAGAATAAAATGAAAAGTTATGCTCCATTCATTGTATTTTTTTCTGAGACATTGAGCCTTCTCTGTCAGAGAGCGCTGGTGCCACAATAAACTACAGTTCCCATGATTCCCTAGCACTGAGTCAGGGCAGTTAAAGTGGACTCAATTTGCACTATTTCTGGCAGTCTGCAAAGGCTTTAAGAAAGCATATATGATAGTTAAGAGCTAAAATTGATCTTGTTGAAAAATATATCTGAAACGCTTGGAATATTTAAAAATCTCTAATAGAGTTATGAGGTTGCAATACAAACATAACCATGTTATGGTATATTAGATAACTGGTGAAATGAAACGATGTCAGTGAACAGACTTAAGTAAGTAATGAGAAGTATAATTTAAGAAAAAACTAAAAATGTATAACTGTTTGAAGAATTGTATACTGAAGGAATGTAGAAACAAATTTTCTACTGATGTATATTCTAGAACTTATAAATAAGAGTCTGAAATGAAAGACATGGGGGGAAGCAGGCAGCGCAAAGCGCCGTTTTCGAGGCAAGGAAGGGGAGGGGCAGCCGCATGGTGGGCGCCCCAACCCCTTCCCCAAAACATCCTCAGAGCAGCCGGCCCTCCGCATGACCGGCGCTCCTAGGATGACCTCCCGCTGCAGCGTCCGTATACGCTGCAGTGGAAGAGTCGCCGAAGGTGTGCCGGCAGCCTTTTGCTGCACACCTTCGGCCATATGTGGAAGGAACGCTATTTTAGCGCTCCTTCCAGGGGCGGCGAAGCTGCGCCACAGGGCCGAGGTGTGCAGATACCTCAGCCCCGCGGCACAGCTTCCTGGGGCGGCCCTGTGCCACCCGTCTGCTTCCCCCCATTATTTTCTTTTTTCCTGTAAATATGCAAAGCATTTTTTAAAATAAAAATGAATTTTGAAGAAAAGAGAAATGAGTAGTTTGTGATCTGTGCCACAATCAGCACCTAGTCTAGTTCTGGCCACCATTATGGAGCTTTGCCATTTTTTACTTCCAATTATGTAATCTATTTGGTTTTTGTGTTGACCATCTGGTGATGTCCATGTGTATAATCTTTTCTCTGGTTGTATGAAAAATGTGTTTGCAATGAATAGTTGTTGGCTTCACAAAAATCTGCCTGTGTTTGGTAGACATTCAGATATGAATTCAAATTCTTTCTTTAATTTATTACACTTATAGATGGCATAGCCATGAAAAAAAATTCTTTCTTGGCATTAAAAAAAGCACTGCTGTTGTTCTGTGCCTTCGAGCTACTTTCAACTTATGGTGACCAATGTTCAAAAACCTGCAACATATTATTCGTTTTTTAACAATAATTTTAAGTTAACCCTTAACAAGAAGCCCATATTTAAAAGGTCAGTGGTGTGGTTGTTAAGAGTATTGGGTTCAAATTATATGCAAGCATTAAGTTGAGTGGGTGACCATGAAACAGTCAGCATCTCTAATCTCACAGGGTTGTTCTGAAGATTTAAAAAAGAAGAGAGAAACCTTCTTTTTGCACTGATTTGAACAATTTTTGTGAGAAGGGGAAGAAAAACTGAAATAAATTCTTTTCTTTTTTTGGAAAAAAAATACATCTTTTGTTTTCCCTAGAACATGGGACCCAAGACAACTTATAAAAATTAAACCAGATATAGATAAAAGCACATATCAGCATCTGCTTCAACTTTTGAAAGCTTCCATAAATTCCAGTTCTAGGGAGAAAGCAGGATATAAAGAAATGAAATAATATTAAGTTGGCACAGAACTGGTGCTCATGTTTGGGGAACAGATCTAATCCTGGTCTTACCTGGGAAGAAAGACACTTTCTACGACATAGAAGTCTTGCATAAGTACATCTCTGTCAGGCTTAGATGTGAGGTTGCCCACTGTGTATCCTATACCCAGCTGTATGGTCCCTTTGATAGCTGACGATGCAGTCTGTGAACAAAGACAAAACACCAGCATGCTATAAATGGGTTTTCACAACACACATACACATTATAAAATTTATGAGAGATTGATATTTGGATTCCCTTTGGCTATAGAACAGGTAAGATATACAGATTGCTACCCAGAAACGGGAAGTTTGGAGGCAATAACAGCAAATTAAAATCCAACATTAAGGTGAGGTGTTGGTGTACCTAGAAGCATAGCAGTAAACTGAGCAAATGACTACTGTAAACCCACCATCTCACAAGCATACAAAAAAAGTTTCAGATTTCAATTTTATTTTAATTTTGTTTTAAATTTTAAAATTGTAAGCTTTTAATTTTATTTTACAATCTGGGCCATGAATAAACATTCCTGAGCCTGGACTGGCAATCTAACCAAAAAAATAAAAAATAAAAAAATAATTTAAAAAATGCTGTGGGAATCTCCAGAAACCACTCCAGTTTATCACTAAATTGTTCTATAACAAGAAGTGAGAACACGGGAGTGGTAGACCCAGACCTCCGATGTAACCAGTTTCTTATAATTAATTCCTTTCCCCAATAACTTCATGCAATTACAACTATGATTTAGGAGTGATAATGCCACTCCTTTTGTACTATAATGTATATTTTTAGTAACATTTATATTTATAATGCTGTGGCCACAGTACATGGTTTAATCTGCACTGCTCCCTTGCACTACAAAGATCAGGACAGGGAGGAGTGCGTTTTGTACCACAGATCAGTAGCTTGTAGCCATTACATACTTATTAAAAAAGAACAAATAACTTACTTAAAAAAGTAACTTATGTAATGAAGGACTTAAAGGATGAAGCAAAGAAAAATATCAATGAAATTACAAAATCCCAGCAGGCATAACTGTTTCTGCTCATACTAAATGCTGGTTAGATATATGAGGTAAAATGAAGTACTTACATTGACCCATGGATAAGTTGACTCAAGATTTTCAGGACAATTTTTTAACCTAAATTTCTAGACTTATACATGAGTATATATGGTATGTTTAAGATTATGACTATGTTTATTTGTATCTTGCCTTTTTCCTGGTTCAGAACTCAAATCATGTTGTTGTTATTGTTATGGGCTTTCAAGTCATTTCTGATTTATGGCAACCCTGTGTCAAACCTATCATGGGGTTTTCTTGGCAAGATTCATTCAGAAGGGGTTTAACTTGACCTACCTCTGAAGCTGAAAATATCACTTGGCCAAGATCACCCAGTGGATTGTCATGGCTGAGTGGCGATTTGAACCCTGGTGTCCAGAGTCATAGTCCAATGCTCAAATCACTACACCGCACTGGTTTTCTCAAAGTGGTTTACAACAGGTGAATTAAAATTAATAATTAAGTACTTTAGGAGGGTGGCTCTGAACTATAATAATTAATATTGACTTTTTAAAAGTAAGCTTCCAGGACTCCTCTAGTTCACACATCCTAAAATGTAACTGTGAAAATAACTCCACAGCCTTTTAAGTCCCACACCCTAACTTGTCTTTAAGAGCTGTTTCTATTTGTTTGGGGGTCTTAAAAAATTTCTAAAGCATGCAGATGCATATTACTATGTTTGCCAGCTCAGGATCATCCCAAGCCTTGGAGTTTCCAGGTTAAAACCTGAATTCTAGAAACAGCTGCTTGTGATGTCGTTAAGCAATATACACTAGCCATAGGTGGCCACAGCTTGTCATGAAAATGCCCAAGCACACACACAAGCAGACTGGATAGGGGAAAAACCAACACAAACTGATTCCAGATAAAATGGAGGTACTCACAGTAGGGGCCCCCAAACCAGGTATTGGGTTACAATCTCCAGTCCTGAATGGGTCACACTCTCCACTAAGGACTGTGTTCGCAGTCTGGGGGTGTTCCTAGACTCGTCACTTCACATGACAGATCAGGTGAATGCGACAGTCAGGAGCCCCTGGAAATAAGGGACCTAGAAACTGTAGTACATGCACTGGTAACCTCATGACTTGATTTTTGCAATGCACTTTACATGGGGCTACCCTTATACCTAGTATGGAAACTACAATTAGTACAAAATATAGCAGCCAGGCTGATCACCGGTAAATCCAAGAGTGATCATGTAACACCTGTTCTGAAATCTCTTCACCAGAATAGATTGCTCCACTGGGTCTGTGTTCCTCGCTTCCTAGATACCCTTTCTATACACCTATTGGTGTGCTGGAATGTAGGTTGTTTTTAATCTTAGGTTTTTATTTTAATATTGTATTTGTTCTTTTTAAAGGGGGAATTAATTGTTACAAGGTATGTTTTATTTAAACTGTTTTTAGATTATGTAAGCTGCCTTGATTGCCTAGGCAAAAGGTGGGATATAAAAATAAAGTTGTTGTTGTTGTTGTTGTTGTTGTTTAGAAATAAAAACAGAAATTTTAGCTAGAGGGGCTTTTCCCATACAGGGTAACAAACATTTAATCTAGTTACAAGGTGAATACAGAGCAGAGAGTGAGATTGGGTGCCACAATAACTGGGAGGGAGGGAAGAAAACTAACTCCCTAAATAGATGGATCCTCTGGGGAGTCTTTGCAAGCTGCATTAACAAATCATTGCATTGAGCTCTTTGTTATCTAAGGGCAGATCCCACATCTAGGCTGATTAAAAATACCAGAAAGTCATTTTGTTCCTGCTTTTTCTCAATTTTATTTTGGAGATCCATACATGTTTTGCTTATCCCAGAATATTTTTTGTCGGCTCCCAGTATGATCAGAAACTTCTTATACCTGCTCCCAAGACCAGTTTATGTTAACCCAGTAGCAAATGGGAAACATCAGGAACCAAATCTGGGACTTTTCGATCAGTCTGAATGCACCCTAAAAAGACTAGAAAGTCCCAGTTTTTGTTCCTGTTATTTTTATTTATTTATTTTTAGTTTGGAGATCCATACATGTTTTTTTATCCCAGAATATTTACTGTCAGCATTAGATGGTTGAAATCTTTTATAATAGCTCCCCTAGTCTATTTATTTTTACTCAGCATAAAATCAGAAAGAATAGAAATAATAGCAGGGATTTTCCTATTGGTTTGGACTCTGATGCCACAACAAACTAGAAATTCCAGGAGTCTATAGCATGGAGCCATGGCAGTTAAACCAGTGTCAAACTGCATTATTTCTGCAGTGCAGATGCAGCTCCAAATGTATCATATGAGATGCAGAGAACCAAGACAGTGCGTGCATGTATGTGTATGTAGGTGAACTTGCTTTGAAAAGACTATTTCAAGTGTGTATATTCTTCATCAGCCATGTTCAGGGCAAAAAAAAAAGCAGTGTGATTATGAAGCCTGCTATTCTTAAAACCAAGAAAATTTAGAACTATCTATTTGGTTAATTAGATAGCAGAGAGAAACTCAGATTAGTTAAAACCCTGGAAACACAAGACATAGAGACAAATAGATTTCTTTCTTTCATATTCCAGTAGGGGTTTAGGGAATTTTTGTGCAGGAGAAAATACGGATGGCAAAATCCACCAACTTACTTCTGAAAAATCCACAATTTTGCTTCACACAGGGACAAATAAATAAAAGTCTCTCATTGCCTACAACTTGGGGAATCTCAACAGTAAGGGCTCAGAGGCCATAATAGGCTCAGTTAGATTTTAAAGAAGATTCTCCATAGTTCAAATGAAAAACAATGTGCTGGTGAATAATTATTATGTTCTTATTTAAACTAATTAATATCAAATCCTGCTAGTTGCATAACAGTTCCTAACAGGCAATTTATTGTGAACAAGGCACAGTTGGACATTCCTAAAATACAACTTTAATTAGTAAAGGAACTGAACTGATTCCTCACAAACTTCCCAGTTCTTCTCCAAAAAGGTCTTTATATAAAAGACTAATGTCCTGCATAAGCACTGAGTTATGTAACTTTGCTTAGAGTTTGTTTCAGACTGTGCCCTTTCACTAACTGAGCAATTTCCTTAGTGCGGTCACAGAAAATGGATACAAACTGAAACAACTTGTAGATTCTAAAAACAAACATTAATTGATTATTTGAAAGACAGGAGAGCTTCAGAAAATATGGATGCTAGAATTGCACTGCACAAAGCTTACAAAGCTTACACAGATGGGTTAAACTGAGTGGTTGGTGCAACAATCTGCAAACTTTATTGTTTGTCTCACTAATAATAATAATAATAATGTTGTTGTTGTTGTTGTTGTTGTGCCTTTAAATTGTTTCTGACTTGTGAGGACCCCAAGGTGACCCTATCACAGGGATTACTTGGCAAGATATGGGCCCTTTACAGGCTGCCAGAAATAGTGCAAATTGAGGCCACTTTAACTGTTCTGGCTCAATGCTAGGGAATCATGGGAATTGTATTTTTTTCTGGGACATCAAGCTTTCTCTGTCAGAGAGCTCTGGTGCCATAATAAACTACAGTTCCCATGACTCCCTAGCACTGAGCCAGGACAGTTAAAATGGCCTCAATTTGCCCTATTTCTAGCAGTCTGTAAAGGCCCTTACTTAGTCGTTTCCCACTGCCTTCCTCTGAGGCTGAGATAGTGTAAGTTGCCCAAGGTCAACCAGTAGTTTTCCATGGCCAACACTCCAACCACTACACCATGCTGGCTCCCCAATCAATATTTCTGGCAAATAATCTTGCAAAAACAAAACAAATCACATTAAATGACCAGGGCTGGCTTCTTTCTCACTTTGGAAGTGCCCAATCTGCTTCATGTGAGCATTTTTGGAATGTGTATATGCTCAATTATTTGGACAGGAAAACTATGTAAACAATGCTTTTATTTAGACAGTGAGAAAACTATGGTCCAGAAGATATTGTCCTTCATCACTGGATAGATACACTAGCTGAAAGCCATATGAACTGGAGTCTAAGAACATGTGCCCTCATGTTCCCCATCCCTTATCTAAAGCAGTGTTTCTATAGCTATCTGATGTGAGAGAGCCAGGATTTATTCCCCCCCCCCCCATGTGCCCAGAACTGGAACAAAATTTGTCCCCATTTGGATACAATTGTTACTTTCATTCCTAGAAACTTGTCAGGGACCGGCACCGGTCCAGTGATCACCACTTTGAATAGTATAGATCTAAACTACTTCTAACATTACACATACAGAAAAAAAGTATATGTATGTAAGTTCTTTACCTCTAGCAAGAAAGTGTTTAAAAATGAACTCTGTTATACTGTTAAATGATTTTTGAACATTGTATTACATACTTTCTGCTTGGTTGCCTAAGCAAAATGCAGTCAGTCAGCACCATATTATGGTCGAATGTTTGCCATAGCTTCATTATATTCAACTTTTATGCCCCGCCCGCAGCTCCATTCTCAATCTAGTTCATGGGGAACACCTAAATCTTGGTTTCCCACTTTTTGACAGTTGAATATGATTCCAACAAACAAAGAAGTGTACTTTGATGCCAGAATATGAAGGGGAGCGTTCATGCTTCTACTAATTTCCTCTTAAACAAAATACGGGAACATTACATCTTACCTGAGTTATCAACTAACAAGTATTAAAGTAAGAGTTCTTCTTAACAACATTCTCCACTTTCACACTGATTGTATGGTAACTACTTCCATACAAAACATCATATCTAGCTCCAAGAACATCCCCGGTATGAGATATTCCTTTTCCCTTCCTCGGACAGTTACTTTAATAACTATTCCTTTCCCTGCTTTCTTCAGTTTTAAATTTTACTGGAAATTATCATTGTGAGCAAAACTCTTAAACCATGGAACAGCATCTGTTTCTTGCATTAACTAAATGATTCTTGCTGAATAACATCTGAAGGGCTGACTCTAAAAGGCACTGCAGAAATAAAGCAGTTTGCCATCACTAACTGCCATGGCTTCATGCTATGGAATTCTGGAATTTATAGTTTAGTGAGATATTTAGCTTTCTCTGTCAGATACCATAAAAACTACAAACTCCAGGTTTCCAAAGTATGGAGCCATGGTAGAGTGGTGTCAAACTGCAATTACTTCTGCAGTGCAGATTCAGCTTCACACAGATTGACTGGAGGAGGGAAAGAAGATGCAGTAGATGGAAGAAAAGGGATCCATGTTTGACATAGTGGTAATGTAACTCTGTCACCATCATAACTGAATCATAATTGAAAATTTATTACTTTGTTTTGGAACAGCCCTAGATTATATCCCAAATCAGTGTTACTCATCCTTGGGTCACCAGATGTTCACAGAACCATAGAGTTGGAAGAGACCACAAGGGCCATTCATTCCAACCCCATTCTGCCATACAGGAACTTACAAGCAAAGCACTCCCTGTGATAGATGGTCATCCAACCTGTTTAAACACCTCCAAAGAAGGAGACTCCACCATTCTCCAAGGGATTGTGTTCCACTGTCGAACAGCTCTTATTGTCAGGAAGTTCTTCCTAATGTTGAGGTGGAGTCTCAATTCCTCTAGTTTGAATCCATTGCTCCAGGTCCTATTTTCTGGATCAGCAGAAAAAAGCATGCTCCTCAATATGCCTCAATGTGACATCCCTTCAAATATTTAAACAGGGCTATCATATCACCTAACCATCTCTTCTCCAAGCTAAACATATCCAGTTCCCTAAGTCTCTCCCCATAAGGCATGATTTCCTGACCCCTCACCATTTTGGTTGCCCTCTTCTAGACACATTCCAGCTTGTCAGCATCCTTTTTGAATTGTTGTTCTGAAATATTGTTAGACTACAACTACCAGAATCCCTGCTCATATGGTAACAACATTTTGTGATCCAGGATTTGTAACCACTTTCTGTATGTTCTGCATAAACACTTAGGTTAGACTAGAAGATACCAAACCAAGTGAAACCGCATGGCCTTAAATAAGTCATGTACTGTTATTGTCCATATTTTTCCTAATAATAATAATAATAATAATAATAATAATAATAATAATAATAATAATAATAAAAAATTTATTTATATCCCGCCCTTTGGAAACCCAATCAGGGCGGTTCACAACCATAAAAACATATACAATACCCAAACCCAACAACCCCTCCCCCCTTAAAACAGTATTAAATCTATAGAAATTAAAACTAACAATTCATCAGTAAAAACAATTCAACAACCAACATATAAACCCAACAGCAATAATCCTAACCATCCTTAGATGGGGCCACGCAAGGATCACTGGGGTGGGAGTACCCGAGGCCAGGATAATTAATCTGGAAAGGCCTGCCGGAAGAGATCAGTCTTGACAGCCCTTTTGAAGCTGTCTAATGATGTTAACTGATGGATCTCATCCGGCAGGTCATTCCAGAATCTGGGGGCGGCAACTGAAAAAGCCCTCCGTGAGGTAGCCACAAGACTCGATTTTTGAGGCTGTAGCAAATTCCTCCCGGAGGACTGGGATATATGAGGGGCACAGTGGAAACAAATGTTATGCAATGTAGGAGGTGCTGTGTAAAATTATTTGCAATTTGTAAAATTGCAAGGAAAAACAAATAATTTATTAATTTTTCTCTTTGCTGTATGACATCTTTGAAACTATGCAGTTTTCAAAGATTTCTCATGGGAGGAGAGATTGAGGGAAGTCCCCAGAAGCAGGATCCTTTGTTGGGATCATCTCCTATACTCCCCCAATCCCCACCTACCCATGTGACACAGGGGGAGCCAAGCCAGGATTGGCAGGCTATAGCTTTCTGCGATCCTCTCCTGGCTTTTGCCCCAGGTGGCACTGAGAGGGTGGAGGGAAGGCAGGCCAGGATTGGCAGGGTATAGTCTCCCAGGATCCTCTGTGGGAAGGCAGGCCAAGACTGGCTGTCTACAACCTTCCAGGATCCACTCCTGGCTGCTGCCCATTAGAAATCAGGAGGATGGTGGGAAGGCAGAGGTGAACTGGGAGGCTGTAGCAGCTCTTTTAGCAAGCACACAACAATGCAGACATTGTCATTGTACACGGGTTATCAGGACACAGCCAGTGACAATAATCCTCCTTGCTGGACTGCCCCTGCCAGCTTGGGGAACATGAAACAGATGAATCTGTGTTGCAGGAGCATTCTACAGTCTATTCAAAGTCTCTTGGGGGAAAACTTGAGAAAGAGGCTTGAGGACAATTCTCACTGGGGTTTTTGGACACTCAAAAAATCTTTCTCTCAATATTTCCCTCCTCAAGCTTTTGCATATTCTTTCCATCTCTAATGCAGTGTGACACATTTCAAACTGCAGTCAGGTACTCAAGTAGTATAATTGCTGGTTTGAAATTAGGAGACAAGAAGAAACTATAGACCATCCTTTTTAAAAAGTTGTTTAAAGCTGACAGGAATCATAAAGCAGGCCAGTCAGAGGACGCATATGCGCAATTTGATATTTTTAAAAAAGAGACATTTTGTACATTTCAAAAGAGAAAAATCAATAGAACTTCTAAGGCAAAACTATTATGAGGGAGGAAGTGTTAGCAGGAAAAGAAAACAGTATCCCAACTAGCAAAAAAAGGAACAAAGAAATCTGGTCTTAACAAAAACATGAGCTCTGCCAAACTAAAAGATCTAAAACAAATTCTTTTGATATAAGAAATCATGCTGTTTGAAGGAGCCAAGAGATAGATATATGAACTTCCTTAAAAATGGTAAACATTTCTCAGGTTTCAAAGGATGACAGTTTTTGAACTCTGATTACATTTTGAGAAGGTTAAAAAAATCAAATAAAAGGTCTGAAACTAGATTGCACTTGATTACAGCAAAAATTAGATACTTTGTAGATAGTTTAACAGAAAAGAACAGTACAAGTTAAATCATGTAGTCTAATTTCATTATTTAAATTCTTGCCCTGTCAAAAAATACTAAAGAGCAAGTAAATAGCACAGCTGACAAACACCAGCCATTTTTATATTAAGTATTAAAGCTATAAGTAGTATGCACATTAATTAAACTTTGGTGTTGCAGTGCTTGAGCTCTATTATTGTGGTGGTGATGGTGTTTGGCTTCCAGTCAACTTCATCTTATAATAACCCTATCGTTAAGTTTTCTTGACAGGATTTATTCCTTTCTCTGAGGTTGAAACAGTGTGACTTGCCCAAGGTCATTCAGGAGTTTTCCATGGGTAAGCAGGGATCTTAACCTTGTTTTCACAGACGTCTAGTCTAACACTCAAACCACTACACCACGCTGGCTCTTGACTAAACTAGGAACTCTAATGGGCTATGCAGACGGACAGCTCTGGACTGCCCCTGCTATCCGCGGATTGGAGCTGCGGCCACCGCACGCCGTGGTCCCGATCCTCCCTTTTGCCACCCCTGAAAGGAGCAGCAAAATGCCACTCCTTTCAGGGGTGGCAAAAGGGCACCCTAAGAGCCAGCACGCGACTCTTTAGCACCCCTTCCGGCACAGCGAATCAAAACGCTGGCGCCGAAAGGACATCCTGATGCCACGCGCTGTGTGTAACAGCGCACGGGACACCGCCAGCGTGGGGCTGGGGCGGCCGGCATGCAGCTGCCCCTCCCCATCTCTGCCTCCAGGCCGGCCCTTTGGGCCAGTCTGTAGAGGCCCTAAATTCACTTTCTAAGATTCCATCACAAAAAACAAGACAGATCTAAATTACATCCTGCTTCAGGATGTTGTGATTGGAAGGTACTCACCACAATTTCCTTTCCCATTTCTACAGACCTACCTGTTTTCAACTAAACAGAACAGAATTTTTTTCTCCCCTGTGGAAATATTTCCCTTTAGCAATGTGCTGATCTAGAAGGCCTTTGTATGTGATCTATATGTACATTATACAGTGATAGCAAGTACTGATTGATCAAGATGAGATCCATTTGCTATTAAAATACTAAAGAAAAGGAAGGAGCTAATGCTATGGAATAAAACCCTGATTTTATTCCTGTCATATTGTACTGTGAACGATAAGCATTGAGGAGGCGCACAGATCACACATATCCCTTCTGTTTTCCTAAAGGCTATTTGATTACAGATACCAATCCTGTTGATAACCCTGCCATGTCATAGTATTATATGCAAATCAGGCAAGAAGAGCAGTTAGTGAAAAATGCTGGTATTCAGGTGTTGCCAACAGTGGTGTGCTTAAACATCTGCCTTATCACCCAAGCCTTTCCAGACTAACTGGAAGCTGCCTACTTTGAGAACAGTATTTTGAGCCCTTGATTTTAAATATTTTAACTGATGGTTGTTTTAAGTCAGGGATAGTGTGGTCTGCAAGCCTTCAAGTCCATTTTTGAGGTCCCTAGAAAATTATTTATTTACTTTTGTCTTAACCCCACCCAATCCTCTGGAAGGGCATAGGGGCAAGTTTTTGGCCCTACAGGCTATTTAGGCCTAGCATTTGCCATGTTTTTGGCCCTACAGGCTATTTTAGGCCTAGCATTTGGTATTTGGAACATGCTAAGATTCCTCAGAGAGGAGAGCTCTGCCCGTAACGGCTAATAAAATTTTCCTATGAGATTACTATGACTATGAAAGGACAAATCTGTCCATTTCAGTTCCATTCAGTTTCTCATTTTTATGTGAAGTTCTCCTATGCACATTGTATTTTTGCAAGCTATTTTCTCTATTATAGTGTTTTGTACATGATTTTATTGCATACATTTGGGGGCACATTTTTCTATATTATATGGATTTTAGTTTTTATTTTCCTTCTTCCCCTCTAATGCATGATTTTTGTACACATCTATTAAAAGAAGAAATGCATGTCAATATTTGTACCAGAGCTAACTTTGATGAACAACTCTGTTCAATTTTTGGTTCAAGAAGTGCAAATTTGGTAAATTAGGACCAAACAAATTTCTTTCTCATCCCTTCCCATGATTAGAGGCCTGTCCCTTAAATGTATAGCCACAAGGAAGACTTAGTGCACATTTTCTAGTTTCACATGGGGCAACAATGCGTCCAAACAAGATTAGTCAGTGTCTCGTGTACTCTTGAGTACAATCCCCTAAATCCTCTGCAACATAAAGGGGCTCCACATAACATAAATTGATGCAAAGATAGTTCACAGAAAGTAGACAGATAATAAGCCTTTGCATAGTATCTTCAGTCCTGAGTGACTCAGGATCTTAATATTCATGCACCAGGACAAGACTCTTTAGTACTGGAGAGCCACATTCTGTTGCAAAAGCCACAGAACCAGACTCGTAATGTGGGCGTTCTACAAAACTTTCACCTCAGAAATAAATACCATGCTCCCCAGGTTTCAGGCACTTGCCATCTACAGGTTCTATACACATAAAAAAATGTCCGGGGCAAAGATTGTCCAAACAATCTACTGTTTTTTAGTATTTTATTCTCTCAACATACCCATTTTTTCAGTAAACCATAATATCAACAACTAGAAAATACGTATTCTTTCCCCCCCCCTCAATAAATTGGCCCTTTTGGGGGACAAGGGGAGAGACACTGGGATTCTTAGAAGATTCGGGAAATAGAAGATGTATACATTAAACGATACTGCTAAACTCTAACCCTAACCACTATGTAATATTGATCCTCCAGATACTGTAACTGTTCAGTTTAATCAAAGTTTTTAAGGATGAATTTAAATTAAAAGCTTTAGTCCTATACCCACTTATCTGGGAATAAGTCACTGAGACAATCATGCATATATTTTACTGCAAGAGAATTTATAGACGATGGAAGGTGGGGGAGATGTCAACAAATTGAACAAACAACAGTATTAAGAATTAATTTTTGGAACATCAAGGTAAAATATGTTAAGATGTCACTCAGACTGTACTTGCAATGATGTAGAATTACTGAAGTCCACAGGATGAATAACTAGTTTATGAATTACACTTGTAATATTTAACTGTGCTGCCTGGATCTTAGAAGAGACACTCCCACAAATCTATTAAAACTGGTTACGTAAATGACTTTCAGGAAGGTAAACTACAGCATTTAATGACGCAAAAACATTACACCATCTTGCAATGGGTATCTATGTACATATATTTCTGTTTATTTTGTGATTCTTATGCAGCAGCCAATTTTATGACTTGGCCAAATAAATGAATGCCACGATTAAAAAATGAGAAAGAGAGAGAGAGAGAGAGAGAGAGAGAGAGAGAATGAACTATGGTTACTAAAATTGCCTCTTGAAGCACAGCATATGGAAAATGGTAATAAGTCTCTGGCTTGTTTGCATGATTACATTTTATCCTATGACTGACTGGATGTCAAACTGGAAACTCAAACTTTCCACGTGTTCTTTTGCCTTTTTGTATATAGTCTAAAAATAGAAATATGCCCTTGTAAAATAAGTGTGGTTACTATTAAGATCTATTATTGTTGAATGAATAACAGGAAATTATATGGTCATACAGAAAAACAGTCTTCAGGCATAAGCTATAGGCTTGCCTTTCATTTTATAACATGTATGTGGG
The DNA here is from genome assembly GCA_020142125.1 of Phrynosoma platyrhinos. Taxonomy (NCBI): domain Eukaryota; kingdom Metazoa; phylum Chordata; class Lepidosauria; order Squamata; family Phrynosomatidae; genus Phrynosoma; species Phrynosoma platyrhinos. The sequence continues at coordinate 91,490,229 of CM034703.1, forward strand.
TGAAGAGGGTCCTTGGGGAGGGGCTCATCAAACACTCCTGCCTCCACAAACTTCATGATGCACAAGTTATGTTTTATTATTCAACTCTCTAAATTACTTCATTGGGGTAAAAAAAATATTAATTTCACTTTCTCCACCCTCCCCTTTAGTTCAGTCTCTAGTCTTTAGGCTTTTACTCCTGGCTTTACTTTTCAGGGAAACAGCATTAGGTTACTGAGCCCTTTCATGGCAGAGGCCAATAAAGCAGGTGTGAACAAAGTGTCCCTGTTTCAGGGGTTTGTTTGTTTGTTTGCTTTGCAGCCCTAGACCCCTCCAAGCTTCTAAGCCTGCCCTTTCCCCTCCTCCCAAAAGGCTAAATGGGCTCTCTTGCGGCCCATTCACACTACACAATTATAGTGCTATATTCCACTTTAACTGTTATGGCAATCTGCTGTGGAATCCTGGGAACGTTTGGTGAGAGACTAGAGAAGCTCTCCAGATGAGAATTCTAAATGGACCTCCCTAATCTGCATAGGATGTTCCCATGGCACGTGAAATGGAAAACAGCGCTATAATGGAGTAGTGTGAATGGGCCCTTTGATATTTCAAGGAATTATCACTAATTTTTAAACATATTGCAGTTCCTGACCATTTAAAATCATCACCATTCCCCTTTTATCCCCCTCCCCAAAAAATCTGACCCCTGTCAGGTATTCTTAGTTTTTGACATTTTGATAATCTGTGCAATCCCTGGAAGGTCCCAGGGGCAGAAAACTGACCCCTAGAGCCACCATAATTGCCCACAGTTGCTATAAGGCCTGCAGATGAAGCTCTTCTTCGCACTCTCTGCCTTGTGTTTCCCTCTAAAGGCACAGTTGGTCAGAAATGCCAACTATCCAGTCCCTGCCATATTCACTCCTGCTCCCTCAAATGAAGGTGGCTATACCAGGCCCTCAACTTTGTGAAACAACTTTTGATGGAGACAGATTCCAGTGGCTCTGCAAAGAGAGGCACCAGGCAGTGTTAATGACTATAGCAATTGTATGTCTTCTGACCATCCACACCCAATGAAGGTAAATTCTCTTCTTTTCCTCCTGTATCTAATCATCTCTGGCATTTTCCTTGCCCAGTTAACTTCTCTTCCTCCTTGCCTCTCTCTTAATGGCTGGTCATTCTGGACAATTCTATTCTCATCATTCAACCTGTCCATTGCCTCACTTTGCAGAGTAGCATCTCTCCTTGTGCCCTTTTTATTAGGGAAACACCAGCCCATCCATATGCTGCAGGCTCATACCCTGCCACACCTCCCAAAAGCCCCTACTCTTGCCACCTCCTTCTACAGGCAGTTCATCAAAATACGTTTTAGGTGGTTGTCAGAAGGACAGTGTACACTTTTGGAACAAGAGCTCTTCAAGAATTAGTACCTTTAGCCACCAACCATATCCAGCTCTTTGAAAATCATTTCAGAACTAGGTATCAGAATCAAATGAATCAATATTAAAATTATATGCACAGGATGCCTGCACAATTCTTGCACAAGCAACAAAAGAAGAGGGAGATGTTTGTGGTAAAACACTTCCTTATTAGACACCATAAAAGTTAGCCAACTCTTTCCACCAAGGGAAAGACAACATCTTTTCTCATCAAGAAGTCATACAGTTGCTGTAGATGTATGGGCAAACCATCAGGAACCTAAGTAGTGTACAAGGCCTGATTGGCTCCTTTCATGTGTGTCACAGGCTTTTTCCTCCATTCTTAATTTATCCACCAACAAGCATCACTATGCAAACAACAAAAAAATAGGTCATAATTGAAAGTTCCTCAGCTAAAATGTACTGAAAATATTTCAGTGTTTCAATTCCACACTATCAAGAAACCCCTAAAATAACAAAAAGGAAGGGGAAGGAGAAACTCATCTAAAATTTATAGGAAGAACTTCCATATTTAAAATGCATCAGGCTCATGGTTACAACTAGACAATCATGTCACGGGACTACCTTTACCTTTAAACCATCTGCAATCTATCCTGGCATTCTACTCTGGTTTTCAGAATGATTATATATATTTATTTGTAATATAACGCCACATTAGACTTGTTCATATTCTGCTTATAAATACTGCAAAATTTAGAAGCTTGAACAGCCATTAACTGACTGACCAGTGTGTTGCTTACAGCTTTAAAAAAAATTCTCAACAGTTGCCTCTCCCTTTACCACACTAAATCTTGAGTGAGTAAATATAAGGCTTGATAAAACAAATATTAATTTCTATAGGAGAGTACTCAAGCACATTTGCAGAACAGTGGGAATACTGGGCCAGATACCCTGCAATCATGTAAAACTGGCAATGCTGAAAGGTAGCTCTCATCAGAAGAAATAATACAGGAAAGTGGCCAGAAATTACTCACTGATCAAGTCATTAAATTAACACTAAACCAACAGTGCTACCTACTAGACATGAGCCAGTAATTATTTTGCAATGATTTGCTGCACTGCTCAGGACAAATATCAGAACAAAAAAAAGAACCTTGTCAGTGCTAGTGCTCTGTATGGAATGGCATAAAGCAAATGATTTTTTTAAAACTATGTAAAGTTTGAAACCTTTTTATATGTTTTCTCCTCATTTTGTTTTCCAGAAGAGGGATCTCCATTTTCTGTTACTGTCTGCATCTGAAAAAAAAGTTAAAAACATAATAAATATAATTTACTATTTGTATTGCAGTGTTTTAAACAAGCTTCAAGAAGCTAACAGTCAGATAAGAAAAAAAGTAAATGCATCACAACTGAGCAATATAAAAACAGAAAACAGAATAAAATGGATATAGCTGGTCACTGGCCAGTAAAAACACGACAGAGTAACAAGGCAGGAAAAATGCTAAGAGGGGTATCAAATCCTATTCAAAGCCTAAGAGGAGAAGCTCCCAGTGCCTAGAAGATAATAATAAAACACATTGTGAAATAAGGACTTCTTACGAAATCCTCATTTGGTGGGCAGTTTTCTATGAAGAAAATACACTGATGCCAGCCCATCTAAGTTTTTAAAGGCTCATACCAACACCTTGAGCCAGGAAACTTAGGGTCTATGCAGATGGGCAGTTCTGGGCCACCCCCGCTAGTGGCAGATTGGGGCCATGGCAACCACATACCGCGGCCCTGATCCTTTCTTTTGCCACTCCTTTTACGACGCAAATGGGTGCACAGCATCAGGATGGCATTGAGGTGGGGTTGGGGCTGCTGGTGTGCAGCTGCCCCGCCCAACTCCACTCCCAGGCCGGTACTTTAGGCCAGTCTGCAACGCCCCAAACAGACAGCCAGTGCAGCTTTTTCATATAGTATGCCCATGGAACCCAGTCCTTGTTAAGATTTTAGCTGAACTGGCCTTCTCAAAGGCCGCTTCATGAACAATGCATTATTATCCTAAACATTACTAAGGAGCCAAAAGTAACTCCTCTCCAAAAGAGGAGTTTTGGCTGGTGCATTAGCCAAAGCTGATGAAAGAAAATATAAGTTACTGATGTCATCTGAGCATTCAGCTACAATGCTGGATCAGACAGTAAAGTCAAACTGTAGGCTTAGTCTATAGGGAATTTGACCCTATCTAGAACAGGCTGTTCAGTTTTTTTGTCTAGTGGGCCATTCACAAATAGTATCAGTCTGCATGGCCCCGTCTGCACAGGTCAAATAAAATGTCCTCAAGCTATCCTCTTGACAAGGTCCAACCTCTGAGTCTAGCGCAAACAGTCCAGACAACATCCAGCCCATTCAGCAACAACTTGGGGCATACCCTTCTTAAAATGGAGTTTAAAAAGTCACTACTTGCTCCGGATCTTCTGGGAAGATCTGGATCCCTCTATTTCAATGCCAGGTAATTGTTTAAAACATGTCCCACTGTGCTGCCTAGTGTAGCTGCCATGTATTGCTCACTCTGAAGTCAGTATGTGTGTGCAAACAGCCACCCGGCATCAGAACAGAGGACTCTAGACAAGGAAAGAAAATCCATACTTGGAAGTGCAGATTCACATAGTAGTTTATAATGAACTCTGATTTGCCTCAGATAGTTAACAGTGGTGTCAATTAACTCTTTAAATGGAGTGAAAGATGGGTGAAAGGAATGTGTTCCAGAGACATTTGTATTACATTTCCACTAGTTCTTTGTTCACTTTAATACATTAATAATGACAATGTTTATAATCTGCAACAACATTTATATAAGGCAAATGTACAGCAGCTTTAAAATCCAATAGTGTCTAACAACAATTATCCCATCAACAAAAATAAAACAGTGGTGAAGACAGAGACAGGTGCAAAAGATAAAAACCAGTAAAATTAACAATAAAAAGAATCCTCTGCTCCCTATCCTCAGCCACCACTGACACAAAGAGGGACCAAAGCAGAACACATCTTAAGGGTCATTTGGCTGGTATGGGTAGAGAGATAACTCTTGGTTACCTTGGGCCCAAGTACTTTACGGCTTTAAGTGACCTACCTTTCTTAGCTATGTTGCAAACAGTCTGGAGCTGAGAGAGACAGTCAACCCATTCATTGATGCTGTTAGATTTTCCAAGACACTGTTAAAGCAAACATAACAAAATTTAGTCAGCCAAGATTTAACACTAATATAATGCATATCTATATTATCTTAATCATTACATATTCAAACCAGATTACCATTGAGCCAATCAATAAAGTCCTCTATTCTGTGCATGAACTTTCTGCTCTGGCACCAATGGTCTCTTGTTGTGCAAGATTTATAAAAAGTGATAAATGTACACATTATGCCTCGAATGGATTACAGAGAAAGGATACGATTGTAGGTGGGAGAGCCTACCATATTATATTTAATTTGATATAGTAATACAGACATACCTCGCTTTAAGGCACTTCGGTTTACAGTGCTTGGCTAATATGACACTTTTAAATTATACAGTTCAGTGCTATTTTATAACCCATACTCCATCTGTTTTTAGCATTTGCGCACTTTGTGTCTCATTGTTGTATTTTGGCATATTTTTATCTATTATTTTTATTTTTCCATCTTTTTATGCCTAGTGCTATTGCACAATTACTAAATACTAGTGTAAATATATTTTTAGCCTTTCATATGCGCTGGCAAGTAGGGGGAAAGCTGTAATTCACTTTAAGGATATATTCACTTTACGGTGGTGGTTTGGAAATTAACCTATTGCATTGGCAAGTCATGTCTGTATATAATATATTTACAAAATAATATTAAGTAACAGTACGATAAAATAATAATATAAAAGGGGGAGAGGTGGAAATTATAAATCTGTTTATAAACATGAATGAAATTATTTCCTAAGAGCCCTAAACTTCTAAATTCTACTTTGCATAAGAATCATGCAAATTACCAAATGTGAGGTTTTTTTCAACATAAAAGTTGGCTGATCAACTTAGACATTCTTTAAAATTGGTAACAATCCAAGATTTAAAATCTCTAACACACACACACGTATATAACATTATTGCAATGAATACACTTCATTGTACACTTAAATAGTCAGGCTGGAATAGTTTTCCATTTCATAGTTTTGTAAAAACTGTCAAGGGAATTTGAGAGACAGATCAGACATTGCTTTAAAGCTATAGGTAGTATTACAGTTTCCCTCCTTTCCCTTTCCCCTTTATAGCAGGGGTGGGGAAAGTGTGGTCCATGTGGCACAAAAGCCATTCTGAGGCTTTCAAGTGTCTACTCATTTGTTTTGAAATTTTTAGGTTTCTTTTCTTTTCCTAAAATGTTATGTTCTCTCCCCTCAATTTAGTCCTGAGGATTCGCCCCCCAAAAAACTGATAGTGGCTTCCAGTTAATTACTTAATTTGAAAAAAAGTATCTCCTGGACCAGGGGTAGGCAACCTAAGGCCCGGGGGCCGAATGCGGCCCCCTGAGGACTTTGGACCGGCCCCAGGCTGGTCCTGCCGCCGCCACCGCCCACCATTATGATATTATTGTTGTTATTACTTATTCTTGGGGTTTTCTTGGCAAAATCTCCACAGGGGTTTTGCCATGGCTTTTCTGGGGCTGAGAGAGTGTGCATGCATATATTTTTTTATTTTTTAAAAAAATATTTTTATTTTTATGTATTTATTTATTTATTTTTGGTGCTTCGGCCCCCCAATTGTCTGAGGGACAGCAACCCGGCCCACGGCTCAGAAAGGTTGCCTACCCCTGTTCTGGACAGACCAAGACAGGAGGGCAAAACACAGAAAACCGTCTCCCATCCCCCAGAGGATACAGGGAGGCATTCTGAATTTTTGAAGTTTAAAAAAAAGGTTTTAAAAGGATGGTGGCTTGAGCTCTCTGAGGTCCATGCAATAAAGATCTAATAGGCTGTTACCTGCACAGATGCTTCAGTCTGGATATATGTGCCATCACAGCACAAACACACGTTTACAGTAAAAATAACAGTAACCAGGACAATGGAATTCTGACAGGGCTGGTAGAGTTCTAGTCTGTGAGAAACCTTACCCTCCTCTTTGCCTGCCATGGCTTGAGAGATCTCACACCACAGAAGATCTCACACCACAGAAGAAGTATTAGTATGTGCAGACACAACAGCCACAGTTCTCCACTGTTATTTTCCTTACTGGGATAACAAAATCCAACAAAATACAAAATTCCATGTTTTACAGCCCTTTGATCCCCATGTGGCCAAGAAGAGGAGAGGCCTCCGCCTGCACTGAGATCCCTTCAATCCATCTTAACTGACAACAGAAGTAGCATCGGAGAAAAAAAATGTAGGTCTGACTCCAGTATCATCACTTTTCTTCTCCTGTATGACTTTTAACATCTTTGTCTGATCAAGAAATCAGTGATGATGCTTCAAAAGCTTTAATGTATTTAGAGCAGGGGTCGGCAAGATTTACTTACCTGGGGCCAGTTGCTGGTCCCCAGGTCTTCTGTTGGGCCGGGGGGGGGGAAATGGTGGCGCGCGCTCACGCGTGGCTGCCGCCGCCGCCGCCGCCACTGCACTCATCGCAGCAGTGACTCATTTGCGCATGCGCAGAACTCCTGTGCATGTGGGAATTAGCCGTGGCCGCCATTTTGGAAAACAAAATGGCGGCCACGACTCGTTTGCGCATGCACCAAGTCGCAGCTGCCATTTTGTTTTCCAAAATGGCGGCCACGGCTTGTTCACGCATGCGCAGCACTACTGCACATGCACAAATGAGTCACGGCCACCATTTTGGAAAACAAAATGGCAGCACACATGCAGCGGTGGCAAAAATCAGCAGCAGGGGTCGGCAGGGACCGGTTGGCAGGGGTCAGTGGGCCAGATGCGGCCCACGGGCCATGGGTTGCCAACCCCTATTTAGAGCATTTTAGTTGTCCCTATAAATGTTTAAAGGATGAAGTGGCTCAAGAGGTTAAGACGCTGACTCTCTTGATTGCAAGATCAGCAGGTTGGCAGTTAGAGGCCCCCACCACCAGTCCCAGCTTCTGTCAACCTAGCAGTTCGAAAGCATGCAAATGCAAGAAGATAAATTGGTACCACTTTGGTGGGAAGGTAAACAGCGTTCTGTGCAATCATGCTGGCCACATGATCACAGAGTAGTCTCTGACAACGCTGGTTCTTTGACTTAGTAATGTAGATGAGCACTACCCTCTACGTCGGATATGACTTGACAACCTTGTCAACAGGGAATACCTTTACCTTTTTATAAAGGTATCTTTATAAAGGTATCACTGTTTTGTGGATTTTGTTGCATTTTGTTGCATGACCAACAGCTATCCTTGAGAATGTTTCCTGGGAAAACAAAGTAGATGTTGTTTCTGCTCAGTCTTATAACTCTCTCTTCGGATGGAGGTGAGCACGCATAGATTCAATAGGAAGATGAAGCCTGCTGCTAGGGTCTGCTTCTGTCCATCATATTGCATAATGACAGCAGGACAAACCTAGACAGAACTTTTACTAGAGAAGTTCGAACTAACAAGGCTCCAGCAAAAGAAATCCACATTTTCTTATCCTATGTGGTAAACTGTGGCAATGACAAACCCCTTCTGAATAAACTCGCCAAGAAAACCCTATGACAGCGTCACCATAAGTCAAACATGACTTGGAGGCATACAACAACATCAAAAACTTGTGAACAGCATCAATATAATTCAAATTAAAGTTGTTGAATACTGTATCTTGAGCATAATATGACTTACCTACAAATATAGCTGAGATCTGCATTCATTAAACTATTGCCCATTTTTAGTTGTTACAACATTTTTGAACCAATCTCTCAATGTAATCCTGTACTACAGCATTAATAATGGCAAATTACTTAGTACAATCTGAAAGCTGGATGTAGAAAGCTCCTTTCAGGAAAGTTATTTTATTTTATTTTCTAAGACAATAATTTTCTAAGACAATACCAGACAAAACACGATATAACAGACAACCGTTACATAGGACTCTTAGAAATTATATTTCTACAAGACTCTGCAATAGAGCCTTTTTAAAAATTACATCAAAACCTTTGAAAGGGATAAATCCTTTTAATGCCACAACAGCATTTTTCAACATATCACAAGACCTTTAAAGCTTTTCAGTTACCATCCATTCGAGTTATCCCAAAATTTAAACCCCCTGTTAACACTGTTTAATGATGTCTTTAGCAAGAAGTTTCCGAGAAGGAAAACACAGCACTCTTTCACTACATTTAGTGCACTCTGAAAATAGGTAAGCACTGAGAGATGACTCGGATAATGTAGCTGTACTGCCATATATGCAGCAGCACCTCTGAAATCCCTGCCAAAACCAGTGCAATACAAGCAATAGGCACTGCCACCATTCCATCCTGTCTGTGGCACTGCCCCATTGCCAGCTAATATGGGCTACTCCCATATTCATCAAGGTGACCTGAGATACAAAATGTCTCCTTAAAAAAAACCCCCAATTGTTCAAAAATCCACTTACATAAGATTCTTGAACTACACTGGAACTACTGGAGAATTTGCTATGGAAAATCCTGTTCTTTTTAAACAGCAGTTCAAGAATCACACAGTTAAACACAATGGAAAAATTATTGTACACTATGTACTGCACACTGTACCCCTATTTTTACAGTTAGCACAGACAAACTGCAAGCCAAATCCTGCACATTGGTGCACCTGCACACAGCTTCTGCACAAGAACAACCAACAGATTTGGCTATTTTAAATATATGGCTGTACAAAACAATGTCTCCCTAAGCATCTCTGCTGCCATGTGAATCCTGTTGAAATCAATTACACTTATAAGTAATTTTGTTCTGGGTTGGGATGTCCAACACAAGGTTTGATGAAAGCCCATTCAGAACAACATATCCATTCCATTCCTGAGATATAATTAGAACATGTCAAAAACAAAAATGTAGCTTTGGAATTTCCTTCTAAGAAGAAGGAAACATTCATACTCAGTGTGGAAGAAAGGCTTTGTCTGTGCTTGTAACATTTAGAAAAATATTCAAGAAACTGTTACTCATGTGAATGCTGAACTGTAATATTGTGAAAGTTAGGGTGATCTCTTGATATGAGGAACAACTGACCCTACAAGTTAAATTAGATAATATAAACATTGCTTAGAGAGCCAGTGTAGACCTTTTCCGCAACTGCTCCCAGACTTTGGAATGGCCTGCTGGATGA
>CM034703.1:91499937-91528233 GCA_020142125.1 Phrynosoma platyrhinos
AGTATAGTGGTTTGAGCAATGGATTATAGCTCTAGAGACCGAAGTTCAAATTCCTGTTTGGTCATAGAAACCCACTGGGTGACTTTGGGCAAATCACACTATCTCAGCCTCAGAGGAAGGCATTGGCAAACTCCCAATGAACAAATCTTGCAAAAACAAACAAACCCATGACAGGTTCACCTTAGGGTCACAGTAAGTCAGAATGACTTGAAGGCACACGACACACAAAAAACTTGTCTATTTGTGAAAGAAGTTTTCTTTATTAATTTACTTGTATATCTAGCTAACCTTTTCCTTAACACAGGAAGACCCAGACCAGGATCCAAAGGATTAAAGAAAATAATCAAAATATGTGTGTGCCTGAGCAAATTTCATATGAATTTTATTTTCCTTTATGTCTGGAAAAATATTCTTATGTTCTTGAGGAGAACTGGTTCTTCTCAAACCAACAGAGTTCTATATTTGCTTGGACATTTCTTACAAATTTGGTTTCTTAATATGTTACCATCGCTCAGTGTGTCACTTCCCTGCATAGTTACTGAATACATTCTTAAGCTGGAAGGCATGTCCACCTATTCTTGTCACTTTTTGTTCAGCTCTCTTTGATATACAGCAAAGGGAAACTCCTGGAGTGCTATGTCCTTTGATCTCTACATGGTACTGACCTGTCCTTCAGAAATGTGCTTGTTGAGACTAAAGAAAACCCTGGAGAAGGCTGTTTAGGTAGCAAGGAGGCCCAGAATCCACTCCTTATATCATTCACTGAATGTCTCAGGCTTCTAATGAAGACCTAATTGACATGCTTTCCAGCCAGGTATTCTTCAAAACAACACACAAAACAGGAAACTAGACAAGAAAGCTATTATGTCAGGAACTTCCAGATGCATCAATAATGATGAGGGTGATGGTAATAATAGTAATAATAGTAATAATAGTAAATAATAATAATAATATATTTACATGTAACCTTTTCCACAGAGGTGGGATCCAGTGTAGGTTACAAAAAATTAAAACACATACAGATAAAAACACTGATGAAAATAAAAGACAAGTAGTTATATAAACTATCTAAAGAATAAAAACAATGTAAAGCACATTCATTAAGAAAGTAAGAAATAAAAATATCATGGCATTAAAAGTTCCTTCCTTAAAACCAGTCAGTTCCCAAAAGCCTACTGGAATAAAAATGTCTTTACTTGCCTATGGGAGGCCAACAAGGAAGGAGCCAGTTCAGCCTACCTAGGAAGGGAGTTCCAAAGATTACCAGCATCATCTGCCCACCAGAAGTTACAGGAATGGTTTTGAAGATCATATTCGTTTGCCAGCAGATGCAGAGCTAGATCTTATCCTGAGTCCATCTAATATACCAAAAAAAGCATAAATCATGGGAAGTCAAATGGACCCATGAGCCTTTGCACTTCTAAACCTCATAAAAGGTTAAATTCATGTTTCTTCATGGTAAATCACATCTATATAAGCATAAGTTCAGAAAGGAGGTAATGTCAGTCCTAAATGTAAAGGATGCCCCTATTTGCTTTAATACAACCCATCACACACATTCTTTCAAAGGAACATTATTTATGTAATCTTAAGCAACAGTAGTAGTAATAAGTAGTGAGCAGACCAAGTCAAATGCTTTCAATACATAGAACTGATCAATCATATTTCTGAAACACAGCCATATACCCGTAAGAACGTGCTACACCTTTAATTACCAGTGACAAATAAGAAAACCCCTGCTTAATATTATATGCTATTTAATAGCACGCGATGTCAGAACAGAAATGACAGTTACAAAAAATTACTTAAAGTAAATCCTAATGATTCTGAAGTCAAAGAAACCATACCTTAGTAATAGCCACGAAGTACTGGACAGCTAAATCATTTTGCCACGAAATTACTTATTGGTCTTGGTTTTTGTTCAGAACATATGTGCTAAAAATATCAAATACTGTACACCTTTTATATTCCCATAGTAAATCTCCCTAAATGATTTTCAAAACTGTATGCATACACATCAAAGACAACATGATATGATCAAACACCCTCAAGCTTCAAGTTTAGCATCACTAATGCAAACTGAGGTTTGCAAGATTAGATACTTATTAAGAGCAGCTATCTATGGTTTAAAACTGGAATGGTTAATTGGCAACTTTAGGGTTGCATGTAACTCTTAAACATATAAGAACATGCAAAGCTGTTTTATTCCAAATCAAACCATTGATCCATCTAGCCCACTATTGTCAAACTGACAGGCCAAGGCTTCCCAGGGTTTCAATCTTTCCCAGCCCCACTGGGGTTTGAATTTGGAACACTGAGCATGGAAAGAGCGTGCTCTACCATTGAGATACCACCCCTCTTTGGTGTATTGGAAAGACCATAGAGGAGCCTGACTAACCAACAGCATAGAACTCAGAAGTGCATGACTTGTGTGGCTATTTAGGCTTCAGAGCATGGCATCACTAGACTTAAATGCTACGGAAAATGCTCAATCCCTTTTACTATAACACAGTATTGTCATATCTAAGGGCCTTTGCAGACTGCCAGAAATAGTGCAAATTGAGTCCACTTTAAGGGTTAGGGGCAGGGAATCATGGGAACTGTATTTTATTGTGGCACCAGAGCTCTCTGACAGAGAAGGCTCAATGTCTCAGAAAAAAAAATTCCCATGATTCCCTAGCACTAACCCTAACCCTTAAAGTGGACTCAATTTGCACTATTTCTGGCAGTCTGCAAAGGCCCTAAAACCTCCAGACCAGTACTGATGATGCTGGGAACAAGGTGATTGTTATTATCAAACTTCATTTATAAACAGAACACTGACATTTTTCAGACTGTTAGCACATGTTTTCAGTATCTTCTAGAAATGAAAGGAGATTTAAAAATGAGGAACAACTTCCAAGTGAGCAGCAAATACTTCATAAGTCTGTCCCCTTCCCCCTTCCCTCAATTTATTTCCTGGCCACTCCTTCTGTGGTTTTGACAGTAGTATGATCTGTAGGCATGAACCAATGATGCCTTATTTTCATGTTATACAAATCTTCTTCTACTGAATTCTGTCTGTCAAATTACATTTCAGTTGCTAAATAGGTACATAAAAAGAAGCAAGTTAAAAATGCTGTTTTCACTGGGGCTGCATCTACACTGTAGAAATAATCCAGACTAACATCACTTTAACTGTCATGGCTCAATTGTGCTGGTCTATAACCGTAATAAAGATGAACTGAACTGAGCCATGGCTCAATGCTACAGAATTCTGGGATTTGTAGTTTTGTTAGATATTTAGCCTTCTCTGCCAGAGAGCTCTGGTGCTACAGCAAACTATAAATTCGAGGATTCCACAGGATGGAGCCATGGCAGTTAAAATGGTGTCATTGCATTAATTCTGCAGTGTGACAGCAGACTGGGTTTCAGAGCTATCACCAAATGAAAGAAACCTTAGTCAATTAATCATGTAGATTTTGATTAGCCTGCATATATTTGCATATTAATAAAGCACCACTCTGAAGGCGGAAACCTATTTATGTTTCAATTATGCATCTGCCATGTTCCAAGCAGCATTTGACCACAAATATTCTTTCCTATACAAGAAAGAAAGGGTTTAACATGGTTTGTGCCATCTGTATTTCCCCCTACATATTTTCATTAAAAGTTGTAAGGACCTCCTTACTGTCCATGATAATTATAATGCACAGAAGCTGAAGACTGAAAAATGACCTAGAAAAATAGGCAAGTGATTGCATTGTTGACATTTAAAACCTTATATGGCTTAGGTCCAGGATATCTGAAGCACTGTATATTCCCTATATTAGCCCATTCAAGCTCTAAGACCTTCATGGGAAACACTTCTCTCTGTCACACTATGTTCTCAGGTGTGTTTGGTGGGAACAAGAAAGAGAGCCTTCTCAGTAGCTGCTCCTAGACTTTGGAACTTCCTCTCTATGAAGATCAGGATAGCTCCCTCCTCAATTTCCTTCCACCAACAAGTAAAAACTTTCCTATTTTGACAGGCTTTCCGGAACTGACAGTCATGGGCTTTTAATGCTTTGCTGTACTGTTGATTTTCTGTATTGTCTTTTAATGAATTTTAAATGGTTTTAATACCATAGATGTTTAATTGTTTTTTTAAATAATGTTTACATATTTTATTCATTTTTAAATGTTTTTAATCTCTACCGATTTTAATAATTTGCAAGTTGTCTTGATTCCCATTAGGGGGGGAAAGGAGGGATAAAAATCAATAAATTAATGATAATGATTATCATTCCCCCTTTCACACTTAGCTTTGTGACATCACAAAGAAAAATCTGATTGTGACAGGACCATACAGGCAAAGCCAGCTGTGGGCCTGTACACATGGGCCAAAAGCTTCTTCAGCCTCACATTGTCCTGTATGGATGACTCAGGCCGCTATCACCAAGCCAGGATTGGCAAGTCTCAGTCAAAAAGACTGAAACACCATACGGCCCCATGCGCCCCTTACCTGCCTCCACCATATCTTCTTAGAAATCCCCCATTGCAGTCTGTGACATCAGACAGGGACTCTTGGCCACATGGGTGTAGCCAGGCGCCCTGTTTCCACTCTTACAGGCTGCAACGGAAGCCTTCTGAGAAGACACGGTGGCAGGTAAGGGGCGCATGGCGGCAGGAGAACCATGGTGTGGCAAGCAGGCATATAAACACCTGCCTGTCGCTACACCGGCCCTGGGACTGACCCAGGGCAAAATACCACAGGCTTCGCCCACAGTGTCCTGTCCTTCCACTCATGCACTAAGAAAGGGTAACACTACACTCATTTAGAAGTGACTTCGTGATGTCATTTCCACTCACAACAGGATCCTGAGCTACAGGGATCACCTTCCCAACTATCCTATAGGTAAATACAGGTGATCAACCTCATATGCTAAATTAGGGAAGCCTTACCATGTCATAAAGCCCCATATTATTTTTATGCATTAGAATGCCTAGGAAGGAAAACATGGCATGCCACACCTTTGTCAATACAGATTACCAAGCAAAGCTGAGACAGAACGCCTTTACACATGGTAAATTATTATTAAAGATGGAACCAAAATGCTGTAAGACAGGTAGCTAATAAACATGTATATTTGGGGGGAGAACATGGGGGGAGAGACATTTTGCGCTCCCAAACCCTTCTACAATGAAACTATTCAGCCAAAGAAATATACTTAGTGTTTATGGTAAAATCACTTACAATCAACTAAAGGTTTCAACCTTAATTTTAAGAAGCAAATGTACCATCTGTAATGAATAAGGCCTGACACATTTCAGAGAGGATTCATATGGATTTAGTTTCCAGAGGATACTGTGGCTCATTTCCTTTTGCTAAATGAAAGAGGATTCTTATGTCTAAATAAGAACTTATCTGTAATGAAGAAATTTTTGAAAAAGATTCTGTGTCAGCCAGAGTATTTATAAAGTGGAAAAATAATATAAATTGAATCAATCTGTGCATATGGAACTGTACAAGACCATGTAAAGTGTAAACAGTGAATGTAATGGTATCTTTTCTCCATTAGTATGCACAATTGTACATTGTAACATTAGAAAAAAGGAAACACAAATGTACAGTTATGAGATAAGAATTGGCTTGTGCTATCTTCTAAATAAAGAATAAAACTTTAATTGAATAAAAACCATTAAAATAGAAACCATTCCTTTGCTAAGCACAGGATGTTCTGAATATCTGAGGCACAGAGGATGAACTCTGCAAGCCTCTAATAATGACAATAGAAAATTACACTTTGTAACAACCTTTTCAAACTTGGTTTTTCTTGTCCTTCAAGTATTGGGGAACTGTAAGAGGGCTCTTAGCACTGCCAACTGCTGCTCTTTCTACTGTCTCCATTTCAAATCTTAAATGATTTTTTGGTATGTACATCTCAGAGGAAGTGATACAGTCAAGAGGAGGCTATGTTGCCTCCTCTTTCTTACTGATCCTGCATGGCTGCCACACTCCCTTCCTAACATATCTAAGTAGATACTTTCAGTATGATTTTAGAATCCTGTTTTATGGATGATTGATTTTTTAAAAATAAAGAATGCCTACAGGGCATATGAGAGGCCTTACTTCTCAGTAAACATGATTACAATTATTCCACCACCACCACGCCCCCCCTCCCGTTTTCTCAATCACAATAAAGCACTACGTACAATCAAAACCAGGATTTTGTTAAATCCTCAATCTCTGCAGCCCACCACATCCTGCTTTTCACAGAATCATAGTTGGAAGAAGCCTCATGGACTATTTAGTCCAACTCTGCTCAGTGCAAGATCTCCAGCTAAAACATCTCCATTTTTCAAGTCATTTGAAGAAATTCTTTTGATTTCCATTTTCCATAGAGTTGTTTCTTCATAGTAATGGGAGGTCGCAGTTAAAAAGGACATGCTTTTGTGTCGTTTTTTTCTTTTAATATATAAAAAAGGCCACTCTTTCCCAATTTGAAAGTGTCCATACTTCAAAATAATTTCTGTAACTGTAACGACAACAATGTCAGTTAAGTATCAGCAAGTGACCTGGAGCTTTAAAACCAGGTCCTATCTTTTTCCTCAAAAGGAAGTGATATTGAGTTCATTGAAATCTCTTCCTGGATTGTACAGTTATCTCTTCCTGGATTGTACAGCTTCTTATGTCCTTGCAAAACCATAAAATGGCTCTGTAACCAGAAATACATAGCAACTCATACAGAAAGAATACATCATTGACCTTCCCCAGAATTCTGTCTCCTTGAGATAAAATGTAAGGGTTTACTTAATCATTTATCATTGTATCATTACTTAAATCATTTTGCTCATTTTCCTGTCCACATCTGATGAAAAATTACATTTCTGTTTCCTTTCTCTTTTCCTACTCACCAAATGTTATAGAATTACTAAAAAGGTGCATTCAGCAGTGCAAAAATACAGATGGGTTACTAAATGGATGGTGTTGTCATTTGGACCCTCTGTAAAATTCCGTGAATGAAGCAAAGCAATTACTGAATAAAAATCTCATCTGGAAGCACACTTAGGAGGCAGAAGAGTAGGCTGGAGTGAAACTGCTACTCATTTCCACCTACAGACCCTGACCTCAAGGATTGGCTTTTTATGAGAGGGGGAGACAAGGGGCTACACGGAAAGATGGGAAAGCCCTGGTGCATAAGTAAAACTCTTCTCAAATTGAGGATCCAACCTAGTTTGAATCCCTTAACCCAACAGAGTAGAAAGTGATTCTATACAGCTATGATTTCCCACAATACATATGCTCATTGCTAATTTCTCTCCCTAATCTCTGGTTACACAGGATTGATAGGTTCAGAATGCTTTAAAGCTCTATGCAACTCTTTCGATCAGAAGTGAAAGAAATGCCTGTGTACTAGATAGGAATGGAAAGAATGTTTGAAAATATTCAATAAAATTGCCCCAAAAATATGTTTCTCAAGTGTTGAGAAAGCCTGATGAGGAAAATCCTGGACTAACAACAATCTTTGCAGTTGGAACTTTTGTGTCTGTGTGTGTATGTATCACATTTTCAAATCAAGTGTCAACTTATGACAACCCGATGAATTTCATAGCATTTTCTTAAGCAAGGAATACTCAAAGGTGGTTTTGCCAGTTCCTTCTTCTGAAACACATGGTATTCACTGGCAATCCCCTATCCAAGTACTAACTAGAGCTGACCCTGCTTAGCTTCCAAGAACTGATGGGTTCTGGTATCTTCAGGGCACAAAATTCAAATGTGACCTCCTCCCTCCTTTTTTCCTGTTTTCTTTTTGCACAGACAACAGCATTTTCTGCACATGAACAATAATTTGTAGAAATATTATTTTCTGCACATAAAATGCAAAAATACCATGTGTGCATTTTGCACAGAATGTCCTGAACTGCAAATAGTATCTAAAAATTGCAAAGTTTTCTAAGACTTTCTTGCAGCAGGAAGAAAATTGCTGTTGTTCTTATATTTATTTTTAGCCTGATATTTCCCCAAAATTAGAACTCAAAGCAGTTTACAATGTATTAGAATTATTAGATTGTTGGGACTCAAGGTGGCTTACAATTGTCAGAACTGCTGTTTGCTTCCTTTGAGAATGAGGTTAGTGAAGAACTATATCCCTAGCCCCAGATAGGTCACAGTGGCTGTATCATGCCACCTCCAATTCTCAGCCTCCAGCCAAGTTGCTATGACTAAAACAATCAAAAGCATATTTGTATTTATATTATGTCTACTTCACAATAGGCATACAGCCCTGCTTTTGAAAGCTCTTTAGTTTCAAAGAGATACAGATAATAAGATTTGTTATTGTATTAAGGGTGCAGGAGGAAGGTTAATTAGATAGGACCCTCCCATGCTACAGAATTAAAACGATTAAAATAATCATCAGTAGATCTCTTGCCAATAAACAGCCCTACGTAAGGCCAACTTAGAAGAAAGTAAAAGACGACAGACGTGGAAACAGCACATTTTAAGCCAGATGTTACCATGGAACGGACCTTTCTTCCTACAGCATAAAAGCACAGAATACCATAGAAACAGAGAAAAGATGTTTGTCAACATTATATAAAAGCCATTAAAACATCAAAACACATAAGGAGAATGTTACTGAATAACACAAAAGATACAGCCACAGTGCTGTTGCATGATGGTAGATGAACATGTGATTTCCAAATTAGTTTATGATAAGCCACATAGTGATCTCATGGGATAAAATATGAGTTATGCCTGCTAATCCTTATATGTTCCTTGTGAATAGAATGGCCTACCTATAGAACTAATGTAACTACTCTTCAAGAGCTGAAGTTTAGCCTATGTTGGCAGCTGTCAGGTACACCAAAACTAGACCAGGATGCACATAAAATGAAACTGAGAAAGCTGGACCATGTAATAAGGAGCCCAAAGTGAGGGGGAGCTTTACTTTTACTAATCTTGCATCATGATATTAAAATGTAGAAGCTATTCTCTGCTGTAGATGCAAAAAGCAGAAAGGTAACTGTTATCCTCCTAAGAGCAATATGTGAATTCATCCAGTTTATATCCATTTTCTTTCTTTTTACAATTTACTGTATTTCAAGCAGATACAAACATAATATACAGCATCTTTGTATGTATACTGTTGTTACATATTAAATGGCTTAGCTGCGTTCCTGATGCATAATAGGATTTTGACTTAGCGTAGGTAGGTGACTGGCACAGTGCAACCTGGAAATCTGATTGTCGCTTGTAAGGAGCTAAACTAAGGAAATAAGCAAGTTCATTCTGTTCTGTGCAAACAGTGAAATTCCTTTTGAATGTTATGTAGGATTTTTGGGAGTGCAGGTGGGTGGTAGAGACATACAGCAGTACATGTCCCAATATAAAAAGCTACAAAGAATTCTCCATCAGGTTGTCCTTGAAATTCTTGTACTATATGCCACAACAATCATAAATGTTTTATTCATGCTGATATTTTTTGTCTCTATAATATATTGCATTAGACTAAAGTTGTACTCTTTCTTAAGCAGACTAAGAAATAACAACCCTCACTGAGCACTTTTTTCCAGCACTTGACTTATTTATGTTTAGGATTAGGCAGTAAAAATAGTCCCAAAGACAATGGAGCTCAATCATGTTGCCTTGCAGACAATGACAGACTACACAGTCCAGCAATCCTAGCAAATACAGTACTGTATTACCCATGGTGGGGAATGCTGTGAGTTCAAGTCCAGCTTCTGGAGTGTTGCAAAATTTCCACCTATAATACATAGAAAAACAGCTGATTGGGAATCTTTCCAGCAGTATCTTCACTGTAGGTGAACCCTGGACCCTTTTTATGAGGAGTCCAGTTCAAAGAGGGAGAAGTGAAATCCACCTTTTTTAATTATCTGCTCACAGATGTGGAAACTTGGAGGAAAAAATGGGTACTTTATAGCTATATCTTAAAATGTTTGTTTTTAAAATGAGTTGAAAGCCGCTCATTTCCCAAGCTCCTGTTCTTTGCATAATTGCCACTATAATGTCTCTTACAAAACTCCTGCTAAAAACATGTCTCTTAGAAAGAATAATTTTTCCAAAAGGTGTTGGCAGACTAAATCATGACATCTTCTTGGAATGCCTCGGAGAGTTAGGAATTCAAGGCACTGTAATTCAGTGGTTCCGTTCCTTCCTCTTAGGGAGGTTCCAGAGGGTGATGCTCGGGGACAGCTGCTTTCAAAAACAGAGCTTAAATGTGGCGTCCCCCAGGGTGCCATCCTGTCCCCGATGATACTGAACATCTATATGAAGCCGCTGGGAGAAATCATCCGGAGACATGGGGCGGAGTGTTATCAATATGCCGATGACACCCAAAAATATTTCTCCATGTCTCGGTCAGCAGCCATGACAACAGATGGCATTTCTCCCCTAAATGAATGTCTTGAGGTGGTAATGGATTGGATGAGGAAAAACCAACTCAAGCTGAATCCAGACAAAATGGAGGTACTTACAGTAGGGGCCCCTAAACCAGGTATTGTGTTACAATCTCCAGTCCTGAACGGGGTCACGCTCTCCACTAAGGACTGTGTTTGCAGTCTGGGGGTGCTCCTAGACTCGTCACTTCACATGGTAGATCAGGTGAATGCGACAGTCAGGAGTGCCTGTTATCAGCTCCAGCTGATATGCCAGCTGTGCCCTTACCTGGATGGGACCTAGAAACTGTAGAACATGCACTGGTAACCTCATGACTCGATTTCTGCAATGCACTCTACATGGGCTACCCTTATACCTAGCCTGGAAACTACAACTAGTACAAAATATAGCAGCCAGGCTGATCACAGTAAATCCAAGAGTGATTGTATTACACTCATGTTGAAATCTCTGCACTGGCTGCCGATCAGTTCCCGAGCACAGTATAAGGTGTTGGCGATCACCTTGAAAGCCCTACATGGCCTGGACTCAACCTATCTAAGGGATTGTCTTCTTCCATACAATCGGCCTCGCACCCTCTGCCGCAACTGATAAAAACTAGATTAGTAGCAACCTCACAGAGGACGTTTTCTGCCACCGCCCCTAGATTGCTGGAGGAGATCCATCAAATAACCAACTTGGACAGCTTTTAAAAAGCTGACAAGACAGATCTCTTCCGGCAGGCCTTCCCAGATTAGATTGCTCCATTTCAATCTGTGTCCCTCCCTCGCTATATACCCTTTCTATACACCTACTGGTGCTCTAGAATGCAGGTAGTTTTTAAACTCTATGTTTTTATCTTAATAGTGTATTTTTTTAAAAATGGGGGGTTAATTGTTATTATTATTTTTGTTGTTTAATTATAAGGTATATTTTAATTAAATTGTTTTTATATCATGTAAGCTGCATTGATTGCCTTAGCAAAAGGCGGGATATAAAAATAAAGTTTATTTATTTTATTATTTGGGTCTGGGAAAAAATTTCATTTCCAGTAACTGGAGCTCCCTGATCTTTCCCCCTCACTTGTTTTTGACTACTTACTGTAGATAAAATGTGGTAAGTAAATTCTTCGAGTGTGGCATCCTACATGCTTTTGGAAATTAGGCTGCTTTCTGTAGGCAAGCCTTTCTGGGATAAATTCACCTGTGAGTGATTGAAAAACAAAAATCTGTCCCTGTTCAATCAGATGCAATCTACCACATAATATTATAGCACTGTTGTCAATTTCTTCATTTCTTTTTACTGCTGATATTAATGAACAGCAGCCTAATTCAAGTGAGAAACACTTTCTTGTTGCTCTCATTTAACAACTGGGCATCAGAAACTTGCAAATCTACTGCAGAATGCTCAAAGATCTACCAAAAGATCCTATCAATCTTCAACTCACCTCAGCACTGGAAAACCTAGCAAGCATGTGGAGCTTTCTCTATGGCATTCATCACATAAATGAACAGCTATTTCTTTCTCTTTAAGACCAAGCATGTAAGTCTCTAACAAAACAGTACTTCCTTTTAAAAATACAATATATCAACATAATATCAACATCCAGCAACTCTAAAACAAGGACAGTATAGGGAAGAATTTTTAAAGAGTTTAGTCTCTGGAGTGCGCCAAGCACATCTGCATATTTGATCGCAGGCAATCTTCATTTAGAAGTAGATATAAGGGCCTAAGCAGATGGGCGGCCGGGCGCCGCCCTGGGGAGCTGTGGATTGGGGCTGAGGTAGCCGCACTCCTCGGCCCCAATCCGCAGCTTCTCAGGCCCTGGAAGATGCCAAAGGTGCGCCGCAAGAGGTGTTGGGCACACCTTCGGCATCTCTTCTGCTGCAGCGTGTGCGAACGCTGCGGTGGAACTACGTCATCAGAGCGCCGGTCGTGTGGAGTGACGAGAGCTCCTATGATGTGTTCGGGAAGGTGTTGGGGCGCCCAGCGTGAGGCTGCCCCTCCCCTTCCTTGCCTCTAAGACGGCACAAAGCGCCGTCTGCTTCCCCCAATAAGTATACTTTACACACAATGCTATAATATTTTTTTCAGAAAAACTGCTGATATAATGGCACTTTCAAAGACTATTTTATATGTATTTTCTTCCATAACCTGCTTTATTTTAATATGATGCTCATTTAAACATGCTGGATACTTGGATAAAACAACTCACACACATTTCACTGTATATCTTATCAAGCTGATGAATTATAATTACTGTATCTTTTGTTTGATTTATTTCCAATCCAGATAATTAAATAAGATTGAAATAATATTTTTATTTTCACATTACATTTAAAAAATATTAAGTAGCTGTCATATAAGACACTCTCAAATCATCTTTTCCAAGTTTATTAATGTTGCACTAAGTTAACTGTTTGGGCTGCCATTTTGCTAAAACTTAACTGGAAAGAAATCTTATTTAACACATTCTTTTGATACATAAGAACAAACAGTTAGCAAAACATTAACTATGTTATTGTTATGTGCCTTCACATTAATTCCGAATTATAGAAACCCTATCATTGGGCTTTTCTGGCATAATTTGTTCAGAGGAGCCTGTCACTGCTTTCTTCTGAGGCTGAGAGAATGTGACTTGCCCCCAGTCACTTGGTGGGTTTCTATGGCTGAGCAATTGTGTTGTACAGCAAACAACAACAAAAATCGGGATGTACAGTGATGCAAAAGATTTATTTGTCTGAGTTAAAGATTAGCTGTACTAATTATTATTGAATGGCAATGCATACAGGGGCCCTAAAGCTTCTGTCTTACAAAAGGTGAGATGAAAAAGCTTTCAAAATAAACTGTTCTCGCTATTAAAAACTATTTCTACTAGACAAAAGTAGAAGTACATGTTCTGGTAAGGATGTTTTAGCAGGCCAGGAAAGAACATTGTTCATGTAAGAGAAAATGTAAGACAGTTTTATGAAATACATACTATGATATAGATGGCTTATAAAACAAAAGTAAATGAAGATATGATTGTAATCTAAACTAAATGTATCGAGTCTAGTAGTTCAGATTTGGAAGACAGGTAGAGACCATCAAATGGAATGG
The DNA here is from genome assembly GCA_020142125.1 of Phrynosoma platyrhinos. Classification (NCBI taxonomy): domain Eukaryota; kingdom Metazoa; phylum Chordata; class Lepidosauria; order Squamata; family Phrynosomatidae; genus Phrynosoma; species Phrynosoma platyrhinos. The sequence continues at coordinate 91,513,394 of CM034703.1, forward strand.
GTGGATACCAAATTCTAGTCAATGAAAATTTCTTCATTATATTTTTGGGAAAATTAATATGTCATAGAGAGAGTTCTGGGGTATTCTATTTGGCTAAAATGGTCTAACGGAACCAGAGGTGTCAGGTTCAAAGCATCAGATCTTTTTGATTAACAAAGGGGTTGTCCTGATGGGCCAAAAGGCTCAGGTTCTCCCCGGCCTTGGCATCGTCTAAGTCAGACAACACAGAACAAAAACCTGGGGACAGGATTGAGCTTGATCCTGCCATACCAGATTGGGATCAAGAGTATCTGGCCTCAACCTGGAGTAAACAGCCTTTACTCCAAGGTAATTTACCCCTGGTTTTGTGTGGTATTTCCTAGAAACTCTGCAACAAAACTAGGCTGTTTACACCACTCCTCCCCAAGCTTTCAATCAGAAGGCCCCCCCCCATTGCTGCCTCTGATGCAGAGACAGGGCACCTGGTTGCTCTCATGTGGCCAGGTGCCCCATTTCTGCGTCAGAGACAGTGACGGCAGGGGAGGGGGTTGAGTGAAAGTGACAGTGCGGCAAGGTAAGAACCATGCACTGGTCATGAGTTCTGGGTCAGCATGGGGATGGGTATGTGAATACTTGTCCATCCCTGCACTGAACCACGGAGTAACCCAGATGACCACTGGGGCCAGGAAACCATGCTTTCCTGGCTCATCTGCTCAGGATCAAGGATAATAAATTCTTCTGTCAATCCAAGTTTCCCTGCTCTGCAGTGCACTCACACTCTGCCCACTTTGACTGTATAGTTGTCCCTCCCCATTCGCAGACTGGGAATCCGCAGTCTTGCTCTTCGCAGGGAGGGACAAAGGCTATATTTTTAATGGCTGTGCATGCCCGTGTATGGCACACACCATTACTTTAAATGGGGCTCGAGTATTTGTGAGCCACCATTTTTGCGCAGGGGGTCTGGAACGGATCCTCCGCAAACTGAGAGGGGCAACTGTAATTCATACAACAATGAAAAGGGGAATGGATTTTCCTGGAAACAATACCATACATTGTTGTGAAACAAAGATAAACACAAAGGATATCAGAAAGTTGGGTCAACATAGCATTCAGCATCTCTGGACTCCCCCTTGGTTCACAGCTATGAGGATTGTTGTCATGAGTGCCTGAATTCAAACTTTATTACTATACCACTGCTTGGCTGGTATATCACATATCTTTTTAACCTTGAGAAAGATCCTCCTTCTCATGAGAAAGAAAGAGACACCCACCCATACATATTAAAAAAAACAGAGCTAGGATCTTAGATATATCTCATATGACAATCAGAATTCAAGCAGTTTGAGGGGGGAAGCAGACGGGTGGCACGGGGCCGCCCCAGGAAGCTGCGGATCGGGGCCGAGGTATCCACACACCTCGGCCCTGTGGCGCAGCATCCTAGGCCCAGGAAGGAGCACTAAAATAGCGCTCCTTCCACAAGACGCCGAAGGTGTGCTGCAAAAGGCATCTGGCGCACCTTCAGTGCCTCTTCCGCTGCAGCGTGTGCAGACACTGCAGCGGAAGTGCGTCGTTCAAGCGCCAGCCGTTTGGAGGTGCGGCCGCTCCAACAATGTTTTCGGGAAGGGGTTGGGGCGCCCAGCGTGAGGCTGCCCCTCCCCTTCCTGGCCTCGAAGCCGGCGCAAAGCGCCGTCTGCTTAGGCCCTTAGTTTCATGGTCCACACCTATTTCTAGCAAAAACAAAGCATAGTTTTATTTGGGTAGATGTTGTTGTTGTGTGCTTTCAAGTCATTTCTGACTTATGATGACACTAATGTGAACCTATCATGGGGTTCTCTGGAGCCAAGAGTGTTTGACTTATCCAATGTCACCTGGTGGATTTCCATGACAAAGCAGGGAATTAAACCCTGATCTCCAGAGTTGTAGTCCAATACTCAAACCACACCACCACACTTTCTCTACATCAGGTAGATGTAAGTGAGCAGAACCTTTCTACTACACTGTGTACAAAAACAGCATAGCATGTACCCATAAAGTCATATAGACACTCCCAAACAACATCTGAAAGTAATGAGTATGAATAAATATATCTACTTGATAGGGTGCATCAGAGTAATTTTTCTTGAGAAAATGAAGAGGATATGAGAACAATCTTGATATGTTGTTGTTGCTACTGTGTGCCTTCAAGTCGTTTCCGACTTAAGGCGACCTTAAGATGAACTTATCATGGGGTTTTCTTGCCAAGATTTGTTCAGAGGTGGTTTGCCATTGCCCTCTCATCAATATGAGCATGTGACTTTCCCAAGGTCACCCAGTAGGTTTCATGACCGAGCAGGAAATCAAACCCTGGTCTCCAAAGTCATACTCCAGCACTCAAACCACTATGTCACATTGAGATGTACTTGCATATCCACTCCTCCTTGCTGTTCCAATGCTAAGATTCTCCATTCACTTATCCTATCTAACAAATCTTTTCCTTTCTTTAATGCTACTAGCTAGCAGGTGCAACTTCGAGAACCAATTTTATAATGTGGTTGCTTAAGCCTTAAGATGAAGGACTAATGCCTACGAATCAGTGCCACTTGCATCTGCCTCAGTTCTCAAGATATTTATTCACTCCAAGATCTTGAATTAGGACAGAACTTGTGACAAAACAAAACTTAAGTAATAAAAGTTTCATCCAGAAAAGGAAGATAACTGAAAGATGTGAGATAAATCTCTCCACGCATATTTCTGTACCACATGGGGAAAATTTATTGGCCTCTCTTCCAAAAATTATCACAGAAATCTCAAACTTGCTCAGAGCTCTTTCAGATAGCAATGGCGTTCTCACAAGCTAGAGGCTAGAATGGTCATATCTTACTTTTATCTTAAACTTTTTAAAGAGTTTTGAAAGTCCTTTCTTGATTGTCAGAGCTATCAGAGAAGGATGATGGCTCAAAGAAACCTTAGTCAATTAATTTCAAGTCAATTTATAATGAGCTCTAACAGGTTAAATGGGTTATTTAATTGCATAAATTTGCATATTAACATAACAATCTAAAGTAAACTGAGAGGGCATTATTTGTTTTTCAATAATGTATAGCAAACATCATTCTCAGAAGCAGCATTCTTTCATGAGACAGAAAGGAATGCCTCTTCTAAGAAGGTTCCTGCTACACAGGGATATTACATTAAAATAATCGCATTGTTTGTCTTAAACTGTAAACCACTTTTTAAAGCCAATCAAGTTGATTAAGTGTTGTGGCCATAATTCAAAGGCAGATCTCTTAAGCAGTTACAAAACTTTTATCAGACATCGGTTATTTCACAGCAGCCTGAGAGGAAATGTGAGGGATAATAAAATATATGTCCCCCATGTCCAAATGTAGTGTGCTGGTTATCTACTAACCATTAAAACCCATTTTAAAAAAATACCAATTTTGAAATAATTATCTGTAACTATATAAATTTCTGTTAATTTTGTCAAAATGTATCTTCTGTACTAGTCTTACCAATAAGCAATCTGGAAAAATGAACCAAACATATTATCTGCTTCACAGTCTAAGAAAGCTTCCAGTCACTTCTTTTAATATTTAAAAACTGCTGTCATTACAATGGTGGGTGAAGGAAGACAGAAAAAGGATTCATGAGAACAGGAAACCGCATTCAAGCCTTGATGTCAATATTCAGCTGTTAGCCCCATACTACATATATTCTGTTCCAATGTAGCAATCCAGTGTAGAAACTTTCTGTTTCCCAGCACAATCAAGACAACTTTTTTGTGTCAGTATTTATGAACTGTATTCCCTTGAAACCACAAACAGCAAATACACTTCTATTTTTCACTGTCTTGATATCTGCAAACTTGATCTTGAAATGCTAGTTATAGCCTTGCCAGAAACAAGTTATAAAACAGCAACATAAAGAGCACCGTGTACAGTTCCCACATTTATTCAGTGTCTAATGAAAACTGTAACTAGAAAAGTTTTCAGTTCAACCTTGTTAAAAATGGCAGTAGAAAATTTATATTCCTGTACTACAGCACTTTGTAACAGAGACTGCTACCATAGCTAAAGTACCACTCAAGATAATGAATACAAAGAAATTCAGGAAAGTAGACTATTGCGGAGTAGAAAGCCTATTTCAAATACAATTATATAAATGTATTAATTGCTTGATTTATAACCTAGTTTTCTCTCAAATGGTACTTAAATTAAAACAGAACATCTAAAACAATATGGACTGCAAACATTTAAAAAAACATTCAGTGACACATTCAGTTAAAATACTACAGGTTGAGTATTCCTTATCCAAAATACTCGGGAGCAGAAGTGTTTTTGATTTTGCATTTTTTCAGATTTTGGACTATTTGCATATATGTATAACAAGATATCTTAGACACAGGACCCAAGTCTAAACATGAAATTCATTTATGTTTCATATATACCTTATAACATAGCCTGAAGGTAATTTTATACACTATATTTTTTAATAATTTTGTGCATGAAGCAAAGTTTGCTAAACCTGAACCATCAAAAAACAAAGGATACAAATAAAAGTCATGGATGGATGGATGGGGGACAGAAGAAATCTCTCCCCTGTTCATACACATACACATACACATAATGTTGAACTACAACCTGGAGTTACATCGGAACCAGGTGCATGAGAAAAAAAGACCCACATGGTCAACTATTTGCTATTATGCTATTACCTCCAGACTTTAACTCCTAGAATTCCTCACTATGGGCCACTATGCTATTAAAAACTGCCTGGAGTCACAGTCTGAGGGCTACATGATTTCCACACCTGGTCTATATCATTATATGGATTAAATGACCCAAAGTTGGTAGGTTTTAAACTGACACACACTTAAGTAAAAACAATAACAAAAATTCAAACAAATATAAGAAATATGACAAAATATTATCTGACTCCTGCTCGCCTTGTGACTTATCATCACAGATGAATGCATATCTCAAGCTCTGTTTCACTGGAGCATAATTCCTAAGCAAATGCCAAAGGTGCTTAACTGGAGGAAAAGTTGGAACTACCACATTGTTGGTTGTCTTGAAACCTAATGGAATTATAATTTGTTAGGTTTACAGAAAATCATTAAGGATAGATTGAACATATTTAAACTGAGAACAGTTGAATAACAGGGAGGAATGTTCAATCAGTCTGTTTCTCTGCTCCTGGAGAAGTGAACTACAATGTCCCATCTGACTCTGATGATATATTTCATTACCTGAGTGAGATCTACTAGTTCAAAAATGCTTGTGTTAATCATTTCTGGGTGTTCAATGCAGACATTACCATATCACAGGATTTGGCATTAAACAATGAATTGTGTGAAGAATGGCACAGTAGTCATGTTTTAGTAGTAAGGTTGTATTTAACTGCAATGCGCAAATGCACTTATTATACTGCATTTTACTGTGTTTCTATTTTTAAGGACAGTATGCTAGAAATTGCTGGATACCTTTTTCATAGTCAAAACATGTACATAATAGCTTCTTTGTTGCTATTTTTAATAAAATAAAGAACTGGAGTGACTTTCTCTCACATTCCCTTGTTCCCTGCCATCACTCAACTCTCAAGCCCAGTAATTGAAAAAGAAAAAATGTAATTTCTGCCCTATTTTCTGCCACTCTCCAACCATCCCTAGAGGCTCAGCAAAGGTCAGAGTGGCCCTGATTCTCTAAAAGTAAAGGTATTCCCCATTGACAAGGTTGTCAAGTCGTGTTTGACCGTAGGGAGCGGTGCTCATCTGTTACTAAGCTGAAGAGCCAGTGTTGTCCAAGGACTACTTACTTTGTGATCGTGTGGCCAGCACAATTGCACAGAACGCTGTTTACCTTCCAATTGAAGTGGTATCTATTTATCTACTTGCATTTGTATGCTTTCAAACTGCTAGGGTGGCAGAAGCTGGGACTAGTGACAGGAAATCACCCCCTCACGTGGCACCTAGGCCTTGAACTGCCAATCTGCCAATTTTGCAATCAACCGAGTCAGCATCTTAACCACTTGAGCCATATTTTTACGACGTAAAGTAGCAAACAGACTGCTCCGTAGACACATAGGTGAATCAGCAAGCTACTTTACAATTTTATTTTGCTGTTTCATACTGCTATTTTCCCTCTATATTCTTAAGAGCATAACAGCTATACTGGATTAAACAATGGGCCTTTGCAGACTGCTAGAAATTGTGCAAATTGAGTCCACTTTAAGGGTTAGGGTTAGGGTTAGGGAATCATGGGAACTGCATTTTATTGTGGCACCAGAGCTCTCTGACAGAGAAGGCTCAATGTCTCAAGAAAAAAAAAATCCCATGATTCCCTAGCACTAACCCTAACCCTTAAAGTGGACTCAATTTGCACTATTTCTGGCAGTCTGCAAAGGCCCCAAATGTCAAGGGAATCTCACCTGCCTGAGCTAACACTGACCAAGGATGCTCAGTGATAGTGAAAATACCAACAATATTGAGCTAGTTGCTAAGATGATCCTTGCCCAATGTGACAAGTTGCTTTACTTAGTTATTTGTAATATTTGTAGACTGTGACATCATGATATCCAAACTGTTCATATTAGAAAAGATATATAATAATGCATGAAAAGATTACTAAATCAATTTAAAAATAATTTCTTAAATTAAAAATACATAATTAAATAAATAAAAACATCCCAACGATCAATACAGGAAAGAAGAGCAGTGAGAAAATGTCTCCATAACTGAGGTAGGAAACCCTTGCCTAATTTCATCTTCAGTCTCACAGAAGTAAAAACCTAGGTTCCCTAATGGCTTTCATTGACCATTTTTTCTACCTTAAAAAACACACATATCCATGCTTAATAGAATGCACTGACTAGATACACAAGTGAAAACAAAACTTTAACAGAGAGCAGCAACATGAGAAATTAGTTTCTGCAGTATATTCATCATGCTACAAAACAGTAACATACAAAATCACTGTCTACCTTTGTCTTGTTGCCAGGGAATGGATTATACAGGATACCGTTGAATTTATGTCCTGTTAGTGGACTTCCTATAGGCTATGCATATACTCTTTCAGATATCCTAAAAATATACTTTTGTATTAACAACATTATCAGGTTGGTACGTTATTTCATTTCTCTAGCCATCACCTCCAGCAACATGAAAACCATGTAGTTGCATAAACAGAGAATTCTAAAAGGCCCTCAAAATACAGAACATTCAAATTTTCTATGTATAGAACATATAATTTCTGTTGCTATTAGTCATTTTTAACAGATTAATGCAAAAAAAAATCTCACACTGTGTGCATCTGCATGGATAAATATACACACAAATATAAACTCTTCATATATATGATGTCTTCAGATCCAATAAAGCTAAAGTTATTAATAGCATTCAACTAATTATAACGTATATCCAAAGTACACTAAGTATTTATAAATGTGGCAAGAGACAAAGTTGTATACTGCACTGCACACTTACACATTTGTACCCCAATCAAAATAGTCTCATCAGAACAACAAAAATGGGATAAAAAGCTGACAGAAGATTCAGATTATATAAGACATGAACCCTTATATTTAAAAGGCTACACAAAAAACTCCAAGGCTTGTTTACATAATTAGGATACTAAAATACACCTCAGCTAACAAAGTCTTCAACAGTGAATCTGCTTTCTACAAAAGCTTTTTGCCCCCTCCTAGGCTCTTCTTTCTTCCTTATCCCCTGTCTAACTGGAAGCTTTTTAGCAGCATTGGCACTGAAGGAGGCTGATGAAAGACAGAATCTTGATCTTAGGTTGCAGCAGTGTGTCTCCAGTAAAAAATGCAATAAAGCCTGAGCTGGGATAAGCAGGATCCTACTTGATCCTACTGCAGCCATCTATAACTGCCTGAAAGAGGCAAGGTAAACAGCAGCTGCCTGCAGAATCCCTTGCTGAACATATTTGTTGTGAAATAAGAGAAAAGCTGATAAGCCTGCTTCACCAGTTAACCTCAGCATTAAAAAAAAAACCTAAACAATTGGCAGCCAAAACGGAAATCACAAGAAAAGTGGAAATTGGATGAATTTTGAAAGAACCTTTGAAGGTTAAAATATTTTTGTTTACTTAGGCAAAAGCTTGCCTGACCTGCTTGTTTCATTTCATATGTATTATTTTTTTTAAGAGACAGAGTTATGTTGCTGGCTTTGAAGAAAAGGTTTGCTGCAACATGTTGAATGGCTCTTCTTTTCTGTGGTGTAGGAACCTAATTCTATTTTTTCTATGTTATTTCTGCCTCTGGTTCCAAATAATTCTATTGAAGAAGTAATGCCTGGGAACACGTCTACTTCATTAACTAAGAACAGCTATAGTTTCTTTAACATTCTAGACAAACAGCTGCCACCCCTGTGTCTTGCTAAGAACTGTGAACTCTCCAACTTTGGCTATATGTTTCTGTGTTTAGCTGAGAGCCCTTTGCATCTGATAAAACAGATTTTTAGCCTATGAACACTTATGTCATAAAACAAACACATTAGTCTTTAAGCCAGTGTGGAAGATGTGATGATGGGGAAATCCCATGGGGGACAGAACATCAAGAAGAAGGACATTTCTCTGGACCCTCCACTAGTGTGGGCAAGCTGGGCATTCCCATTCCATGCTTTAAAATTCTGGTGCAAAACACACACACACACACACACACACACACACAAAGACAACTACCCTTTGAAAATTAACCAAAGGTCCATAACAAAGGCCCTGGCACAGTTTACTTACTGCACACTTACTGTATATACTCATGTCTAGAAATTTTAGTAAAGAAATTGAGACAAAAAACCTAGGTCAACTTATCCACAGGTGAATGTAAATTTTGTTGTTATTGTTAACTGCCTTCGCGTCAATCCTGACCCATGACAACCCTATGCATGAGAACCCCCTGTCCTCTACTGCTCTGCCCAGCTCCTGCAAATTCATATTTGTGGTCTCTTTAATAAAGTTCATCCATCTAGCATGTGGCCTTCCTCTCTTTCTACTTCCCTCCACCTTTCCTAACACTATTGTCTTTTACAACAATTCATGCCTTCTCATGATGTGTCCAAAGTATGACAGTCTATGTCTTGTCATCTTGGCTTCTAGGGATATTTCTGGCTTGATCTGTTCTAGGAACCATTTGTTTGTCTTTCTGGCTGTCCATTGGATCCTCAGCACTCTTCTCCAGCATCACATTATCTCAAATGAATTGATTTTCCTCCTATCTTCTTTCTTGACTGTCCAGCTCTCACATCCATACATTTTTTCATAGCCATCCTCCCCATTCTTAATCTTCTTCTGATTTCCTGGCTGTAGTCCCCGTTCCAATCAATTCTTTGATCCCAGATATGAGAACTCTTTTACTATTTCTATTTCCTCATTGTCTACTTTGAATGTAAGTTCTCTGTGGTCATTATTCTTGTTTTCTTTATGCTCAACAATAAGCCTGCCTTTGCACTTTCTTCTTCCTTAGTAGTTGTTCCAGGACTGTGAGGTTCTTTGCTAGTATTATGGTGTCGTCAACATGTCTCAATTCTTCCTCCTATTTTCACTCCTCCCTCTTCCATGTCCAAGCCTGCTTTCCTTACAATATGTTCTGCATATAAGTTGAATAGGTAGGGTGATAGGATGCAGCCTTGTCTGACTCCTTTGCCAAATGGGAACCATTCTGTTTCTCCCTGTTCTGTCCTAACAATGTACATACTGTACTTTAACTCTTATCAAAAAAGACACCATCCCCATGTCTGAATAGAGTGACAAATAGTGAGAGGTTAGCCCACCCTGGGAGAACCTAAAAGAAGCATCAAATCCCGCCTCCCTCAACACACACTCTCTCCATCATGGTGCTCTTCTGACTTTTTAAAATGCCTGGATGGAAAAATAATGGCAGCGACAGTTCTTTGGTGCTTTCCCTCAGATGAACACCGAGGGGAATCTGGCTTTGAAAGATTTGAATAAGACATTTCTGTATGATTGCCTGTTTTCTGGGTTAATATCAGGCAAAGTTATCACATTAAAGTTAAAGGTTATAATCACTGCTAACGTCACCATTTTCTCTGCTTTGCCTTTTCATCCTTTTTGACATGTGTGTATTTTCTTTGGGGGGTTGCAGACTGCCAGAAATACTGCAAATTGAGTCCACTTTTAGGGTTAGGGTTAGTGCTAGGGAATCATGGGAATTGTTTTTTTCCTGAGACATTGAGCCTTCTCTGTCAGAGAGCTCTGGTGCCACAATAAAATACAGTTCCCATGATTCCCTAGCACTAACCCTAACCCTAAAAGTGGACTCAATTTGCACTATTTCTGGCAGTCTGCAACCCCCCTTAGTCCCTCCGCACCTAGTCGCCTCCCCCACACATCTTATAGCCAACATTCACTGTAGTTCCTTCCTCATCCATCCAGCCTTTACGGTGAGCAAAAACCATAATGCCTGCTGGAATTTTTTAAGTTCTTTGGCATTGTTTTCCTTTGCTTCATCCTTTACTTCCTCTGTTACATGCCCCTAAGTTTTATCCTCGACTTACGCATGGTTCATTTTGGCCCTAAGTCCTGCCCTCAACTTATGCATGAGGTGGCAATAAAATGTTGCCGCTGGTGCCAGCAATTGCCAGAAATATTCCAGGACAACAGAAACATTGTCTGGATATTTTTAAAAAATGAAAACAAGAAATACTGTTATAAATAATGCAATCACCAGCAACCTCCTGACATATCTGCCCCATTAAAGAACCCAATGCTTGTTTTCATAAAAAGCTTCTGCTGATAACTTCTACAGATCAAGCTGCCATGTTAAAGTCATAACAGTAAGTTAGGCAGGGCTGTATTTTTGTGGTTAGCTGGCAGGTTCATGAATGAATGGGAAATGAAGACATAAAGAGAGTAGCTGTTGTTAAATAATAAACTCATGGAGAGGCAGAGAGGAAGCCTCTCTTTCAGGCTGACCTTAAAGGCTGCCATCAAATGAGATAAAACAGATGGCCCACATGAACTCACAACAGGGTGTGTGAAGCATGGGGAAGAGTTCGCACTCCACCCAGGTTAACAAAGTATTTGAAAGCATTATGGAATACCCAGATCCTTACACCAATTATCAATGTAAAGATTGAGGAGCATAACTTTCTGCATTTTGCATGAACTGGAAAAAGGCAGGGAGTAGGCTGTGGCTCATGGATTAAACTTACACATGTCGTGGGGAATTTCACATTATCTAGCCACTCTATGAGAGCCGGTGTGGTGGGCTGAGTGTTAGATGTGGGCTCTTTCAAATCCCCTCTCTGCCATGGAAACTTATTCAGTGGTTTGGGGTACATCTCATACTCAGAGAAAGCAATGAAAAATCTCCTCTGAATAAATCTTGCCAAGAAAACTCCATTACAGGTTAACCTTAGAGTTCCCACAAGTCAATAACAACTTGAATGCACACAATAATGCTAATGCTATTCTATAAATGTTGAGCACAAGATCCAACTGTCTGTGCCAATATAAATCAGGCTTCCTTTCATTCTTTCCTGCTGCTGCACCCCCCTGTGGCAAACAAATCCCCTACTTCAGGAGGTTTCCTTGCCCTCCACAGCAGGTCTGTACAATACAGAGGATACAGCCGGGAGAGGGGGTTATGTATTCTAGTGAATGCAATGAGATCCAGCGGAAACACACTACTGGATTCTAGGTTGGGTGACTGCATTCAGATGAGACACACAAGGGGGTATTGTAAAGTTTTAATTATTACCTTTTTAAAAAATTGACAGAAAGTTTGCTGTGATATGTAGTTGTTAACATATCTCTACGTATCCAGATTTACACATTTTCCTCAGCGTTTCTTGACCTTCCAAATATCTGATATTGTAAAAGTCTGCAGAATGTACCTTTTGAGGGATTATCGTAAAGTAATAATTATCACCTGGAAGTTATTATGGTATATTGATGAAATTTTGTCAGTGTCATCACTGGTCCCTAAGTACATGATGCTAAGAAAATCAGCTCATTGTGTCCTTTATTTGTGCGCTAGAAGTGACTAAAGTGTAAAATCCTCGTAAGGCGCAATCTGCAGACTTCTACAATAACGGTATTCGGAGGGTCAAGAAACACTGGGAAAAATGTGTAAATCTGGATGGTGACTATGTAAAGATAAGTTAACAACTACAAATCAAAACAAATTTTTGTCAAAATTTTTAAAGAGAATTAAAACTTTATGATACCCCCTCATAAGGGCATGTTTCAGAATTACAGGAATAAGCATAGTCTGCCTTTGGACTTGCACACCTTTTATTTCTCTTTCCAGCATGGCCATGAAAACAGAATGTTCTGCTTCCATATTAGATTAACCACAATTTAGTGTGTTGGCCAGTAGAAGCCGGCTTCAGAAACTGTGGTTTGAAGTTGTTTAATTTTCACTAATCATAATTAATATCCCGATTTTTTTTCCTGTAGGGTTCAACTGGCAAAGCAAGCTGCAGTTAATATGAAATGGAAGTAAACACTTTTAACTACTCAGGGCCATGATGAAGGAAGGGACTGCAGAGAGACGACAAGCCTTTGGGGGAACTGAACCTATTCTTGTTATGCTAAACTGTGATTTAGTGTAACGTCTAACCAGTCCAATTAGTCACTCCCCATGCTTAAGAATTAATGAAAAACTTCTTAAAGCTCCTTTCTCACATACCTGCCATCCCAAATCATTTTGGGATTCATATGAAATCCACATGACATAAGGCCTCCACCTCATTTTTTCAAGATAACAGTGAGCTAGCTGCTACTGACATTTTCGTCAGATTACCTAATGCAACAGTACTTCAAATGGAAAAATTAAGATAAGCACAGCAAATATACCAAGGTGTGTTTTGCATACAGTGAAACAGAAATCTCCCCTGTACTGACTATGTAGAGGACTACAATATATATTGGTTCTAGGAAGCAAGGCTATTTTCGGCAAATAACCTTGTGATAAAGCAAGACAAACTTCATTATATCAAGCAACATGCAGCAGAATTTTTCAAAATTAAAGCACATCTACGTAATTGCTTCAGTACTTCTCCATACAGTACTGCTAAGCACAGGCATGAGCAATTGCTTGTTCTAGCCATAACTGACAAACAGCATAAATATATTATTTCAAATTCCTATCAACTGTAGAATATTCTGATGTCCGTTTTTATTTTATTATTAAAATCTTAGCTCTTTTCCTCCCCTGTCCTTCCTTATCCTTAACCTTTACAGGAACAGACTGTTACCAAACAATGTCTGATGAATGACTGCAAAGACTGGGCATTTGTTTTCATTTTATATGTAAAACAACTGTATGTAGCAGGTGCTCTTTTACTTACAAATGGCTCATTTACATATTCATAAAAGTCACTCAGCATCCATATCCTTCACACACCATCCTGAAAATCAGACTGGAGCTTTCTTCCAAATTATCATGTTTATGACTGAGTATAAGGAATGGAGTCCATGAGAGGAAATCTATTCTCTTGGTAGCCTTTCAAAGGCAAAGAGCATTTCATCCAATGTTCTAGTATATATTTTAGCCTTTTTTCCCCCCTTAACAGACTGAAGAAGCTATAAAAAGCAGAGATCATGAATAAAAGGCAGCCGGCCTAGAGATTCACAGAGCTCTAACTGTTGCTCTTCTCCACAAGGGGATGCTTCAGTTATCAGAAGGGAAAGCTATGAGTGGGAGCTGGGGAAGAACTTGCTAAATGCCTCGATTCTTATTAGAGGAAACCAAGGCCACCTGCAGTGATCTTTGCCAGGGAAGGACTCTCAGAAGGAAGCTTCTTCATTTTGGGGAGGAAAAGAGGCTTGCTGCTGCTATAATACAAACCGCATGTGCCAGTGAGGTGATGGTTGCTCTCAGAGCATTGATTTTACTGTCCACACCGGAGAAATAATCCGGTTTGACCCTGCTTTAACTGCCATGGCTGAAGGCTATGGAATTCTAGGAATGGTCATTTGTTGTTGTTCTTGCAAAAAATCTATAAAGGGTTTCCAGTCTTTCAGAAATGTCACTAATGAGCTTCCTAATAAAACAAGGAAACTTGTCCATTTCTGCTAAGTTGTGGAGCTCTCTTTTTTAAAAAAATAAAAATTGCTTTACTAAAGGATAATACAAAAAGCAATGCCATCAAGGTAAACAGAATCACTGAATAAAAGATGGAACATTAAGGAAAGTAAAGCTGCATCCACACTGCAGAAATAATCCAGTTTGACACCACTTAAACTGCCATGACTCAATGCTGTGGAATTCTGGGATTCGTAGTTTTGTGAAATACTTAGCCTTCTCTGTGGGAGAGCTCTGGGGCCACAACAAACTACCAATCCCGAAATTCCATAGGATGGAGCCACGGGAGTTAAAGCAGCATCAAACTTCATTATTCCTGCAGTGTAGATGCAGCCATGGAAATAAAACCCACTGGGTTGGATCCAGAACAAACTGCCATTCCCAGAATTCCACAGCCTTGAGCCAGGGCAGTTAAACCGTGATCAAAACGGATTATTTCTCCAGTGTAGGCTGCACCTTGACATGAAACCATCCATCCCAACAACTTTCCCTCAACCCTGTAATCCTCAAAGCGCTCTCTGCTACACAACTATCAACCATTAAGACTAGTTTTGGCAACAAATGTCCAATCTGACAGGAGAAAGAATATATAGTGTGTGTGTGGGGGGGGGAACAGAGGTCACCCCACATCCTAATTTTTGGAAATCTCCCCCAAAATAATTCCCTAAGACGGTTGCGGTTTGGGTATCATTTTGCTTTCAGAGGCTGTTGGGATTCTAGGGCTGCATCCATTACACTGGAGAAACAACCCAGTTTGGCACTGCTCTAACTGTCCTGGCTCAAGGCTATGGAATTCTGGGAAATGGGAGTTTGTT
>CM034703.1:91528333-91538683 GCA_020142125.1 Phrynosoma platyrhinos
GGAGAAGGAGAAGGAGAAGATGGGGGTCGCCCATCTGAGCCTCCCTTTTGAGGAAGGTGGCGTCGCTCTTCAGACTCCCCTCTTCCTTTCAAGGCCCCAAGCTCAGGGTGGAGGACGAGGCACCGTAAAATGGAGGGCATGGCTCAAGAAAGGCTCTACTACACACACTCTTCTTCTACGTCCATGGTTCTCAGTCATGGACAAAATGGAGGACATTTTGGAATTCTTCCTGGAAAGGAGGTTGAAGTGTAAGACATGTCTTGGGAAAGGAGGACCCCCCTGGTCACCCTGTCAAGGCACCACAAAATGGAGGGCATTTGAGAAAATATGGAGGACATGACCAAAGAAAGGCTACATGCACTCATATACACACACTCATGCTTCTCACTCATGTTCAAAATGGAGGACATTTTGGAATTCTTCCTGGAAAGAAGGTTGAAGTGTAGGACAAGTCCTGGGAAAGGAGGACCCCCTGGCCAGCCGTGAAGGCACCACAAAATGGAAGGCATTCGAGGGGCAGGGGAGGGCGGACATGACCCAAGAAAGGTTACAAACATTCCTATACATTTATGCTTCTCAGTCATGCTCAAAATGGAGGACATTTTGGAATTCCTCCTGCAGAGAAAGTTGAAGTGTAGGACATGTTTTGGACATGTCTTGGGTAAGGAGGACCCATGGTTACCCTGTCAAGGCACCACAAAATGGAGGGCATTTGAGAAAATATGGAGGACATGACCAAAGAAAGGCTACACGCACTCATATACACACATTCATGCTTCTCACTCATGTTCAAAATGGAGGACATTTTGGAATTCCATGTCTTGGAAAAGGAGGACCCTGGTCACCCTGTTCTCAGAAAGCAGGGGTAGCTGCCCAGCAGGATGACCAGATGTCTTCACCACCAAGGAGGACAAGGCACCACAAAATAGAGGACATTCTTTAAAAACAGAGGATGCGACCCAAGAAAGGCTACACACACTCTCATACATTCATGCTTCTCAGTCATGTTTAAAATGGAGGACATTTTGGAATTCCTCCTGCACATTAGGCTGAAACGCAGGACATGCCATGGAAAAGGAGGAGCTCTGGTCACCCTGCTCACATTCCTTAGTCCAGCTGGCCAATTGTTTCCTCAGTTGTACAAGGCACTCCAGAAAGGATCTTGTGTGACAGGTTTAAAACACCGAGTGTTGTGTGCCTCCAAATTGTTTCTGATATGTGGCGACCCTATAGCCTTATCATATGGCTTTCTTGGCAAGATTTGTTCAAAGAGGGTTTGCTATTGCCATCATCCGAAGCTGTGAGAATGTGACTTGTCAAAGGTCACCCAGTGAGTTTCCATGGCTCAGCAGGGATTCTAATCCTGGTCTCCAGAGTCATATGGCTATGTCACACGGGAAGCAAAGTGCCCAAATCCCATGTATAAACAGGGTTTAAATCCCAGGGGGGGAACCACAAAAAGCAGGATTGTTTTCAGACACATTGGGGTTAATTAACATTAACGTGACATTAACCCGTACAGAAAGTCGCCAAATCGTGCCACTTTTTACTTTCGGGATTTTCCCACAAGTAAAAAGCAGTGTGATTTGGCGACTTTCTGTATGAGTTAATGTCGCATTAATGCTCATTAACCCTGATGTCATCTGAAAGCAATCCTGCTTTTGCAGGTTTTTCCCTGATTTATATCCCTTTTCTGCATGGGATTTGGACGCTTCCCTCCCATGTGATAAACTCTATAGTCCAACACTCAAACAACTCTGACATACAGTTCTGTCTCTCAAGCTTTTCATTACTTTATTAAATATAGACCTTTTGCCATAATAAATTATTTCCCTGTTTGTGTGTAACAGACAGAGTATGTATTGTGTGAATCATGTGGAACCCTCTACAAAGCTATCTGGCTGAAAGTCTCCTGTCCTACTTTTGTTGTGTGTGCATTTCCAACCTATGACGACCCTAAGGCAAACCATGGCCAAGCAGAGATTCAAATCCTGGTCTTCAGAGCTGTAGTCCAACGCTCACGGCACATCTACATTGTAAAAATAACACAGTTTGACACCACTTCAACTGCCCTGACGCCATCCTACAGAATCCTGGGGCTTGTCATTTTGTGAGGCACTAGCACCCTGGTAGAAAAGATTGAATACCCTATAAAACTAATCCCAGGATTCCATACGATGGAGCTACAACACAAAAAATGGTTTAAAACTGCATTATGTCTACAGTGTAGATACACCCTACACTACAGTGGTTCATTCTACGTTTCCCCAACCATTCTTTCAACCTTCCAATTTCCACGGCTGGAAAGGGGTGGGTGGGGGTGCAAATTGACACCATTACCAATGAACCCCAAACACTCTGTTGATCTCTGGGGCCAATTCCTTCACAACAAGGCAAGCACTTCTCAGGATGTCTCCAACCCCACCGCCATGCTAAGTTGAGACGACTTTTGGGGCCACAGCATTAAAATTATTAGGGTTCCATAAAACCCTATGAAATGTATGAGGGTGCCATAAGTCGACAGGTAACATGAAGGCACATGCACACAAATGTTACCCCATAAGTGTCCATATTCACACGCCAGGGTGCTGAATTGTAGGCTGGAGAGAAGAAAAAGCATTGCTCCATGCCACAGAAATAAGGATTGGTGAAGAAGGGCCAGTAACTCAGTGACTGCTCAGAAGGTCTCGGGTTCAGTCTCTGCCATCTTGAGCTGTGACCAAAACAAAACCTCCTGCCTACAGCCCTGTAAACAAAGCTACTGCTGCCATTTAACATCAGCAGTACTTGGCTAGATTGACCAGTGATGTGACTCAATATAAAGCAGCTTGTTCCCATGGTTGCATGGAAGAAACAGTTTTTGCTTCTTTGCAGCACTAGTGGAAGTGAGGGATTTGTCTGCCATGAAGAATTATAAGGGAGGTGTATGTGCTTTGACATGGGGGGGGGGGAGAGAATACAGATCAAGCAATGATTGAGTTTTTATCAGAGCTTGCAAAAATTTTTTTTTAAAGCTACCAGTATTCTCCAGCCAGTGTGGGGATTCTGGTGAAAATATTTCAAAAAAGTAACTTTTCCAAGTTGCTTTCCAGTGTAAGTAGTCTGCTCCCAGTCAGCTTTGACCCATAAATGGTCTACTGTTCATTTGATTTGTGCTGATTTCTTGTAATTTAAACATAAACAATCCTGAATGTTGTTATTGCAATAGAAGGGTGGAGTATAACTTATTCTCGCAGAAATATTAGCAGGGTTGAAAGTGAAATAAACTAAGAAAAGAGTTGGTCTGCCTCTAGCACACCCTCATTGCAAAACACTGCTCTCTGTATCTTAACAGAAGTCCCATTTCAGGAAAGTGCAAGACATCCTCACTCTGGACTCATCCTTGCTTGTAGATCTTTTTAGGCAAAAGAGTTGTAGGGCTCTTTCATAAAGCACCCACATCCTCCCACACATTTCTCCTTGAACCAGAGCATGGAAAAACAAGAATATCATCTATTTCTAGGGTTTAGAAACAGGATTCTACGAAAAGCAAGGAGATGGAAGTGTGGTATCAGGAGTGCTAAAATAAGTTATAATCATAGATGAATACAATGCAAAACAACTGACTGTAGGGAATAGGCATAAGAAAATAAAGGCTCAAAGGGCAGCATTTGGTGCTCGCTGATGGAAGGCTGTACCAAATCCTGATCTGAATTGGTCTCTTTGCCTTCTAGCAATATTAACGTATGAAGTGGTCATTGTGACTGTCCCCATGGTCACACCCACAAAGAGTCCAAAAATCCAGGGCAGCTGTGTTGACACATATCAATAAACCTGTTCTGCCAGTTTTCAGGTTAAATCTATTATTACACCTACCTAGAATCAAGAAAGTAACATCATTGGTAGTGTCAAATGTCCACCCTAAAAAGGAATAATGTTTGATTTAGTCCTAGGAGCACCAGCAGCAGATCTTTTGTAAGGTCAGTAGGTCCTAATTGCCATTCAATACTATCAGCTGTATTATATGGGGCAGGGAGCAGAGCACAGGACAAGCAAATTACTCAGAAGTAAGACAACGGACTAGCTTTTTAAATGCATCTGAACAAGGTCTCACTTGAATGTTACAATTTATCTTAAAACAATGCTAATTTCTTGGACATTCATTAATAGTCAAATATCCTGGATAGTAAAACACCCACAACAACAACAACAACCCTGCGGCCAATAAGACAGAACACAAATTACACATATACTGCAGAATAGAAAGCATTTTAACCATCTGCTTTTTTAACCATCCCTGTAGCAGCCTGCACGGGTCCGTTTTTGCATCATTTCCAGCTGAAAATCCGAATTTTGGAAGCTACTAATGGTTGTGACTTTGAGGTTCCTCAATTTTCAGGCCTGTGGAGGAGGGCCAAATACAATCATCTGCCTATTCAGAAATTATCGTCATTTTCGTACAAATAATACTTTTATGTTGTACATATATGACAAGATAAGAAAGCTGGTGCCTGAAGACTCACAAAATATGCACTACAAAGGGAAAAATGGTGAGGAAGGATGGGGAAAACAAGCACTGGAGCAGCAGTTCCTTCTTAGTTTGAAAGATGAAAGTAGATTCTTCTGCCCCTTTTCATGCTGATTGTCCTGGAAGGTGAGGGGTGAGTTTCTCAGAGAACAATGGATGAGACTCAGCCAACTTTCAGTCCTTTCTTTCTTTGCTTCTCTGGTCAATGGATACCACTGGGTTGCTTTTGGATACTGTGGCAGCATGGTATAGTGGTTTGAGCATAGGACTAAGACTCTGGAGATTGGGGTTTGATTCCCCACTGGGTGGCCTGCTGGGTGGCCATGGGTGAGTAACACACTCTCAACCGCAGAAAACCCCATGATAGTTTTGCCTTAGGGCTGGCATGAGATGAAAACACTTGAAGACACACAACAACACTAGGCACATCCTTCCAAGATAAGCAAATACTAGCAACTTTTGAACCAACAGCTTAATGTACAGGACAGTCTTAAACCTGTGGTGTGCAGCATTATACAAACATGACTGGGGTTGTGGACAATGACTACAGAAATGCAGTATTATATTACTAAGGCTAAAAACACAGAGTGGGTTTAGGATGAGGACTAAAGCCTGACATTTTTGGTTCAAGCTAATAACACTTTCATCTATGCCATTTATCCTTACCTAGTGTTATACATGAAGAAGAGGAAAAGCTCCACCACATATTTGTCACATGGTATGTCAAGTGGGAAGTTTTATCATTTGATTTCTTTCCCTAGTCAGGGGAAAAATCAACACATGACCAAGAGGCCAATGCTATAGTTGGTAGCCAGTGGCATACGTAGTGTATTTGACACTCAAGGCAGATAATTTGTTATCACACCCAGGAGAGAGGTGAGGTTAGCCTTGAAGGAAAATCAGAGAAGTAAAGCCTGTGGATGGATTCCCTGCCGTAAGCGAATTAGTTAGCAAAACTGAGTGTAAAAAAAATATGTTCCTGTAGAATAGGTAGGTAGGAGAGCCAGTCTGGTGTACTGAGTGCATTGGACTACAACCCTGGGGATCGGGGTTCGATTCCCTGCTCAGCCACTAAGTAATCTTGAGCAAATCACATACTCTCGGCCCCAGAAACCCTATGCTAGGGAAGGTCACCTTAGGGTCACCACAAGTTAGAAATGACTTGAAGGTACAGAACAACAACAACAAGAGAATAGGTAGATCATAGCAAGCAGCTCTTATGGTAATTTATTCCAAAGTCCCACTGAGAAGAGAGGGCTTGCACAGACACCTATCCTCCCACTAAGTTACATGTCTACCAGAGCTTGGGAAAGGAGCCATTTTGGATAATAACTCCCAATAACTCCCTCAACTTGCTAAACTGAACAGGATTGCACTTGAAGTACCACCATGGCACCCACTTTTTTTTGGCCTCTGCTCCCAATTTTCAAAGCATTTTCTGACCTGGGTGGTGGTGAGGCTGACAGATTCAACCATTTCCTACTCTGCGGGGAGGGAGGAGGTTAGGGTTAGGGTTATGGGTGTACAGGGTGACCAGACATCCTCCTTTTCTCAGACATGTCCTACATTTTAGCATTCTGTTCAGGAGGAATTTCAAAATGTCCTCCATTTTTAGCATGATTAAGGGCCTTTACAGAAATAATGCAGCTTGAGTCCACTTTAACTGCCCTGGCTCAGTGCTAGGGAATCATGGGAACTGTATTTTTTTTTCTGAGGCATTGGGCCTTCTCTGTCAGAGAGTTCTGGTGCCACAATAAACTACACTTCCCATGATTCCCTAGCACTGAGCCAGGGCAGTTAAAGTGGACTCAAGCTGCATTATTTCTGGCAATCTGTAAAGGCCCTAAGATGGATTTATATTTATGTTACTGTTTTTAGCTCTTATATTGTAATGCCCTACATTTTTCTTGACTATCCTACATTTTGTGGTGTCTTTTCCTCCTTTGCTGATATGACATCTGGTCATCTTGTAGGTGTGCTATTTGTGCAATACTCCACAAGACTTCTCTTTGAAGCAGTAGCTGGTCTCCTTGCCATCCTAGATGCAGAAGCAAGCATTTCCAGAAGATGTAGTATTTGCCAGTGGTGCTCAGGGGCTGGCCACAGAGCACACCCTTATGGCTTGCACCCAGCGCAGACTTCTCACACTGCCTCACCCTTGTTACACCACCGCAAGCAGCACTCTCATGTTCTTACATTCATTCAGGGGGGTTGCAGACTGCCAGAAATAGTGCAAATTGAGTCCACTTTTAGGGTTAGGGAATCATGGGAACTGTATTTTATTGTGGCACCAGAGCTCTCTGACAGAGAAGGCTCAATGTCTCAGGAAAAAACACAATTCCCATGATTCCCTAGCACTAACCCTAACCCTAACCCTAAAAGTGGACTCAATTTGCACTATTTCTGGCAGTCTGCAACCCCCCTCAGCAGGATGTAACCCCATAAAACTTCCCTGAGGCCTGTACTCTTACTTGGTCCTAGCGTCAGCCATCTGAATTCAGTCCAGGGGCCACTGACAGTGCTACCTGTCTTGGACCAGAACTTGGATAAGACATTGTTGGGACTACACATCTCAGAATGTGGATATTTTTGGTTGAATGGCAGTGCCTGCTGGGGATCCAAGAGTTGTAGTACAAAAAGAGTATTTATTAATGTTTGCCTGGATTCCCTCTCCTCTCCCCCCAAGGGGGGGGGCTGGCAGAAGTCAATGTTAAGCTAGCAACAGCCAATCAGGAGTAAGCTGGTGACAGCCAATAGAAGTTGGGGCTGTAGGTTATAAAGAATTCCATTGCTGACAGTTGGAGGCAGACTGGGTTTGGATGTGTAACAGCCCAGGAGTGAGGGACTGTGAAGGAAAAGTCCAGTAGTGAGGGACTTAGTTTGAATACAGAACTCGAAGTGAGGGAGTTTCTGGAATTTAGTTAGCCTGAGGGCTATTATAGAAATAAGGTTAAAAGGATAACCATAAATAAGGATGGTATGAGGGTCCTAAAGAATAGTAACTGTTGTTCTCTAGAGTTAAAAAGTGTGTAACGAAGTATAACAAGAACAAGTGAATGTAACATTGTAACAAATGGAACATTATTAACCATCATTCAAATAAAGTTTTATTGTTGTTTTAGTACAAGCTTGTCTGAACCTGGACTCTTTATCCATGCTACTAACAAATATAGAAACCAAGTTTGGGGAGTAAACCCATAGACATAAATAAAAGTGGTCAGGTACATCACATATTGAGGTAGTGGTGTGATAACAATACCCATTGGGCTGCCAATAGGGAAAAAGTTAGGTGAAGGAGTGGCTCTCCACATAAATTGATGGCCAGTGTTGGAATACGGAAAAATCCAATGCTTAGAAGTGTGCTTGATGATCGTGTTACAGGGTTCTGAGTTCGAGGAACCAAAAACCGAAATCTGAACTTGAGAGAGGAAAGTTCAGAGGTTTGAATTAAAAGTAAAGGTGTTAGTGTCAGAGGAGTAATTTCTGAGGTAACTGTGAAAGATAATTTGTAAGAGATTACTTGGAGACTGATCATGCTGGGGAAAAAGTATTATTACCAGTCCCTGAGGTAATTTGCTGAGGTAATTGTAGGGGACTGTGGAAGAAAAGAGATAAAGCAACAGAATGAGAGTGGGTAAAGTCAATCCATATCTGAAAAATGCAGAGCACACTGAAAAAAAATCTTAGAAAAGTTATTTCTGAGGTAAAAATTGGAGGAAAGTAGGAAATCACTGGTTTGCCATTTAGATCCAAGTGTTACCTTAGTAAACAACAGATTAAAAAGTAGTTAAAAGTATTTCCTGAGGTAAAAGTTTTGGGTAATAGTACGGAAATACTATAAAAATGCCTCCCAAGAAAGCAAAACCCACTGGGACAGAAACAGAAGTGGTGGGAGAATAATTAGTAGAGAGTTTGGACACCTCAGTATCCTAATCTCAGGAGAGTGTGGAGATCTAGAAAATTAAGAGGGAAATGGAATTAGCCAGATTTGAAAATGAAAGACTTTTAAGAGAAAAAGAAAAAGAAAGGGAACAAAAACTTGAAAAGGAAAGAATAAGATTAAAACAAGCTGAATTGGAAGAAAGAGATAAGGAAAGAAAAGAAGCATTAAGATAAGCAGAGATTGAAAATGAGAGAATTTTAAGAGAAAAGGATAAGGATTTTCAGTTGAGAATGAGATAGATAGATAGATAGATAGATAGATAGATAGATAGATAGATAGGGAACCTCAAATACAAACTGAGGTAAATAGATTGCCTCAAATTGACAAGAAGAGACTCCCATGATACTATAAATGATATAACATTGACTCTTTCTTCACAAACTTTGAGACAACTTGTGAAGAATTAAAGATAAAGGCTGAGGAAAGAATGAGTTATTTAAAATCACAAATCTGTGGAGGATTATCAGAAATGTATGCTGAAATGAGGGAAGAAGAATCCTAAAACTATGACTTGTTCAAAGATATGGTAAAACAGAGATTTGGGTTAATTCCAGAACACCATCAGAGGGAATTTAGAAGTTTGAAGAAAAGAAGGGATGAAACCTATGGTCAATTAAGATGTAGATTAGATTACCTATTAAAAGGTTGGATAAACTGGATCTAAGGTGAATTCAAAAGAGGATTTACAAAATTTAATAGGCTTGGAGCAATTTTACAATATTACCCCTCAAGAATATAAATGGTTGGTACAAGATTGAAAACCTCAGGTAGTGGCTGAAGCAGCCCAGCTAATGGACAATTTAGTCTTAATAAGAGAAGAAGGGAGCAAAAAAGTGTCAAAATCTGAGGTAAAATCTCATTGGAATGACAAGAAGAATTATAAAAACTGGCAAGCTTTAAAGGATAGATCTGGGGATGGAAAAACAATTAACTCCTGGCAACAGAATTGAAAAAAATGAGGCGGAGAGGAAAATTTTGGGGTCAAGAGAGTGTGACCCTGAGGCCAATAAGAGAAGTAGTTGGACTAGAGAAGGTCACCCAGATCTGAGCTATAGAACATGTTATGAATGTGGTAATCGAGGACTTTTAAAATATGTGTCCTAAACTGAATAATAAAAAAATAGTCAGGTACAAAAGCAGCATATTACATAAAATCAGTCAAGCCTACAGAGAAAGACTGTTGCCACAAGAAGAGTTCTGAGCCTGCAGTTGCCATAGAAATGACATCTGAGAGAGTAAATGACTCGGCAAGCTCACAGCTCCCAAGAGCTTGTTTATTGGTATCAACTGCACCCCAGGAACTTAGCTCAGAGGAACACAAAGAAGTTATACAAATAAATGATACTTGTATCTGGGGTTATAGAGACTCTGGAGCAGAAGTGTGTATAATTAAACATCAATACATATGCCCAGATGAGACCATGATTCTGAAGGGTTTAGGAGGGCCTACATTTTCAGTTCCAGTAGCCCAGTTAAATATTGCATTCAGAGGTCATAAGATGCCATGGAAATTTGCAGTCAATGATGATCTTCCACTGCCCTGTCTAATTGGGAATGATTTAGACAGACACTTTAGATATGCCTTAGTTACTATTAGGCAACAAGAAAGGAAAAATTCCTCAGAACAAGCCAAATTAATACATGAAGAAGAGAAAGAAAAAAGTTTGGTCACGAATGATGATGTTAATATGGCTAATGAATCTGAGGTAGAATTGACTGAGGTGATGGGTGCAGAAAAGCTAACAGAATTTAGTCAAGAACAGAAGAATGATGAAATTTTGAAACTTTTGTTCATTCTAGTTGAGGAACAAGACTTAGAGTTAAGTGAGGAACATCCTCACAGATTCAAGGTCATGCAGCATAAATTATACAGAGAAACCTTGAAATGCAAGCATAATAC
>CM034703.1:91545424-91560595 GCA_020142125.1 Phrynosoma platyrhinos
CATTTGAACTAATTATAAATTCCCCAAAATTAGGCTTGTTTCCCAACACATGGCAGTTAAAGTGGAATCACAATGTTATGATCATGTAGTGTGAAAGGGTCCCAGAGTGTCTTTAAGGTTAGAGCTTTTACTGCTAATAACTAATGCTGCATCTGCACTATAGAAATAATGCAATTAGATACTGCTTTAACTGCTATGGCTCAGTGCTATGGAATCATGAGATCTATAGTTTGTTGTGGCACCAGAGCTCTCTGAAAGAGAAGGCTAAATGTCTCACTACAAATCCCAGAATTCCATAGCACTGAGTCATGGTAGCTAAAGCAATGTCAAAGTGCATTAATAGATTAATAATTAATAGATTAATAGTGTAGATGCAACCTAAGACATAGAAGAGGCATTTCAGCCTTTTAAAATGGGGGGGGGGGAAGGGTGTTCAAAATTCAGATGTGGCTTGTAGTGAATCTGCTCCAGGCTTTAATGTGAAATTTAAAGGACATATCAAATGTTTTAATCTGAAATTTAAAGGTAATGAATCTTATCCTTCAAATAGGTCCAGCATCTTGGATATCACTTTTAAAATTTGCACTAAAACTTGAAGAGGATTCATCCCCCTGCCAACTTGCACCAATAAAGAGTCTGGGAGCCACCAGCTGCCACTGTGGGGTTAGGGCCATCCAGGGGACTCCAAGGGCCTGAAGTGTCCACCATTTTGTAAAAGTATTCATGGGTAGCTATGCTGATCATACAGCAAAATAAAACAAAATACAAAATACAAAAAAAGAGTTATACTGTTTGTTGGCCAGCCAAAATTCACAAATGCAACTTTTTGAAGCTCCACTAGCTTCTTCATCAGGTGAAAGATGTAAAAATAATACAGGAGAAAGAAAAGTGATTGTGTTGGAGTTACAGGCCTACATCTTTTATAGATGTCGTCTCTGCTATAGATCAGTTGGTTTGAAGGTATTTCAGTACAAGCTGAAACCACACCTCTCCTGGCCATGTGGGGACTTAGACAAAAGACAATTAAGTGTGAATTCAATTGCAGCAGTAAAGTAACCCTGCTTGGGATCTAGGGTAGCTCAGTCTCTTTACTGCTGCAATTGAGTTCAAATTTTACTATCTTTTGTCAAAGTACCCACATGACCAAGAGAGGTGTGGCCTTGGACTACATTGAGATCCCAAGCGAACTACAGGAGACACAACATTAATACAAAATGTAAGCCTGTGATTTCAACACCGTCACTCTTTTTGCTCCTGTATGATTGTTAAATCATCTTTCTTTCATCAAGTAGAGAAGCCAGTGGAAGCCTGAAATCTTGCATTATGTATTTCGTGCATTTTGGCTGGCCAACAAAGGTATCACTCTTTTGTGGGGTTTGAATTTTGTTTTATTTGAAAAAGGACTTTGAAAGCAGTGTTGTCCCCACTCCTCTTGTCACCTGGTGTGGGGGGCTGACACCTGGTTGGGCCCTCCTACCTTTGCTGCTGTGCCCTGGTGTCCTCATGAGTAGACCGGAGTGCCGGAGCAAAGACAGGAGGGCCTCCAGTACCCCAATCTACTCATGAGGACACTGGAGCACAGCAGCAAAGGCAGGAGGGCCCAACAAGGTGTCAGCCCTCTTCTGAGATGTCACCCAGTGCCGACTGCACCCTCCACACTCCCTAGTGATGCCACTGTTTGGAAGACCTTTTTGGAAGGTGTCTGCATTCTGCAGAGACTCTCCTGGAGGAAGGCAGTCAGATGGTAATTTTTGCTGATTTGGAGCCCCTAATGAGACTTCCCATTGCTGTTACAGAGGCTGCACCAACCCCAAGCGTAAGCAGCACTCCACTGAACCCATGCCTAGATCCATTCCATCCTTGTGGTCTTCCATAGGGCGCTTTCCCTCTCCTTTTCCCTCTTCATCAAAAGTCAGTGCTGATACAATGCACTGATGTCCTTTTGAGACTTCCAAGCTTCATTACTGCAGTTGGCATCAGGCCACGTGTGTATAAAACAAAATGTGAAAAAATGCTTGTTTAAAAAGATAGTACTTGTAGCTTGCTTGTACCTGGGCTATCTTATTGATCTCCCATCCAATTTACTGATCAGGTCTCTCCACTGACTTAACCTTGGCAGGAGTGGAGCGTTCAATGGGGCTATAAAGGAACCTGATTCAGCCTGAGCAGGCTGTGCTACCAAAATAAACAAAACTAAAAGAAAAACATAATGGCTGCATTCTTACACTTTAGACTTTCCTCTGTTTTGTCTGGTGTAGGAGTTAGAAGTGAATGTGCATAGACTCTGCATTGCAGCTTCCTAAAGTTATCCGATGTGGAGGAACAGATGTTTCCCCCCCAGTGTGTCAGGGATTGGCACCATATTGCTACCCATTGGCTACAACTGATACTTTCTTTCCTGGAAACTCTCCAGAGACCGATCCAAGGAACACCATTTTATGCAGCACTGCTCTATACCATTGTGAGATTATTACAATTTTTAGTCTGGAATTAGCTAATCTCTATAACAAACATGTACAATATACAAGTATTATTCAATGGGCTTTGATCAATCAGGAACAGCACAGAAAAGTTATACCATAGTCCTACTCTTTCTTCAACCAAATAGTAAGAATCATTGGTGCAATCATAATGGCAAATTCATATCAGTATGTTCAATGAATTCCTCAGTAGCATAAATACATAATTATATTACCCTGCCAGATTACAAACTATAGAAACCAACAACCCTGGAGCATGCAGTCATTGGTAGATCAAGTGGTTCATATGTTTTGTGATCCTCCGCTTAACTTGTATCATTGGCCCACAGTGAGGAAGGAATGGAATTCTTTGATTCTGGGAATGGGCAATCTCAGCCAAGTTTGTCATAAACTATGGCATTAATTACCACAAGATGTAGTGATGGCCACCAACTTAGGTGCCTCTAAAAAAGGACTGGACAAATTAATTTGAACATAGAATAATCAGTGGCTATGTGACATGATAGATATATTTATCTTTTATCTCTGTTGATAATTTAATTATATTTTTAACTTTTGTATGATGTGCAGATTTTAGCTGTATCGGTTTTAACTTTTGTAAACTGGGTTAAATCCCAGAATGGGGGAAAAGGTGGGATAGAAATATATACATACACAGAGATACAGATGTGTGTTTTTGTCTATATATATAATACCTTTGGTACTAGAAGCAATTTACCTCTGCCAGTTGCATGAGATGGACGTTGTTCTTGTGCACTAATATTCTGTTGCTTGTCTTCCAGGAAGCAATTGGTTAGCTATGGTGTGAGCAAAATGCTGGACTATGGAGGCCCCTGCAGGCTCCTTCCTAGGTTCTTATCAGACACCCCTAAATTAAACATAGGAAAATTATTATCTGAAAAGTCCCAGGATAAAGAAGGACGTCAAAAACAACAGGGAGCCAGATGCCCATGTTCAGAAATAAATTATTTAAAAGTCACCGCCTTATCATACCAGTTGAACTTTTAAGCAATCACATCATTTTTGGAGTTGCTTGTAGGACAGCACCATGGGACATCCTCTTTAGCAATGTTTGGCTCCAATGTTGATTTAACTGTGTATGAAAAATCCTACCAGTGGCATCTCACTAGGGCTGGCGTCACCCAGTGCGGTAAATCATGGTATCACCCCCATGAACCTGGGGTGAAGAGGAAGGTCTCACCTTGAGGAATCTAGCATCCTCCAGCCAAGACAGCAAAAACAGGACACCCTCTTGAGCATGAACAGTTTTTTAATTAGAAAAGTTCTCCACTCTTAAGGAAAGAAGTCATAGAAACAGCCCCCTGCCATGGAAGGAAACAGATTGGGAGGGGAAAGATGTGGGAAGGGGGGAGCAGGGAGAAAAGTCCATGGTTTCACCCCAAAGCAAAGTGACATATCAAGAAGTCATCTAGTTGGTGCAGTCTGCGCCCCCTACCAACACCACTGCCACGTAAGTGAGGCATTTCATGCAAGTCTTTCCAACTCACTTGTCCTTGATCAGGGATGGACAACTGCAATAGATCCTGGGGTGTATATAACATATATAATAAATCATTGCTAAATATTACCATTATTGCACCATATACATTTCAGCCTCCCTCTCTTCTCCCTCTCCAATTGCTATAAACAAGTAATTTAGTATCCAGTACCAATAATGTGGAAAATTTTATTAATAGTTTCCCTAACTTCATTGTACCCCTTTTCAACTTTAACTTTCTTGATCCAAAAGCCCCTTGACCCAGTTTCTCTAACCTCCTCCCACTTTCCCTGTTTGTTCTTGGCTTACTTCAGTTGTTGCAAACTGTATTCATAATGCAAAAAAAGTTTCCCAACAGCGGGGGAGAGGAGACGGCAGAATCTTGTCCTTCCCACCTAGACTCAGGCCAAAGCAAATGGCTGCAGCCTCTCCTGGATTGTGTATGTTCTTCCTCTTTATAACTTTAGCTGTCTTGACCTCACTTTGATGTTGCTTGGCCACACACCTCCCAATTTTCTTTTGTGAGATGTTGGAGGCTATGCTGCAAGTTCATTTCTGGTTTTGAAAAACGTTTTTAAAATATTAATCAGCACAGAGGCTCCTTGCATCCTGTTCAGAAGGTGAATAGGTGTTGCTGGAGGTTTCCAGGAGAAGCGATTCATCCTTGGTGGTCTGGAGCAGGGGTAGGCAACCTATTTGAGCCGGGGGCCGGGTTGCTGTCCCTCAGACAATTGGGGGGCCGAAGCACCATAAATAAATAAATAAATAAATAAAATAAAATTTAAAAAAATTTAAAAATGCATGCACACTCTCTCAGCCCCAGAAAAGCCATGGCAAAAACCCTGTGGAGATTTTGCCAAGAAAACCCCAAGAACAAGTAATAACAACAATAATCAATATCATCATGGTGGGCGGTGGTGAGGGGCGTCGGCGTCGGTGGCAGGACTGGCCTGAGGCCGGTCCAAAGGCCTCAGGGGGCCGCATCTGGCCCCCGGGCCTTAGGTTGCCTACCCCTGGTCTGGAGAATCTGGATGGGTCAAGAGCCAAAATAACAGCAGTAGGAAGCAACATAGGCCATACTTGGCCAGCTCCTGTCCTTGATGATAGTATAGTGGTCCCTCCACATTTGTGGAGGTTAGGACTGAAGGATCCCTGTGAATGTGAAAAACCTGCAAATTAAAAAAAAAAACTATT
This sequence comes from Phrynosoma platyrhinos, assembly GCA_020142125.1. Lineage (NCBI taxonomy): Eukaryota > Metazoa > Chordata > Lepidosauria > Squamata > Phrynosomatidae > Phrynosoma > Phrynosoma platyrhinos. The sequence continues at coordinate 91,550,597 of CM034703.1, forward strand.
CTTTTTACCTAAGAAAACACTTCTCTACTAATCTCCAAATCCTTCAGTGCAACTCTGTGGTCAACATCTGCCAGAGGTTGATCACAGAATCCTGCTGGAGGACCTACAAATGCCTAGAGAAGTGTTTTCTCTAGGAACTTCTAGGTTTTCCAGCACAACTCTATGGCCACCCTCTGGCAGAGTTGTGCTGGAGGACCTAGAAATTCCTAGAGAGAACATATTAATCAATACCGCAAATAATCAAAGCTGCAAAAATCAAAGCTGCAAAGCTGCAAATGTGGAGGGCCAATTATAGTGGAAAGGATTGGGTTTGGGGAGCTTTCACATGTGGCCCCCCACCTCTCCTCCTGGCCCAGGCCATATGCAGCAATTAGGCCTGGGGAGCCTTCCCTTGGAACTAATGCGAGGTCCTTTTCATGTCTAATTGCTACTGTGGACAGTCTTCTGGGAAGTCACAATTGGGGAAGGAAGGTGAATTCATTGACAGAAGGTAAATATACTGTGGATCATTCCAGAACAAGGTTCTCACATACACACATAGAGTTCCAGACACTGGATTGAGGACACATACAGCACTCTTAAAATGTTATTTATTGGTTACGTTATGTTTATGTCCTGCCTTTCCTCTAGTGATCTCAAGGCAGGGTAGCTGTGCTTCTCATTTTATCCTCACACAACAACTCAGAAGTACTAAATTGGTCTGAGAGAGAGAACAGCTGGGCCTAAGTCATCCAGGAGCTTCATGATTCATTGGGGAGGAGGGCTGAACCCAGATTTCCCAAGTCCCAATCAGAGGGCTGGAGCATCTTGGATAGCTCCTGTAAATTTCAGGGTAAAACCTGGATCAGATTCATCACCAGCCACCAATGAAGTTTGGATACACACACACGGACACACACACCATTTTAAAAGGCTGAAAAAAGACTGGGACTCTTTCACACCACAATATTATAATACAATTAATGGGGGGGGGGGGGTATTTGGAATTCTCTGGCAGATAACTCTAGTCCCTCACCAAACTACACATTCCAGGATTGCCTAGCATGTTGCCATGACAGTTAAACTGGAAACATAGGGCTAAAATGGTGTAGTATCGTGTAAGAAAGCACAGAATTGGAGAAAGTTGCTGGTTTTGCATTACAATTCCATAGGCCTCCAAAGCGATTCTGGGAGTTATAGCCTCAAAAGTAACTTTTCCAAGCTCTGATCCCAGTCTATACTCTATTACATCACGCCGCTTCTCTCTCATATAGCAAATCTCTGGAGGAAGTCAGAGTTGGAGACAAGCCAACATATTTTTTTGGAATATGCATTAATCTGATTTGGAATTTGGAATTCAGCTGAGAGGCCCAAACTCGTTTTGTGACAGAAAATCATAACCGATACAGAGACTAAAACTTGATCCCTCTTGGCCTTAACCTGGCCATTTGTCCTGAGTCATTGTCGATGCCTGACACATTGCATTTCAAATGGTAGAACTGGTTTCACTTCAGCAAAAATCACAGAATTGGAAGGGCCCACAGGGGCCATCCTCTTCAATCCCTTCCCAAGCAGGAAGACACAATCAAAACACTCCCAACAGATGGCCATCCAGCCTCTGTTTAAAAGCCTCCAAAGAAGGAGACTCCACAACTCTCTGAGGGAATGTGTTCCACTGTTGAACAGCTCTCACTGTCAGGAAGTTTTCCTAATATTGAAGTGGAATCTCTTTTCCTGTAAGTTAGGGGGGTTGCAGACTGCCAGAAATAGTGCAAATTGAGTCCACTTTTAGGGTTAGGGTTAGGGTTGGGGAATCATGGGAACTATAGTTTATTGTGGCACCAGAGCTCTCTGACAGAGAAGGCTCAATGTCTCAGAAAAAAAAAACAATTCCCATGATTCCCTAGCACTAACCCTAACCCTAAAAGTGGACTCAATTTGCACTATTTCTGGCAGTCTGCAACCCTCCTTGAACTCATTGCTCCAGGTCCTAGTCTCTGGGGCAGCAGAAAGCAAGCTTGATCCATCTTCAATATGTTTTTGTTGTTTCCAGACCTTCCCCCATTTTGGTAACCTTCTTCTGGGCAAGCTCCAGCTTGTCAATATCCCTCTTTAATTGTGGTGCCCAGAACTGGACACATTATTCCAGGTGAAACATGACCAAAGCAGAATAGAGTGATACTATTATTTCCCTCAGTCTGAACACTATGCTCCTATTGAGGCAGTCTAGAATCAGATTGGCTTTTTTAGCTACTGCATCACATTGTTGATTCACACTCAGCCTATGGTCTATTAACACTTTTCTGCTTAAGTGTAGTACCTTATTTTTCTCCCTGAAATTCATTTTGTTAGGTTTGGTCTAGCTCTCTAATCTGTTAAAGTTGTTTTTCAGAGGAAACCTTGGCAAGCATCTGGTCCTCCTCCATATATAAATCAAGATCAGCAGCTGCAAAGGAGAGTGCTTTATAAGCAGCATACAAATGGTATTTAACCCCCATGAAATTCTCAAAGATATTGAGAAATGTGTCACCATACTCTTGGAGAGGCTGTAAGGTTCAAGGTTCTTACATACACATGTGGCTCAAATGTCCCACGATCAATGCTTTCTGGAATGCAATACCAATGCAAATATCTGACATTATAAAACAACCTGTGAAGTTTTGTCCAGCCTTATTATTGTTATCAGTCTTCAGCAAAGCCAACAGTCATCTAAAATCACCGGAGACTCATTATATTCTTAATCTCTGCAGCTAGAACTGAAGTTGCGAGATGCTGGAAGATGGGAAATTTGTTACTTGAAAACTGGTGGGAAAAGGTCTGGGACACATGGTTGTCGGAAAAACTATCCTATTCCTTCAAGAACAGATCTGGACAAAAAAATACACTCATTTATTGAGGATTGGTCTGTTTTTATTGATTATGTCAATAACAATGTATATCATTTTTCTCCACCTTCACACCAAGCTGGTTTTTGGAAGGACATCCTGGAAATTGACCACTCAACTGTGGTAAAATGATCTATGATTTCCCTTTCTGGATCCTTTTACATCTTTGAAAGAATGTATTATTGCGTGGAAATTCTATTTGTTCATTCCCAAAGTTTGTTGTTTTTATTGTTTATAAGCTTGTTATTTGATAAAACTTAATAAAAATTTTTAAAAACAATCTGTTCAAGTCATTTTGAAGCATAGATAAGATTCTAGTAATTATCCTTTAACTGTAGTCTTTGAACTCTGATGACAGCTGAAGCTGCTTCTCTTTTGCATGACATCAGCTTTTATCTCCTGATGCTGGAATTGTCTGTTTTACTATGTCATCCATTTTGTGAGATTGTTTCTATCCCTCATAAAGTAAGAGCAATACAATATTGGCCACAGAGCTGTCTTGGCCTAAGTCTCAGATAACAAGGTCACAGAAGGAGAAAGTCTTTCCCATCACTAGATATTTCAAAAACCTATGCAGAGAAGGAAGAAATTTGTTCAGTTCCTTATTGGTGAGAAGTTTTAAGGATTTTAGATCTCTTGCTATTGTTATCTGTCTTCACAGAACTTTTTCTCCCACATAGTGTCTAGCCAGGATGGGTGGAAATATTACTGGCAAAATTATTTCACTTATTGCAGACGTAATGATATATAGTCCAACTACAGCAGGTATTCCAGGAATCAGACTACAGCATCCATTCCCCCCCCCCCATTAAACTGTATAGGACAGGAACCTGCAATTCCATACCACTGTCATAAAGGCATGATAGTGATAGCCAAAGTTGCCATCCTTTGTATCCTTAGTCATAGATAATTATTAGTGTCTCAGTGAGAATCATGAGTAAGGATAAACTGGAACAGAGAGACTTACAATTCTAGTCCACATAGTTTAGGGCAGGGAGGAGAGAGAAGAAAAATAACCAAGAATATCCATCTAGTTTCTGCCCTCCTGGCCTTTAGAACAAATATGATGCTCTTTTAGAATTACTTTGTTTAATCGTTATTGAGGTTTTATGTTCCAAACTTTGTTTTAGATGTCTTGCCTACTTTTTATTAATGTTTTTATTTTGTTTTAATAATGGTTCATATTATACATACATGGTGATTTATTATTCTTTTACACTTTTTATGTGAAAAATTTTAATGGGGGGGGAAGAGACATTACAGCAGATTAAAAGTACAAAGTACATTTAAGATGCAGGTGCATTTCCTTGTGCAGAAACATCAATATTCACTAAACATTTATGAGCAGAGGTGTGTTCCATATCGGAATAGAAAGTAACCAGAAGAATTATTATTTTCTTGTCATACTATATTTGCTTTTAGTAACATTTCCTGCTAATTTTCTGACTCAGAGTCATAAAGTGATGTTTCCTGGCAGGTCCTACACGTGCATACAATCACACACAGAGAGAAATACAAAGTGCTAGATATAACTGGCTTGTTATGTTAGACAGTTTCTGCCACTGTCTTTTAAAAACTTTTTATTTAGAAAGCATGTTAAGAAGTTAGATGAAATTAAGTAAAAAGAAACAAATGTCTTAAGTCTCTGACCACTACCTCCAACTCATGCACATCACACACATGCAGTCTTACTCCCAATATCAGATACAGCATAAACCTGTTGTAAAAATGGTCCTGTGTTGTGAAGAGAGGTAAAATATCAGGCCTGTGGCTGGATTGAGCTTGATCTCAGAGCCAACCTAACCAAGACTTTCCTCTCAGAGCTGGACCAAGGGCATATTTCTGTGAGGGTGTTGTGTGTCTTCAGTCATTTCCAACTTATGGCAGCCCTAAGGAGACCCTATCATGGGGTTTTCTTGACAAGATTTATTCAAAGGAGGTTTGCCATTGCCACCCTCTGAGGCTGAGACCATGTGACCTGCCCAAGGTTACCCAGTGGGTTTCATGGCCAAATAGAAATTGAACCCTGGTCTCCAGAATCCTAGTCCAATGCTCAAACTACTGTGCCAGCCTTGCTCAAGGGCATGTTTACATGGGCCAAATCAAGTGGTTTTCTTCACGACCCTGGGCCAAAACTCTGATTCGAATGTGGACTGTCTGCATGGTGTAAGGCCAGTTCTGCACTGAATCCACCCTTTCACTCCCTTAACTTGGCTTAAAATAATTTAACTTTTGCTCCAGATTTTGTAGGACCACTCCATGGTGTCATGATCAATGCTGAAGTCGTTTCTGACCTCAGAGAGAGTGACTTGTGCCAACAAGAGTGGTGTTAGGCAACACAGCAGGACATGCATGTAGGCAGCCGCCTGGCTTAGCTACATAATGCAGAGGTAATGGGGAGGGGGAATCTGGGGTAGCTTAGGAGCCAGAATACTCTCAGAGCAGCCCAATGAGCCCAAGATAATTTATTCTCCCAGGTGGAGTCAAACGGTGTGTGCATTCTTCCACTTCAGTCAAAGACAACCATGGGTTTTAAAGAGTTTTTGGCATAGGAGTCAGATAATTATAATAAGGCACTTGTCTATAAATTGTTATTGTTTCATGACAGCCAAGTAGGGTTCCTAGACCTCAGGCACTGGTCTATCTTCTTAGGTCTATAGGGTGAGGCAATGTAGTGCAGGGTAATAGTACTGCTCTGAAAATGCATTACAGTCAGCCCTCCATATCCATGGATATTTTTATCCACGGATTCAAACATCCATGGTTTGAAAATATTTTTTAATGTATAAATTCCAAAAAGCAAGCCTTGATTTTGCCATTTTATATAAGGGGTAATATTTTACTGTGCCACTGTATTTAATAGGACTTGAGCATCCACGGATTTTGTTCTCCACGGGGGTCCTGGAACCAAACCCCAGTAGATACCAAGGGTCTACCATATTTTAACCCTTTATTTACTTTTTCTGTGTGCTACAGTCTGCTCTGAAGAAGCTGCTGTAAGAAACCTCACCCTCCATTGCCTCATATGTTAGACTTTGGTCTTTTTTAAAAGTTTGCATGACATGAGTTCAGCAAGTGCTCACTTGAGACTTATATATTATGCTTAATTAATTTTCTAGACCCCACCCACTGTGACATCATCGGGGGTCCTCCCTGGGTCTCACATTTCAGCTGTGAAATTTCAGGGCACATGATGGTACTAACCTGGCAACCCTATACCCCAAATCTATCCCTTGAAGCAAATGCCTCTGTCTGCCTAATGGCAGAGCCAAGTCTTACTCCCTTTCTCTTCAGATACGGTTTTTCTTTATATATTTAATACTTATAAGCAGTGCTTGTAAAGATGAGAACAACAGCTGATTGTAGAGGACTTTTAATGGCTTGTAATTTTTAATGGCTGAAAGTATGCATGAGTCAAGGGGGCTATAAATCAAAAACAAGAATTGTGGTAAGATCTGGAGGCAGATGATGGTTAAGATGTGAAGGGACAGTCTCTCTTCTCTTTCCCGCCATCCCCATAGTACAGAACAATATTTCTGATTGTACTTCATGACACTTGCTAGAAAATGTCTATGGGGATTGCTTGGTCTAAATAGCACAAATCTGTTTCCAAGGAAAGAAAGGAAACGGAGGAAAGCACAATGTCAGAGAAGTTGTTTCCTAACCTAAGCTATCACTCTTACACAGTGCCTTCCACACAAGTAATCACATTGACCTTTTCCAGAGAAGGGGGAGAAAGATCAAGGCCCTGGTAATGGCTCCTCTTCAGAGCTTTGGAAAACTACTTATTTGGAGTATAACTCTCAGAATCTCTCCGGAATTTCCCTGATCTCTCGGACTCTTGTCAATCAAGTGCTGTAGTTTGTCTTGCCCAGGCTACCTGGCCACTAGCTCTGTCTCTGCAGGAGGAAATGAATACAATACCTAGTCGGACAAGTGCAACCCTACTGATAAAAACAAATTTCCTGGTAAACTGGCTCTTTCTTTCTCATATTTTGCTGATGCATTGTACATTCCTTTTATGTAACTCTTACTCTTGCAGCAAACCAGTCACACAATGATAAAAACACCATTCAGCAAAACACAACCCTGTAATTACCTTTTGCCATAGAAAATTTAATACTTCCGTTTTTCTAATTAGCCTAAACTCAGTTTCTGGGGACAAGGGATTAGCACAATGGCTCTTCATGCCAGAATGGTATTATTAAAAACAGAGGATTCTAAGTCATATATACGGTACACAGGTTTAAGGTTCTTCCAGGCTCCAAGGATCTTTTTAATTTCCTTTCAGTTTTATAATCTCAGCCAAAATGCAATTGCTAGCTCGAGAGGGATCTCATTTGCCATGCTCACATAGTAATTGAGCATAATGACTAAATTTTCTCCTTAGAGTCACATTGCATGTTTGTCATGTAAAATAGGTAATTGCTGCCTCTCTGGGTTTCAAATGCAAATGTCAATCTGCAGTGCAGAATCCTGCCTGAGAATTACTCCAACTGTTATGGAGAAAGTATGTAGAGAGATCTTGTAGCACCTTTGAGACTAACTGAAAGAAAGAAGTTTTGGAGAAAAAAAGTAACAACAGAATTCACATGATCAGAAGCAATGTTAAAAGGGTACTATGAGAAGGATTGGAGCTTCAGTACTATAAAGCAGGTACCTCAGAATGGTAATCGAACATCCTAATCTCAAATGCATAATTTGACAGCACCGCAAAGGCGATTTGAACATATGTATGTATGCATGTATGTTCTTTCAAGCTGCCTGTTGATTTATCGTGACCCCTGAGTTTCATAGGGTTTTCTTAGGCAAGAAAAACTGAAAGGTAGATTTGCCAGTACCATCCTCTGAAATGTATAGCCTGCAGCACCTGTAATTTGTTGCAGTCTTCCACCTAAATACTAACCAGGGCTGTCCCTACTTAGTTTCCAATAAAAGATGGGATCTGGTGCCTTTAGAGTATCTAGGCCATTGTTGTTGTGTGCCTTCAAAACATGGTGATCCTAAGGCAAACCTTTCATGGGGTTTTCTTGGCAAGATTTGTTCATAGGGATCTGCCTGTGCCACCTTCTGAGGCTGAGAGAATGCGACTTCCTCAAGGTAACCCAGTAGGTTTCCATGGCAGAGTGGGAATTCGAACTCTGGTCCCCAGACTCCTAGTCCAGTGCTCAAACTGCTACACCATGCTGGCTCCATTTAGGCTATACATGTAGCCAAAGACAACCTAAGGAATAGAGTTATAATCAAGAGTCACTGTGGTTGACATAGGGCTCATTCACACTACGAAATAAACCGATATGGAAACCAGGTTATTTCCCTGTTGTTCAGACTTGCATTGATTGTACTTGGTGTAGTTTGCAGGGAGGCCACCGAAAAGCCCATTTAAACTGGTGCATTTGGCACCCGATCCCTTAGTGGTTCTTTTTTTAAGAACTGCAATGATCCGCATCTCCGATAATGTGAATACGCTATCAAATCGATTCAGATCACACAGCCACCATTCAGGAAATGGGGGTGCCTCCATTTTGATCCAGAACGGTGGTGAATGGGAACTTCAGATCAGATTTAAATGCCACAGAGGGATTCGCTTGAACTGGCACTCTGGCTTATTTACTCTAAAGGTACCAGTTCATTTCTGATCTTCTAATCTAAGCAATGTCAGCTCTGTTTAGTATTTGGCTGGGAGACAGCCAATGAGTACCAGATGCTGTAGCATATATTTCCAAGGAAGTACTCCTTGCCTAAGAAAACTCTATGAAATTTATGGGGTCACCATGAATGAATGGGTGACTTGAAGGGACATGCACATGCACACATACCCTGTATATGGAATGCCTTCCTCTTAGAAAAATTAACTTCTGCTTGCATTGCTCTTATTTTTATGCCAGGTGAAGGGCTTATTTTCTTTAGTGTTTGTATTGGTAGTTTTTTGTTCAACTGTTATTTCTGTTATTGGTTTTAATCTGATGTTAAAGGTAAAGGTAAAAGTAGTCCCTTGACATGAATGTCTAGTTGTAACTGACTGTAGAGAGTGGTGCTCATCTCTGTTCCTAAGCCAAAGAGCCAGTGTTGCCTGAGGACTGCTCTGGTGGTTATGTGGCCAGCATGACTGCACCGAACACTGTTACCTTCCCACTGAAGTGGTACCTATGTATCTACTTGCATTTGCAGGCTTTTGAACTGTCAGGTTGGCAAAAGCTGGAACTAGTGAGAGGAGCTCACCCCATCAAGTGGCACCCGGGCCTTGAACTGCCAACCTGCCAGTCTTGCAATCAACAGTCAGCGTCTTAACCATTTGAGCCACTGCATCCCTTTGCATTCTGATGTTACTTGCTTTAAAATTTGTCTCTATTTTAAAAATATAGTCAATTGTCTTAAGTGTTTTTGTGTATAAACCATTCTTCTTATTAGAATCATTTCATTTTATTCCACTTGGAATAACATGCTGCTGTTAGCTTTAAAATAAATAGCAGAGACATCCAGTGGAGAAAGCCTGTCATTGATCAAAATAGGGAAGACACATTAATAGCAAAGAAACTTAGGGCCTTTGCAGACTGCCAGAAATAGTGCACATTAAATTGAGGCACTGCCCTGGCTCAGTGCTAGGGAATCATGGGAATTGTATTTTTTTCTGAGATATTGAGCCTTCTCTGTCAGAGAGCTCTGGCGCCACAATAAATTACAATTCCCATGATTCCCTAGCACTGAGCCAGGGCAGTGCCTCAATTTAATGTGCACTATTTCTGGCAGTCTGCAAAAGCTCATTCCCATTTACATTTAAACTGGTTTGCGATTCGCCTTCTCTCCGTGTCAGTAAATCGGTACCAAAAGGTCTGTCATTCTCACTATGAAAGCAAACCGTTTCATTATTCCCTTGTAATCACTTCTTTTTGGGCACAATTGTCATTTCCACTAGTTTACGCCACTTTAAAATGCATGTCAATCATCTGCTCCTCATCAGTAACTCAAGCGGCAACATGGTGAGGAAAGGGCCAGAGCGGGGCAACTTTAGCAGACTGCTCAACAGTACACCATTTCCTCTTTGATCAGCCTGCTTTGGAAACTAAATTAAAAAAAATTTTGATAGAAGTTTTGCAACTACTTGTCTTGCTGAGCTGCCATTGGCCAGATCGCC
>CM034703.1:91566858-91579242 GCA_020142125.1 Phrynosoma platyrhinos
GACTAAGGAGATTATTGCAATTGTAAAAAACCTGTCTTACCTCTCACCTTCTAATTCAGGAGGTAGCCGGGTCCTATCACACGAGTTTTGCTGCTTAATCCACTGGCCGAATACAGCCGAATACAGCCTGCATCCAGGGTCCTAGGTGCGCTCAGCAAGTTACTTTTCAAAGTTGGGAATTTTCTACTAGCTACTAGCTAATTTTCTACTACTGGGATTCTACTAGCTAAGGATCCTGGTATACTCGGGTCTTGCCACACTGGGAGCTGTAAGTGCTTTTCTTCACTATTCTAAGTGGATGCTGCAACTCCTTGTTTTCTGTTCCCTTTTTCTTGTTTAACACAGCCTGGAGCACAATGTCTGGATTACCCAATGACAGTATTCTCTATCTGACTCATATCCAATACACCTGCCTTTATTTGATTAGATTTTCAAAAGGGGAAATGTCTAATTTACACATTTAAGGAGGGCTGACATGCTAAATTGCTAGCACAGGCATTCAACAATTAATCTAATGACTCTAATTAAGTGGTGCTTTGCTTTCCAAAGGAGCTCCATGAAAGTGGTACTAAGCTAAAGAAACTTCTTGTGATCTGCAGGCAGCATGTGCAAAAATCCTTGTACACCTACCTGCCTCACAAATGGCCATCATGGTCAGCTTGACAGCTTGAAACCATCAGCTCAGCATTGAATTTCCACTGTCCCACATCCCCTGAATCAAATGCCTTAGACATGCAGGCCAAAGGTATGGTGAATGGAGACAGATAAGAGATTAGCCCCATGACAGTGCAGGTATATAAGGACCAATCAGGATGCTAGATACTGGGTTCAGCTGTCTTTTAAAATTATTTTATTAGCTACATTTATGCCCCCCTTTTCCTCCAATGATCTGAAAACAACGTACATTGATGTTCTCTTTCTCACCTTATCCTCACAACAACCCTGCATGTTAGGAGGAGAGAGAAAAAGAAGAGGTTGACTGCCCCAAAGTCATTGAGGGAGTTTCATAACTAATAGGGTCTGCAACCTGGATCTCCCAAGACACAGTCCATTACTGTAATTGCTATACCACAGGGCCATTTCTTTCTTTTTCTTTCTTTCTTTCTTTCTTTCTTTCTTTCTGTATTTATATCCTGTCCTCTATCTAAAGTTCTAGGGCACATAATAAAACCAACATGACTAATTTAAACAATGTAAAAATGAAATTATTTTAAAGACTAAACACACTGAATGATTTAACAAGTTAAAAATAGCAATAGCAATAGCATTTACATTTCTATACCACTTATCTGTGAACTCAGCACTCTCTAAGCAGTTTACACTCTGTAAGCCAATTGCCCCCCAAAAGCTGGGTATTCATTTTACCAACCTATTAAAGGATAGAAGTCTAAGGGGCCTGTACAGACTGCCAGAAATAATCCAGTTTGAGGCCACTTTAACTGCCCTGGCTCAATGCTAGGGAATCATAGGAACTATAGTTTTTTCCTGAGATATTGAGCCTTCTCTGTCAGAGAACTCTGGTCCAACAATAAATTTCAGTTCCCATCATTCCCTAGCATTGAACCAGGGCAGTTAAAGTGGCTTCAAGCTCCATTATTTCTGGCAGTCTGTAAAGGCCCTAAATCAACCTTGTAGCCCTGGGATTGAACTCACAATCTTGTGGCTGCAGTACTGGGATTAAAGATAGAAAATGATAGATTTAAATGTTATATTAATTTAAAACAATGTAAAATCACGTACCTGGGAGAGTATGTATAGAACTAGACCACATGTCCTTACTGAACAGCCACATTTTCACCAGAAGTGAACCAATAGGTGCCTTCAAGGGAACATATTCCATAACTGGGGTGCCACAGAAGAGAAGGCCCTCTTCCATGTCCTCCCAAAGTGTACTGCTCTGATTGATTGATTGGTCATCAGATTTCAGTAGTCAGAAAAGGATACATAGGGAAAGCAGTTCCTTTAAGTATTAAGGTCCCAAGCCATTTAAGGCTTTAAATGTCATCACCATGCCCTTGAATAGGCAGCCAGTGCAAAACTTTAAAACTAAAGATCTGTGGTTTTTGTATGATGCTCCCATCAGCACTGTTGCTCCTGCATTTTGCACTAGTGGCTGTTTCTGAGCTGTCTTCAAGGGCAGCCCCATGTAGAGCACATTGCAGTAGTTTAATCAGGATGTTACCTGGATTACTGTGGCTCAGTTATTCTTATCCAAGAAAGGCCATTGCTGGCAGATCAGTCAAAGCTGGCCTCAAATATTATGAGCCATGGAGTTCACCTGCACCCTCAGGAAGAGTATGGTCCCATCCAATTCCTCGACCTAAGATCCACTAATCCACACAGCTTTTGCTTCAGTCTATTGGCCAACCCATCCCATCCCATCCCAGGTATTGTCTAGTACCTGCACAGACCCAGACAATTCTGGCTACAGGGAGAAGTAGAAATGAGTATCATCAGTATAGTGATAGCACCCCACCTCAAATCTCCCTATGGCCTCCCGCAGTGGCCTCCTATAGATACAGAACAGGATGAGAGACAAGATGGAACTATGTGACACCCCACAGTTTAAGGGCCATGGGGCTAAACAGGAATCCCCCATTGTTAATTTCTAGGACTGACCCCACAGTCAAGAACAGAACCACTACAGTGCCTCCTACTGCTAGTCTAATAAGATACCAGGATCAATCCCAGTTGCTCTACCTCTGCTAGATTTTGTCAGCCAAGGTAGGCAAGGATCAAGTTCACTTTTGTTGGGCCAAAATTATTCAAGGATCTTGTCCACATCATCAGGTCTGAACTACTGACCCCAAAAATAATCACTAGATGGAACACTAAACTCTTCTTCAAACTCTGTAATAAGTCAAATACACCCGTCTCCTCAAAGTGCCTAGCAAATTTATCACAGCAGGCAACCAAGCCTTCCAGTCTTTCCGCTCTGAGCCTGATCCCAATAAGCTCCTCATCACTGAGAAAAACTCTTCTGGACAGCATGTTGAAGGTACATCAGCGGAAGCACAGAAAGATTTTTTCATGGATCTCCCTCTGCACTGTGAAGAATCTTCACTTTTGTAACCTATGGTTGGCCATCCAGAAGAGGGTGAAGCGACAGGCGTCTTTAGGAGGCCATACAACACAGGATGGGCTAGCACAGAGCAGCCCTCTGCAATCCAGGCCCCTTCTTAAATGCTGGACTATGTATCCCATCACCCCCAGCCAGTGTGGCCATTTGGCTACGCTGTATGGAGGCAATGTGAGTCATAGTTCAACACATCTAGTGGGACCAGGTTGAGGAAAGCTGCTGTAGGGATAAGCTGAAATACATTCTAGTAGGCTGTGCTTTCATCTGTGCTAGTAACTGAACAACTTTGGATGAAATCACCCTTTCTTGGGAGTGTGGGTAGGCCTTTTTGGACTACATATCCCAGAATCTTTCAGTCACCGTAGCCAGTGTGTATGCTGGTTGGAGGATTCTGAGAAATACAGTCATAAAATAATTTCTCCATGCTCTCTGGGAAGAGCATCAGGCTCAGCGACATAAGGAAAATGCTTTGCCAATTTACTTTGACCTTTTAGTTTGCCATTCTGGACCCAAGGAGATAAAGGGCAGCCTTATGCAATCCCACAGTCTTGTGGAAGCGGGTGTAGGCATTAGGAGGAAAATTGCAACATTTTGGACTTTTTAGCTTGATAAATCAAGTAAGTGGAAAAATGACACAGGTGTGTAAAATTATATATAGTGTGGTGAAAGTAGATATGTGTATGTCCCTTCAAGCTACCTGTTGACTTATGGTGATCCCATGAATTTCATAGGGTTTTCTTAGGGCATTTGCCGACTGCCAGAAATAGTGCAAATTGAGTCCACTTTAACTAACCTGACTCAGTGCTAGGGAATCATGGGAATTGTAGTTTATTGTGGCACCAGAGCTCTCTGACAGAGAAGGCTCAATGTCTCAGAAAAAATGCAATTGCCATGATTCCCTAGCACTGAGCCAGGGCAGTTAAAGTGGACTCAATTTGCACTATTTCTAGCAGTCTGCAAAGGCCCTTAGGCAAGAAATACTCAGAAGAGGTTTTGAAAGTTCCTTCCTCTGAAATATAGCCTACAGCACCTGGTGTTTGTTGATAGTCTCCTATCCAAGTGCTAACCACGGCTAACCCTACTTAGCTTCCAAGATCAAACAGAATCTTTAGTGTATTTAGGCCAGCTAGAAAGTGGATTTGTTATTGTGTGCCTTCAAGATATTTCTGACTTATGGTGACCCTAAGATGAACCTGTCACAGGGATTTTCAGCAAAATTTGATCAGAGGGGTTTGTCATTGCTTTCCCCTGAGGCTGAGAGTATGCAACTTGCTGAAGGTCACCCAGCGGGTTTCCATGGCTGAGTCAGGATTCAACTCTTGGTTTCTAGAGTGGTAGTCCAACATTCAAACCACTACACCACAAATAGATAGGGAAGAATTATTCTTATTGTCTGTTGTTATGTCTCGCAAGTCAACTACAATTTATAGTGAGCCTAACATTGTGTTTTCCTGATAAGATTTATTTCTGGCTTATGGTGACCCTAAGGTAAGGTTCGCATGGCTGAATGAACATTTGAAACTTGGTCTCTTTGAGTCCTAGTCCAACACTCAAACCACTAGTGTCATCACGTTGAGTAGTGGGTGATCCACAACACAAATGAAATATCTTATCTCCCTGTATGTGCTTGCCTGAGCTTTAAGACCTTTAAGCATGCAGGAAGTGTTTTACTTGTTCCTATCATCATCAAAGGACCCATGACAGGTATGGACCCAGGAGAAAGCCTTTTCAGTGGCTAGTCCCAGATTGTGGCATTCCCTTCCACAGTGGATTTGGTTGTCCCCTCCCTGCTCTCTTATCATCAGCAGGCTAAGACTTTCTTATTAAAGCAGGCCTTTGGTTTATAATCTGTGTAACAGAAAGGATTTGTGTTGAGATTGTTTTTTTTTAAAATTAATTATGATCTGTGTTTTTACATTGTTTTAAGCTTCTGCTTTTAACTGCCAAGGTTTGTATATATAATGTTTTAACCATACCCTGATTTTACCTGGTAGGCTGCCTTGGATCCTGCATATGGAAAAAGTTGGGAATCATATAAATAAATAAATAATATGTGATAAATAATAAGTGTGAAATAATCATTCATGGTCGTAAATGTTTCTCCATAGGCACTTCACTCCATGCATCCAATGAAACAGACTCATGAAAGCTTATGTTCCAAACTTCTTTCTCTCAGGGGGGAAGCAGACGGTGGCACGGGGCCGCCCCAGGAAGCTGCGGATCGGGGCCGAGGTATCCGTACTCCTCGGCCCCATGGCACAGAGTCCCAGTCCCAGGAAGAAGTGCTAAAATAGCGCTTCTTCCGCAAGACGCCAAAGGTGCGTCGCAAAAGGCCTCTGGCGCACCTTTGGCGCCTCTTCCGCTGCAGCGTGTGCGGACGCTATTTGAGGCCCGGGTGCTGCATGATGGGGTGAGCTCCCATCACTAATCCC
Source organism: Phrynosoma platyrhinos (assembly GCA_020142125.1). Classification (NCBI taxonomy): domain Eukaryota; kingdom Metazoa; phylum Chordata; class Lepidosauria; order Squamata; family Phrynosomatidae; genus Phrynosoma; species Phrynosoma platyrhinos. The sequence continues at coordinate 91,572,370 of CM034703.1, forward strand.
AGCTTCTGCCAGCCTAGCAGTTCAAAAGCATGCAAATGCAAGTGGATAAATAGGTACCACTTTGGTGGAAAGGTAAACAGCGTTCTGTGCCATCCTGCTGGCCATATGATCACAGGGTAGTCTCTGACAATGCTGGCTTTTTGGCTTAGGAACGGAGATGACTTGGTTGGACACGGTTGGACATGACTTGACAACCTTGTCAATGGGGAATACCTTTACCTTTTATGATTTACATATTTCATCAAATAACAGAAGCCACTTGTCTCTGAATACCAGTTGTTGACACATGAGGAGGAGAGGGCAAATGCCCTCATATCATACATTTGGGCTTCCTATTGGCATCTGGTAGTCTACTGTGTGGGAAGCAGGGTGCTGGACTAGATGGGCTTTTGATGTGATTCCTCACAGCTCCTCCTACATTTCTGGTCCTATGTTAAGAGCTGTCTGGACTCACCAACCTGTGAAGGTGCAGTGAGCTTTTTGGCTTGGTGGAACAACACCCAAGACACCCAGTATGCAGCACCCATAAAATCTGCTTTCCTGCTGCATCTTACTAAAATAGATCCATATTGTACCTCTCAAAACCCACAATCTAGGATACATCTCTCGGAGTCCTGAACCATCTGTGCAGGCCAGAACCAAACATTCAAATATTGCATCTGTACAAAGTTCTCAAGTTCAGCATTTATATCTAGATAGGGATATAAACGAAATACTTTCTGACAACTATTTGCAGTAGATGGGATGGGTGAGGAGAGAAATAATTCAAAGTGAGATCCTAAATCTGGGCTGGGGGAATAGCATGTCCAGGACTTACACCTATTCTATTGCCCACTCCCTGGGATTTCTGTGGAACATATCTGTCCCATTTTCAAGTTAGATGAAGAGGTAATTTCCAGTTTTGAACAAAAGTCTTATCCCCTGTTGCACACTAGGAAATAATAGCTGTCTGAAGCATTCTCTGAAAAATTCCAATGCCAGTGTGAGATGACAGTGCAGTCTCAAACTTCACAACTACCATTAGATGGTGCTGTTGCTTTATTTTTATTCATCACTAGAGCAAGGTAAGAAAGAAAGAAAGAAAGAAAGAAAGAAAGAAAGAAAGAAAGAAAGAAAGAAAGAAAAATGTATAGTCCTAACTGATGTGGCAAAGTTTCCTGTTACTATCTCACATCATTTATTTTATCATCTCACGCTAAGGTTATCTAGAGTTTGCTGCATGTTTCTCTGTATATGTGGCCTTTATTTTTATTTATTAATTTATTTGGCATGAAACACTGGGAGAAAAATTTAGAACCACAAAAAGGAATGCAAAAGAAGAACTGCTTTTTAGAATCATTACTCTCAAAACGCATCATTCATGCATACACTCTTAGTAACAGTTTGCAATAACTTATTTTAGGTGTCTCCCTATGCTTGTGGCATTGCCTGGTCATAAAGTATATTTGTGAAAGAGCTTGGAAGTAACAGCTTACACATATCAGAGTTGCTTGCAATTGATTTTCTTTTCTGGGAATCTGGGCATAAGATTTCAAAATTAAGGTAAAGAAGTGGGAATTATGTTTCTTGGGTGTGTGTGTGTAAAGATGACATTTCATAATAACTTTAAAATTACTTTAAAAGAAATTTTACAGACATTTTGAGTGAATATTTCATCAGGTTTTATACCACTTTCTTATTAATTCCCAGTCTCTGTCTCCAAAAGTACTGGAAAAGCAACATAAAACTGACAGTTACATACAAGTGTGATGTAACAACAATAGTCACAAATTATTTGGGGCCCTTTGTAATTAGTCACATAGCAAATTACTTTTTAGAAAGTAGCTCTATTGTTCTTGAGAATATCCATACTTAAAGGCATGAATGTCTCACACACAAATTTGATCAGCCATAGAACATATTAGAATAAATGTAATAATTCAGCTATAGAATATATCAAGAGAGATGACCCTTAGCACATACAGAGTGCCTTTCCCTCAACAATGTGTGATCATAGCTGGTGTTTGTGTCTCTGGCATTAGAAGACAGATCTTTGAGTTCTGACTGTAGCTTTCCATATACAGTATGCTCAACTCCAAGCTCTTCCTATTTAGAAATTAACATACTTGTTCCACGGGAGTAGGCAACCTCCAGATGGTTTGGACTATAACTCCCCAAATTATCGAGCTTTAGGGATATTGGAGGTGCAGTCTATAACACTGGAGGAGATCAAGTTCCCCAACCCCCCCCCCAGAGAAAACAGCATTGTAGCATTAAAAGAGAATTGTGACAGAGAATGGCAAGTGACTACGCACTTCGCTGTTATTTACCCATATGGCCTTTCTCTTTAGAAGCAGAAAAGTTCTTCGATCCCAATTAATCACCCATGCTCAGTACTGTAAACTCTCTACTTTCTTAGAACGTAGCTACACAGAACTAGTTTAATAGGTCAGCCATGCTATAATATTTAACAAGAAGTTCCTGAAGTTCACAGGAACCGTCTGTGCTTTCTGAGTACATTCTACTAACAGCATTATGGGCCCAAATCTTTTGCTTGATCCTGGCCAATGCCTACCATTAATGGAATCAACAGTTGTTTTGGAAGGGAGGCTTTTTTTATTAGGCAGGAATGGAAGAGTTAACCTTTGAAATGTAAACTATAAACACCGAAACAAACAAAGACATCAATAATAATAATAATAATAATACGCTAGTATGGAAGGGTCCTCAGGCACCGCTACATATCTGCAATCTCCAATCTATGCATTTTCAAAGAACCAGATTTGTGAGTTATTGGGAGTGGGTTGGTCTTTGGGGTTATATTGTATGGGTTTTTTATGTTAGCCGCTTGGATTGTTTTTTCAATAAGTAGGATACAAATTTATTATTATTATTATTATTATTATTATTATTATTATTATTATTATTATTATTATTCAGTGTATTGTATATTCTTTGTGGTAAGGCTGTTGTAGAAACACACTCAGTATAGTTTCTCTGGTGTACCATCTGCTCAAGCCAAAATACTATATTGAATTTTCCACTACTCTGCAAATGGGGAGAAAAAACAGCACTTGCTGTTAAACATGCAAACATTTTTTTTTAAAAAAAAACCCAATGTATTTGCTGATTAATTGTTTGCATTCTTGATTATGACATTATTGATCAGAATGTGCAAATGAAATGGTAAATTCTGTGACAGAAATGGCACTAGATATATGCTGTACTTGCACCTTCTGTGCTATTGTAAGGGATCTGTGAGCACACACTTATGATGATAACACATGACAGCTATTTATGGCAGCCAAAATGTTTCCACAAAGAACATCACACCTTCCCAAAGCACTAGATGCACTTAAAATAGTATGCATCACAAAACAGATTTTGTAGGTCTAAGAATGCTTGGTTAGCAGGACCCATTGACTTAGAACTCAATGGGGTGGGGGGAATAATTTGGGGACACCCCAGGTCCCAGAATCATTCACCATTGGCCATCCTGCTTGAAAGATTCTGGGAATTGTAGTTCAAAACAATTTCCCCCCATGCTCTGATGTGGATGCTAAACCACAATTTCTTTTCAGTGCTCAGCAAGTGTGTGAAGCAGTACTCAGTAACCGTAAGCACCTGCAGAGTACCCTTCCTTCAAACACAATTTTTCCACATCTCTGATTAGGAGAACTGGATTCCAATTCAATGAATGTGAAGTTATAGTTCTAGAAATGGAATACTGACAGTGAGCAACCCTGCAGACTAAAGAAGATGTTTAGCCAAAAGAATCAGGCAGTGTTTTAGTGGAAGCATTACACTCAGTGACCTCGGAGTATGTCCCAAATTGCACAATATTATGAGCGTCAAACCCAATGGAATAGATCAACCAGTTATGTTTATTCTGAGCTGTGCTGCATCAAATGAATTGCTTTCTAAAGCATTAAAAATTCCTCCTGTTTCCCTCCCTTCAACCCCTGGCACCCTTTGCACATTATTAGTTAACCAGTTTCCTCCACCGGATCCTCATTAAGGATAATTCTCTTCCTGGTTTGCAGTCTGGGGATGCAATCTGTTCACTGGGTGTGAAAGATGCATTTGCAAAGTAAGCTGAACTATGGACACCCAAGAGTTTTGATATGCAACCATTCACTTCCCTCATTCCTTCCCAGCAGCAGAAAACAAGAATATTTGCATGTTTGTAACTCACACTCTCTCAGCCTCAGATGAAAGCAAGGACAACCCCCCTCTGAGCAAATTCTACTAGGTTCACTAGAGTCACCATAAGGCAGAAATGACTTGAAGGCACACAACAACAATAGAGCCTTAACAGATGGATTGGGTTTTCTCATGTTTCTTTTCAACTCTATTTTTACTATTTTGGTTGAATCAACACCACGAAGGACTGAGGACTGAGTTCTGAACTCAGAATGCATGTCTAACCTTGTAACTAATAATTTGTAGCTATGGTGCAATGAAGCCAAGGAGTTGGAGGAGTTTTTTTCTATATAGCAAGGACAATGATATAAGCTGCCTCTTTCAGCTGCCTCAGTCTTCCTTGTAGAGTATAAAAATCCAAACAGGCACTTGGCAGGATTCATTTTCCTAACAGTAATATATTGTTGTGAACTGGCCCTAATGCAATGCAAAGTATTTTGGGGTGGTCTGAAGCAATTAATGTTCATTAGGTTTACAAAAGACCTGCTCTTCATGGAAATGAAAAATGGTTGTTGTTATTATGTGCTTTCTAATTATTGCTGACTTATGGTGACCCTAAGGTAAACCTATCATGGGTTTTTCTTGGAAGATTTATTCAGAGGGGGGTTTGCCATGGTCTTCCTCTGAGGCTGAGACAGAGTGACTTGCCCAAGGCCATCCAGTGGGTTTCCATGACTGAGTGGGATTTAAAACCCTGGTCTCCAGAGCTGTAGAACAACACTCAAGCCACTTTATCCCATCGGCTCTTATTACTGATATGGATCAATAGAGCTACCTGCATCCACCATGAGGATGCAGCCATGGGAACCCTCAAGATCACTGCCTGCACTTGAAAAATTATCATTAGAACTGGTTGTTCACAGCATTGGGTTGAAACTCACAGTTAAGTTATAATTTAATTAAAAGACAGGTTGTACTCTTTTAACATTGCATTCTTTTTGAGGGACAAGGAAACAGAACATTTTATTGTCTGAGGCAGAACAACAAATGGCACTCCTCCTCTTCTTAGTGCCAAGTACATAGCACCCAAGACTCACCAAGTAATTTTGGCACCTGAAGCAGAAAGTTTCATGGGGAGTCCACCTCAGAGTAAAAATCAACAACAAAAAGACCACATGAAATAACTAATCATTTGCTGCCCTTGCCTTTTCATTATATAAGCTTCCCGATGTGGCCACAACATTCTCTCTAATGGTAGTGCTGGAGCTGGTGCCTATTTACACTAAACAATTATATTTGTATTATTCCACTTTAAATGCCATGGTTCTGGTCCCATAAAATGCAGGGATTGGCGGTTTAGGAAGGGGCATTTATAATTCCTCTTTTGTGCCTTGCCAAACTACAAATTCCAGGATTCCATGGAATGGAACTCATGGCAGCTAAAGTGAAATAACAGGGTTATATTTTGTGTAGTGTGAACAGACCCTTGGAAAAAAGATAAGGGAGCGACAGAGAGGGAAAAGGCAAAAGAGAAGAAAGAAATATGCAGGAATGGGGGAAAGAGATATGATAATGTACAGTATTCATATAGTAAAAATAATATTATAATATAGGATGGCAACTTAAAAATGAGACCAGGGCAGAGCCTCAAAGAATTTGCAGTATAGTGCTAAAATGAACAGAGCATTTCAGACAGCAGGTGGAACCACATCACAAAACATTCAATTTCTTTTCTCCTTACTTAAATGGATGAGACTGTGGGTGTTTCACACATGAGGCTTAAGAAATACCCTTAAAAGTAGATTTCATCTCTTTCTCTTGTTCATGCTAACTTCTGATTAAATTGGTGTTCACATAGGAATTTAACGCACCGCTAAATAAACTTTCCTACATCTCCCAGGGGCACTCCAGTGGTCATCTTCTTAAGTCAAAAAACTCCCAGTTTCGAAAAGAGGTGCTCTGAGTGCCCCTGGGATCCAACCCAGGCTGGACGCAGGCGGCGAATTCGGCAGCAAAATCCCTGTGATGGTATCTGGATGCCACCCAAATTAAGACTGAAGTTGGGAGAGGTAAGAAGGTTTATTTTAGCAGTGCAATAAGCTCCTCAGTTGAGAGAAGGTGTTAGCAGATGGGCATTCCAGCTAACTTAAATTTCACTTTTGTGTTACAAAGCCAGCTGGATCCAGAGCAATTATAAAACCTTGTGGATGAAAACACCCATTACCCACCTGTTGAAACTGTTTCTGCTTGATTCACCAAGATTTTGCTGTCACAAATCCAGCAGGTACAGCTTTTCCCACTATGATGAGAAAGTGTATGAGTATGTACTGTATTGTTTGCTTGTTTATTGTATCCCTCCTTTTCAATAAGGGCCTGAACCCGGTTTGCATAATTCTTCCTCACCAGTTTTATCATCGCAACTCCCAGTAAGGTAGGCTAGGTTGAAAGGCTATAACAGATGCCAGGTCATCTAGTTTCACAGGTGAGCAACTACAGTATTTGAATTTGTCACTATCTTCATCCACTGTCTCTTACAGAAGGCCAGACGACTCTCCCACGACACCTCCAAAGCATGATCTAAACATCAGCAAGGGTATTTGAGGGCACATTGTGGGATTTCAAGAAGCCTCTTTATTTACTTCCATTTGTAATGGCTTCTAACGGCCATCAGATGATAATTGCTGTATATTAGACACACTGCCCTGACATAGGACGTTATCACACGGGGGAAATCTGCTGGTTAATCCACAC
>CM034703.1:91579342-91610474 GCA_020142125.1 Phrynosoma platyrhinos
CTCATTTCCACTTTATTATCACTTTCTGGCCAACGTGTGATAACGTCCATAAAATCTATTCTTGAAAAATGTCACAAACTTACTCTGAAGTCAGACTAGATAGAAGCTTGACAAAATGGATTGGCATCTTCGCTCAACTGGGCAATTTTGGTCTATTGTGAGTCTGAAAAGGACCTATGGACACTGCCTTTAGCTGACTGGAGAAAGAGCAGTTAAAAATATAATAAAATAATTAGTTTATCACTTTAAACAAAAAAAAAGGGGGGGTAGAATCCTATTGTTTAATCCCAATGGGACCAAACCAGTTGACTCAATTTTTGAATGATAAATCAGTGCCTAAGTAATTCTCATTGATTAAGTCAATATACTCTATTTAGGATTAACAGTATGATTCAGGAAATAATGCAGTTTGATACCACTTTAACTGCCATAGCTCCATCCTACAGAACCCTGGGATTTATTTGTAGCTTTTTGAAGCACCAGTACTCCTAGGCAAAGAAAGCTAGTAAAATTACAGATACCAGGATTCCATTGGATGGAGCTACCGCACTTAAAGTGGTGTCAAACTGCTTTATTTCTACAGTGTAGATGTACCCCCAGGCTGTAGTCACTTTTCATAATAACCAAGGACAGTACTACCATTAAGCAGTATCACCACAGGGGTGTAACTATGGCTGGGCAACGTGAGCGTATTGCCCCCCAAATAAGAATTCTACCCCTGAATGAAATTCCTCTCAATCCTCAAATTACTAGTGTTTCAGTAACTGAAAACTTCAGCTGAGTGTTCAGAAATAGAGTCTAGCCATAGAAAACAAAGGAGCAGGCAAAGTGACCAAGGTAATGCAAATACAGGAAATATAAGGGTTCTCACTTTCTTCAATGATAGAAATTTGGGAGACTGAAGGAACATTTTATTTGGGAGGTTAAATTCTTATGGAGAGGGAAATACCCTCACCCCCCCCCCGACTGTGGCACAGTTTACTGGTATGGATTGGGTAGTGGCCAGTCTCCTTTGGGGTTTTGTGTGCCAATAGGACTGCATCTACCCCACAAAATTAATGCAGTTTGACACTGCTTTACCAGCCATGGCTCAATGTTATGGAATTCTGGGACTTGTAGTTTTGTAGGATATTTAGCCTTCTCTGTCAGAGAGCTCTGGTGCCACAACAAACTAGAAACCCCAGGATTTCATAAGATGGAGCCATGATAGTTAAAGTCCAGTGTGGCAGGAGTTAGCCAGCTGCCCTCCGGAAGCTGCTATCCTTTCACCAGTTTTGAAATAAGTTTCAAGAATCGGCCCAGTCAGCTTCAGTCGGGGGAATGGATGGGGTGCCATCTTATCCCCTGTCTGCTGCAAAATGGCCTGAGCTGGCCCTCACAATAAATAGCTAACATTTTTGTAATTAGCAAACACATCACACCTATTGTTTACCTTATTGTTCTGACGTTATCTGAAAATATTTATTAGTGTTATGTGCCTTCAAGTTGATTCCAATTTATGGAGTCTATGTAAAAAAAAAATATTTTCAAGATTTGTTCAGAGGTGGTTTGCCATACTAAATCACCATTTGATGATATTAGCCCATATTTTGACGTACCCCGTATTTTAAAAAAAACGAAAGGGTGGCATTTTCTACAAAATAATCCCAGGTAGAACTCCTGAGAAAGCAATTAATACTCTGTCGACACTAGTATTTATTTAGATTCCTCACTAAAATACTAAGGATTAACCTTTGTTTCAAAGGACCATACCTGAACCCAGAAAACAAAAAACGTACTTTCTTAGACCTTAGCTCGTTGCCATGTACCTTTGGGTGCATCCCACAAACAATGATAACACATTACCATTGCCATATCTAATCTCCGCATAGTCCATTTTGGTATAATTTCTCTATGATCTTATTGCTGCGAATTCAAAGAAGTCAGTAAGTGCAATGACAATATATTCTTAAGTGTCAATGAGTGCAATGTGTGCTCAGCACCATAATTATTGCTTGTAGGTCTTATGGGTGGAGGTCAACAGGGCCTTCAGATAATCTTACAGTGATCTTTATTACAGTAATTTAATTGTTCAGTTGAGGCTATGGATTCTTCAATAGAGTTGGTCCTACCATTAGGTGGAGTGCGGTGTGGCCTCGGGCAGCTGATTTTGGTTGTCATAAAAGGCAGCAAAACATTATCTAATGCATTATTGTTGTTGAGTTTATTTTAATTACCAAAGAGAAATGCTTATGTAATTTTCTGTCTCGGGTGCGAAAATGAGAGTGACAATACAGAACACTTTTGGCATATTTTAGAATGATGTCTTTTTGTCACGGGCCATTATTTTCTTCACTTATTCATCTTACCTTTAACGTACTCTGCCCCAGCCAGCATGTCCACTGTCTTAAGCATTGCTGAATGAAGAGAGGCACTTGTTTGATGTGACCAGGAACACAAGATAGAGAGCTGCCTGAACATGTGTAAATATACACATGTGATGATCTCAAATGCTGAATTTAGTGTGTATTGGTAGCATGATGGAAGGGAGGGTTGCAAACACCTACTATTCTGATGCTTCCCCTTTGCCTATACATAGTCATTTCTGTAGGTTATTTAATAACATATGAAAAAGGACTGCTCTGCAACTGTGCAACTCATTAAAATGCTGGAATTAATTTGAAATTAATTTGGCCCCTGTCTCATGGCTTTTTGGATGTCTAATGGACCAAGACCATAATCAAGATCTTTGACTTGCACTGACTACAAGCTGACCACTAGAACCTCATGTTATCTATTAAATAAAACTTGATTTTAAAAATATTTAAATAATACCCACTGTAACTATGGGCCTTTACAGACTGCCAGAAATAATGCAACTTGAGTCCACTTTAACTGCCCTGGCTCAGTGCCAGGGAATCATGGAAACTGTAGGTTTTTTTCTGAGACATTGAGCCTTCTCTGTCAGAGAGCTCTAGTGCCACAAGAAACTACAGTTCTCATGATTCCCTAGCACTGAGCCAGGGCAGTTAAAGTGGACTCAAGTTGCATTATTTCTGGCAGTCTGTAAAGGCCCTATGTCACCTTTTTGCTGCTGAACGGTAACTGCGCCTTCCTCACTGTTCTCATATTGGCTGAGCAGCCCACATAAGCATGACAGTTCTCCAGCAGTTTTCATAGTCTTGATACTAGAACACCCTGTCCTTGGCAGCAATCCAGTGACCATTCCTCAGAAGGAAAATGGCTTCCTATGCCAGCTGCCTGATACCACCTGCAAGCAGAAAAAAATGTCTCAATTTTACTATAGAGCTTAACTATATACTCAATTGCCCGGTGTTGTATTTTCTACTCAGGGTGGGAATCATGCAGCCCTCCAGATGTGCTGGACTGCAACTCCCAGCAGCCCTAGTGAGCACAACCAGTTAGTGAGCACATCTCAATTAGGCCTTTGGTGTGTCTATGGCAGGAACAGAGGAGGACTTCCACTGTAACACCCAATACAGCAGGGGTAGGCAACCTTTTTGAGCCAGGGGCCGGATTGCTGTGCCTCAGACAATTGGGGGGCCGAAGCACCATAAATAAATAAATAAATAAATATGTAAAAAATTAAAAAATTAAAAAATAAAATAAAAAATATGCATGTGTACTCTCTCAGCCCGAGAAAAGCCATGGCAAAACCCCTGTGGAGATTTTGCCAAGAAAACCCCAAGAACAAGTAATAACAATAATCAATATCATCATGGCAGGCAGCGGGGGGGGGGGGGGGGGGCGGCGGCGGCGGTGGCGGTAGGACTGGCCTGGGGCTGGTCCAAAGGCCTCGGGGGGGGGCCGCATCCGGCCCCCGGGCCTTAGGTTGCCTACCCCTGCAATACAGGTTATTAGTAAAGGAAAATGGTTAAATACAGTATAAGCTTTAATATTGCTTGTTCATACATTATAGATTGGCAATTGGGTGGGAAGAGGCCAAATTGCTGGATTTGGCCTGAGGCTGCCAGTGGTTAACCCCTCTATTGCATTTTAAGGAGCAGATTTGTGGAGCAAAGGGTTTGTGTCAAGAGTCATAGCTCCTGCTTTGATTTCTTAATATTTTGCACATGGAAGGTCCCAGCGTTCAATCTCAACTCTTAAGTGACAAAAAGAGCTATTCCTGGAATGCCAAAAAGGATCAATAGATAGCCTAAAGCATGTTTGCTGTCAGAACAACAACATTGTTTACTAATCAGTTGAAGTCTTTTTTCATTGCAGTTTACAAAGACCAATAATAAGACAGCACTGCCCTCAGGGCTACAGTCTAAAAGCCATGACACAAAAGAAAAAGGAAATTGGGAGGGAGAGAAATATAAATGCAGAAACTAATTCTTGTAACAACCATCTGCAGTTGAAACAGTTGAAGGAAAGAGGAGCCCAAAGTCACAGTGGGAAGGCAGGGCTAGGCAGCCGCTGGACATTTGGAGCAACATTACGGATGAAATAGTTCATTTACAGAATTAAAAGATATAGCCATATTAGTCTGTAGAGTCAGTATGCAGAGATCTTGCAGCACCCTTGAGACTAACTGAAAGGAAGAAGTTGGCAGCAGGAGCTTTCCTAGACTAAAGTCTACTTCTTCAGATGCTTTTGGTGGAGTGGAAGCCAGAGACAACATATATATGTGCCATTGCTATGTAAGAATGTCAATTCAAATTCAAAATCCTTTGTGTATGGAAAGGAAATGGCAAGTCCAGTTTTAACTATGGCAATTTGTAAATAAAGGCATTGGGAACTATTAGCCTTTGTGTGTGGAAATGAAGGGAATAGATGAGTGTAGGACACCTCTATGAGGATGAGCAGAGATCTTGTAGCACCTTTGAGACTAACTGAAAGAAAGAAGTTGGCAGCACGAATATTCGTAGACTAGAGTCTACTTCCTCAGATGTTTTTCTTGGAGTGGAAGCCAGAGACAGACATATAAGTGCCATTGGTATGTGAGAATGTCAATTCAAATTCAACATCCTGTGTGTATGGAAATGACTTTCATTTAAATAATTTATATTCTACATTTTGGTTTAGAAGAGTGCAAGGGGTGACAAGGTTAATTATTGTAAAAATTAAATATTGAGGAAGAAGACACAGAGAGGTTGCAGAAGTTTGCTTTTGCCTGAGACTTTTGGGGAGGTCAAAATTCTGCCTCCCTCCCTCTCCTCCTCCTCCTCACTGAGTTCTGAATAAGACACTGCACTGTTATAGTGCTATCATTCCACTTTTGCTGCTACACTCCTATGACATTCTGGGATTTATAGTTTAAGGAGGGGCATTTAGACTTCTCAGCCAGACAGCTCTTAGACCTCACTAAACTACAAATCCAAAAATGCCACAGAAGCAGCCATGGCAGCTGAAGTAGAATAATAGCACTATAACAGTGCAGTGTGATGATATTGACTAGTTTCGCAATCAATTTGAAGCAACTGAAGTAAGCTGAAGATGAAAGAGGAAAGGGGGGGGAAGAGAAATTGGGACAGTTTAAAAATAGGTGAAAAAGTGGAATAACAGAGGATTAATCAGGATTGTCTCTGCCAAACCGGGAGGGTATTGCTCTCTGTTTTGCAGAGGTCTTATCCACCTGAGGCTTCAAGGCTCCCAAGTACCAAGAAAGAGATGACAATTAAGACTACAACAAGGCAGTCCCTGCAGATGTTACTATTCCCCTCAGGCTTAGGTGCTCTTCTTGGTTGCCAGATGAGTGCCACGGCCGCAGTGAAGCGACTGTTCTGGAAAGGCAGTTTGAGCTTTGACGCTCTGTGTATACTGTCCAACAATGAACCTGCAATATAGGTGACCATATTCCTAAAGAAGAAAAAAAAACCCTGAAGGCCTTCATGAAACAAGTTGTACTACACATCTGCCAAGTAAATGTCACTGAGGATGCCTTACAGTAATCTGGAATGCTATTTATGACCATGTTGAGGTGATATGTAAAGGTGACTCAGAAGCTCAATGAGTTCATTCTTATCTGGTACAGAGAAAAAAAAAACAGTTCTCACTCTTCTATACCAGATTCTAAGTTCAAATCTCAAGGTAAATTAAAAAAAAACACCATGCAAAATTGACTCAGTCATGAAAGGAAGGTTAGACTTGATCCTTACACTATTCAGAGGCAGGACGGAGCCTCATTTGGTTAAATGTTAATAATAATAATAATAATAATAATAATAATAATAATAATAATAAAATTTATTTTTACCCTGCCCCTCTAGCCCACCCTTTTGGCAGCCCCCAGTCCCCCCTCCATCGCTCCAAAAGGAGAACTGCCTCTTCTGGAAGCCTCTACATTTCTCCTAGAATAGAGGAGTGGCCTTGCTTAGTGAGTGCGAGTAGGTGAGGAGGCAGTTTTTATTTCTCCCCCTCTAAAAAGTGGTCACTTTCAGTTCTCCATGAAATACTCTCACCCTCCTACCATTTTGGTACACAGTGGAACATCCTCACATGGAAGGGCAGAGTGACTGGCTACAGATCTATCCAAGTTACCCTTGCTGATTTTTTTAGAGGAACATGATTCAGAATACTCTGCACTTTGGTTTAAATATTTCACTTTATCTCACTGAAAGGCACAGACACATGTACTCCTCTCCCATCCTTTCAGTCTGGTCTGGTGGCCATTAAAAGAGGAAGCATCTGGTGGTATAGTGAAACATGAGGATATTGTTATTTTTGTGTGCAAGGTAGCATGCACCAAGAACCCAATGTTTGACCTCCGACTCATCCTGGAAGATGCTCATCCCCTCCCCATGAGTCTACTGAACACACTATAAGCCTTGCAAGGTTTCTCAAGTGTTCAGCTGAACGTTCAAAATAGCCTCCATGTGGCCATCGCCACTTTTACTGCCTCCTTCTACTCCAGAGCAAATCCTGGGGCAGGCAGGGAGTGTTGAGATAATAATGGCAGGCACTCTCTCTACATGACAAAATGTATTTTCCCAGCAGGGACAGCAGTGGCCAATATTCCTGGCTGGAAAAAAACTATTCCCAGCAGAAAACTGACACCTTGTGCCTGCAACCTGGGTACAAAGGCAATGTGTCCTCCTACACTAACCTGTTAACTCATTTAGATATGTGATGTTACATACTAATCCCAGATTTTGCTATTTCAGAAGGAAGTCTTGAGATCTGGAAAGAAACTGCATTCTGGTTTTGACAAAGGGGAAAAGCATCTTTCATTGGGACTTTGTTTTCTGTGACTGTATGTAACAAGCAGAATTAGAGTAACTTCTGATGAGCCTGTTGTTTTCTGAACTCCTCTGTCCCTAGATTTTAACACTTGCATTAACCCTGTCACCTTTGTTTTGTAACTTACTTTTCTTTTCCTAACCCTGATATTATGTCAGAATAGAATCGACAGGAAAAAGGCAAAATTTGCTTCAAAACACTGAGATGCTGTGTAAGTCACTTTTACTGTGATTGCCTTTTTGTTACCTATCTCACCTCAAAGATCCCATTTTGTTTTAAACAATCACAATCGAGATTCTCTTGCAACTATTTATTTTGTCCCTGGCTATTGATAGGGAAGTTAATCAAGATTCTTATTTCCTTCTCATTTCATACCAGGAAAGAAAAAGAAGAGACATTTGTATGTTTTCTTGAAAGATCTAGATTATTTCAATCTTGCTGGCTAATGTTTTAGTAATCCACCGGCTCACATCTGATGGGCCACCTTGGGACATCCTGAAGTAAGTAAGATCTTTGGCTTTGTTTTAATTACCATCTGCATTCTGAGAAGAGAGTACCTGGATTTTAGGATTTCAGGTACCTGGATGTTAGGATTCTGAAGTTCAGAAAGCATGCTACTGTTTCTCATACACTTCCAGCCCTATTCTTGAAGAAGCTCAGCCACGTTTCCAGTACTCCTAGTGTTGTCTTCTAAATTAGAAACTAATTAGTCCTTTTCTTCCTCCGTTTTCCCAAAAATTCTATCCCCCAATCACCACCTGCATCTACATTATCAATATATATGTGGCTCATTGTTGCTTTGCTCCAACAATGTCCTCTTTTTGTTCCCTTCCTTTAATGTACTTTATTTTCCTCTCTGTAATCCTTTGTCTCATTCACCTTTCCAAAACAAAAAGACATCTGACTTTGGGGCTCCCTTTCCGAAAAGTCTTCTACAATTCCACACACCCCCATGCAACCCCCCCCCCACAAAATACACACTGCAAGCAATACCAAGAGCAGTTATTCTCAAAAGCCAACCAAATTAATTACAGTACTTAACAATTGGTAAGCAAACCTTTCCATAAGTTACTATATGAAGCAGAAGGAGACTGTTATTATTAAAATAATTAATAAACAGGACCCACATTGTATAGAATTAATTATGTGGATGGTTCCTTTAATGCATATACATGGTCAACGTTTTGTAAGGGCCATTGAACAGAGTCTCTTTTTCAAATTATGAAGAGACAGAATCACTGCCTCTTTCCAGTAGTATGTTGTTTCTAACGTCTCTAGGCAGAAAGAGACAATCAGTAATTCATGCAAAATAGGCTCACTGGATCCCAGAAACTGTGCTAAGAGACCTATAGCTAGTTAGTAGTATAGTTGCTATGGCTTTGCCTAAGAGCCTGATTTCTGGCTGCTGTCTTGAATTTTGAAAAGGTACATTAATTGAAAACATTAAGATGAACATAGTTTAATCATGGCAAAAAATGATAAAATAATAAAAAGAATGCAGCACTGTGTACATTGCAACATGCATAGGTTATCTTTGGCAGCAGCTATGGCCTAAGTGGAGCCAGCATGGTGTAGTGGTTTAAGCACTGGACTATGATGCTGGAGACCAATGTATGAATCCCTGCTTGGCCATGGAACACTTTCTGCCTCAAAGATAGGCAAAGGGTTGAACAAATTAACCCCTCTGTTTGATTTGTTCAAAACTTGCAAGAAAACTCCTTGATAAGTTTGTTTTAGTGTAACCATAAGTCAGAAATTATTTGAAGGCATACAACAACAGTGCCAGGGACTAGCACCTTATTTGTGCCCACTGGCTACAACTCTTTCTGTCCTGGAATTTTTCCAGGGATCAGCAGCCAATAGCTTGCAAACTTGCATTAGTCCACAGACTACTATTTTGAGTAGCACTGGTTTAGGGGATGCAGGACAGATCATGAGGTACAAACAGCTGGGCATGTGGTATACGTAGCTCTGTCCTCAAAGAGAGGGGAATATACAGTGGGCTAAGGAGGTGTGAACTGCCACTGCCACCACCCAGCACCTGGTGTTTGAGATGGTTGCATCACTTTGCCCAGTGATAAGGTGAGCGCTAAACATGATTCCTGTCTGCCTTGGACTATGCACTTGCTGGAATCTTTCTGGGGTGTATGTATCCACACTGCACAGTTCTACTCCTTGGATGCTATGACTCTGTCCTGCATATGTTGGAACCTGAAGTTTGGTAATGTATTTACTGCTAGAGAATTCTAGGGCATACTCCTTTGATTTACAGATCTCTCTAGCAGGGATTTCTAAGTACCTCAACAAACTACAAAATGCCAGGATTCTGTAAGATGGAGTCATGGCAGTTAAAGCAATATTAAAGCTCTATAGTTGTGTAGTGTGGATACACCCTTGGCTTTCACTGCTGCCTTGGAACTTGATAAAGTACATGCTTTTGATGAAGCAACTACAGCACATCCAACTCCCTCTGAGTCTCTGTTGCCGCTTCAGATCTTGATTCCTGCTTGTTTTGGACCACGTTCCTCATGCTGGCTCATTTGCAGTCTCAACAGCTTCTCTTGGCCTCTCTCCCCTTACTCTCAGGGGAGATTGCAGAGATATTTGGAGAGGAAATCAGAAGGCAGGAAAGTATTAAGCATTTTCCCACTATTTGTTCCCAGTTTGGCTCTCTACTCCTAGAGTACAGAAAATTTACTTGTTTGAACTACAGTGTCCACAGGGATACTGGGAAATTACATTAAAAAATAGTAATGTTGCTCAGTACCTTCAATTCCTGGATAAACTCAAGGCAAACCTAGGATTTAAATTTTTTTGCCTTAGTCAACTGCAGCTTTGTAAGAAGTTATCACCTTTTAAATTGTTATTACAGTATCTTTTAGCCAATGTCCACAGTGCAAGAGGACAGTGAATTTAAAACTGACTGCAAATTCTTAGCAGGATTTTTTTTTCTGACATCATTGAAGGTATGGTTCCACACATACGTTTACTGTTCTTTTATGACACCTAGCACATTCCTGTGTCCTTGACAACTTTATAGAGAGACACTCTGCGTCATTGTAAGTAGACACAGAGAGAAGTGACACAGTGAAATGAACATTGGCAGAACTGGGATGATGGGGATTTACAACAGCTTTTACAGTTGGACTGGTGGTTGGGTAATATATGTTCTTTCCACTCAGTGACCCCGGTTTTTTTTTTTAGTACATTTCTCATAAACCAGATGGAAGTGTGAGTACAATGATGGCTGCATTTCCAAACGACCTCCAAGGAACAATATCCCTGTAGAACCATTTGTGTGTCTACACTCTACAGCTTTAGCAAGCTTTGCTGAAGGCCTTTGGCTGCAGAGTGTGCAGAGTAATGGCCAGCTCTGCATTAGCATGTGCACATGTGTGTGTGCATGCATACATACAAATCATATTTCATATTACCTGATAATGGAACTGAGGACTGGTCTTAGTGCTAAGAAAAAATACTGACAGTGTCTGAGATGATAAAGTTCCTGGATTCCCAGAGAGTTCAGACCCAGTAAACTACATTCTTACTGAGGCAGCTCAGGGGGCTTGGCTGCAATCCTACTCAAATTGATTAATTGACATATTTTTAGCATCATACTTCCAAATGTGGCTTGCATAATTTTTTTACATGGCAATATTAGCATACTGGTAAAAACTACAAAGATTACCAAAACAATTAACCATGGAGTCCTATCATGTCTTCCTACATATAAATCCAATTACAGCCTTGTACCCAAGTGAGAGTATATATCAGAGGTAGGCAACCTTTTTGAGCCGGGGGCCGGGTTGCTGTCCCTCAGACAATTGGGGGGCCGAAGCGCCAAAAAATAATAATAATAATAATAATTAAAAAATTAAAATTAAAAAATATGCATGCACACTCTCTCAGCTCCAGAAAAGCCATGGCAAAACCCCTGTGGAGATTTTGCCAAGAAAACCCCAAGAACAAGTAATAACAACAATAAATATCATCATGGCGGGCGGTGGCGGTGGTGGCAGGACCGGCCTGGGGCCGGTCCAAAGGCCTTGGGGGGCCGCATCCAGCCCCCAGGCCTTAGGTTGCCTACCCCTGGTATATATGATTGCAGCCAGTGGCCAAATTCTTAGTCAGTGGTGGTGGAGCATAGTGTACATATGCTGAAAATCCTGTTGGTGTAGCCTGCTCCTTCTCTGGCTGTACAATAGTAGCCAATGTGACGGTACATCCGCACAGGACACCTCTCTAATCAGTCGCATCACCTGTTCACCATGTATCCAGCATTCTGTACTTGGGGAAAAGGGAGAAAGCTTTACTGCCCTGGGCCTGCTGGAGGGGATGGATACACTCTGCATAGCTGCACTATATTTGAGGCTTTGATATCTGCAGCCAGGCATGTTCTTAAGAGGTCACAATGACCTTTGAAACACCAGGTTAATTTCTCATGGGAAGGACATGGAGACCTGAAGACGTGTGAAGGACCCAGCTAACACTGAGAAAAAAGCTAAATGGTTGTGCTGACCACTCCTTCCTCCCACAAGCTCTCTGCATCTCCTCTTGCACCAAGAGGCAAAGTACCTATCATCGCACCAAGAAGAGTAAGCCAACGTTTCCCACCTACCCTCTGCTGTGTTCCCAGCCAACTTCCCTATCCATCTATCCCAGGGTTGTCCTAAATCCCATCACTGCTCTTGTAACTCCATCAACCATTCCAGAATCCTATTGCTGATTCCATGAGGAAGCCATCAGGTCTTTATAATATTGCAAGATAGCACCTATCACCCCTTGAGGTGAGGATGTCAGGTATAAATATCAGTCCCAAACCTAGCCTCCTTGCACACAGCCACCATCCATCTCTTGCACACTGTTGGTCTCCAGGCTGTGCTCCATGTGCACAGAGATTTTTCCACCCACTGTGTCACTGTCAGACTTTGTCTAAGCCGTTTCCCACTTTCCCTAGTCTACTCTTCAGGACAGGTAAATATTGCCCTCTCTACTGAAGCCCAAAACAGATGGGCAGATGGGGGCAGCTTCCAGCTGCTCTGTGGATGTGCTGTTTGCAAGATGCATGCCCCTGGAGTGCTGGGACTGCCCAAGGTGGCCCAAATCTGGCTATAAAAGAAGCTGATCATTTCCACTCCTACTGTGTTTCCCCGAAAATAAAACACTGTGTCTTATATTTATTTTTCCTTAAGAAGACACAGCATGGTTTGTTTCGGGGAATGTCTTATTTGTCCTGACTCCGCCCTAATGCCGCGCACCCATCTGCAGGGCGCACGGTGTCAGAGCTCCCTCTTGTGCAGCTTGCACACACACTGCACCAAAAGGGCACAAAAGAGCTGCGGTAGTGACTCAAAGGGTGGCTTTTTGCCACCCCCAAAATGAGCGGCACTTTGAGCCGCTCTTTCGGGGGCGGCAAAAAGCAGGATTGGGGCCATGACCCTTCGAGCTGTGGCAATGGCTCTTTTCTGGACCACCCCTGGGAGCAGCAGATCCACCGCTTCCAGAGGCAGCCCAGAAAAAGCCGCAGGTGCAGCTCAAAGGCCAGTTTTTTGCTGCCCTCAAAAGGAGTGGCCCTTTGAGGTGCTCGGGGGGGGGGGCTAAAAAGCAGGATCGGGGCCATGGCGTGTGGTTGCTGTGGCCCCAATCCACCACTCCCAGGGGCAGCCCAGAAAGGCTGCATTGGTCCTATGTCTTATTTTCAGGGTATGGCTTATATTGCGAAATGCTTACAAATCCTGCTACGGCTTATTTTATGGGTATGTCTTATTTTTGAGGGAACACGGTATTTGGGCTGCAGGAGGAGGTAGCCTCGGGGATGTGGCATGTGTTTGCTATGGCTCCAGGGCAATCGGGCTCAGAATGGCTTCTAGTCACTCCTTCCAGCCCGTCTGTTCCATCCCTGAATTACTGTCATGTGTTTGATTGCACTCTTGCATGTTTCTGAATAAAAACCTCCTTAATTCACCTAAACGTGGAGCCCTCCTCAGTTAGTACTGGATACAGGTGGAAACAATTCTCAGATTAGCCAATCTCTCACTAGCCTCCTTGAGCTAAGCAAATTTCCCCAACTTTTAAGGAGCAGCTAACACAGTTGGTGGGGATCCTGTCTCCCCACCTTTCTTTGGGTAACAAGGTTTGGAAGGCTGAAGGTTGATCTTCTTTCAATGGTTGTGCAAGAGCAGCCAGACAGTGGTAGGGTGCAGTTCTACACCAGTCATTGATTGATTGTATGTGGGTGTCTCCCCGGTGCTGTCCAGTTGCCATTGTGTAGGTGTAGAGGCGAGGCATTGCATAAGGAGGTACTGGCTACCTCCTTGCACAGTGCCTGAGAAAGTAGCTATGGTATGTTGGCATAACCCCCTGATTATAGCATCATAAGCCACCAAGAGAATTCTGGCATAAATGGTCTAGCTTGCCAAGAATAATCCAAATATGTAGCAGAGGAAGAACGATCCAATTTACCGTGATAATTTTTCTTGTCCATGTATTACTATATTAAATGAAACACGGAAATTGGTGGAATATCCTTGTTTTAAATTTAATTTTAAAAAACCCTACACTCGTGGCAGGCTCCAAGAGCATGAAGATGTCATATTTTTAATTGGTTTTTTTGGGGGGGGCAAGGGGTTAAAAGCCTACTCTTGTGGAACAAACTGTATATATTCTGGGAAAAGTTTTACACATTTGAATGCCAGTCCAAACTGCCATAAGCAGCCTAGGCAGCAAAGTTTGCTGAGTTTATGCTGGCAGTGAAAAAGTGCAGGAAGTATGTGTTGTCTTTTCTCCAGCAGTGTTTTGATTATAAATTAATCTCTTGAGATATTGTGACTGCTTCAAATGGTTAATGTGTATGGTTAATGATTATCTGAGCAGGTGTCCAATAGGCACTTTTCTCTGTGCATATAAAGCCTTGAGGGAGTTAGACAAGAAAGAGCACTTACGGAGGGACACCCAGACAAAATAAGTGACGGGGGCTAACTGCAAAGATGTCAAAGAACCTCTTATGCTTTCTCCGCTTCTTTGTGCTCTTGCTTGGCTTCTCAATTATTTGCTTAGGAGCCTTTTGCATCTCTACAGGTGCCCCTGGTTGCAAGTGCAATAGCTTGCCTATTGCCTATTTTCTGTTACCCTTCGGGTTCTTTCTTCTCATCTCTGGGATTTTCTGGAGCACTTATCATGAGGCCAGTAAGCACAAGAGCTTGTTTCACAGCATTTTTCCTGGAAATCCTAGAATTCGAGAGAGCCATATCATTACCATAGACAGGTACGTCTCCTGTGTCTCAGTCCACAGTTCCAGTCTTTGAATTTGTGAAACTCTTTTCACTGTGCACACATTACCACTTCTTTTTCTTCTTTATTTTCTTCACCTAGTCCTGGCATATTTTCATTCCAGTATTTTCCCAGTTATATCATTGGCTAACCCATCATTTCTTATGATGCATTTGATTACACCATTCCGTGTCTCCCTTCCAAATATTATCCACTATTTGTTAATTAAATAAAACGTGTGCTGTACTTTTATCTCTATTATGTTGTTAATGTATTTTAATCTCTTTTCAGTATTTTAATAGGCTTATTTCATGTAATGGCTTTAAAACTTTTATACTATTCATAGTTGCAACTGTATTTTGTTTTAATTTTCTACAAGCTGCTTTGTGTCCCATATTGGGGAAAAGGAGGGATATAAATTAATTAATTAATTAATTAATTATTAACTTTCATTCCCATTCAATGCTGTGCATATTATTTTTCAATATATGTTATGCCACCAATTTACATTCTTCCATTTTTAATCTATTAACCATGCACAACCCATTTATAAAAATATGTATTTGAGAGGTAGACTAGCTCTATTCAGCAAGGGTTACCTTTAAAAATGTCACTTTCAATGTGTATTTTCTGCTTTTAATTTTTGTAGATTTTCTATTGTCTGGTATCTTGCTTTCTGTTTGCTTAAATATTTTTATATTTGCTTAGTAGTTTCTTGTTTAGAGTCTGAGTACTATAAAGGTACCAGATCTTACCAATTCATTGCCTTCCATTTAAAAAACGGACACAGTGCAGGTTACAGTAAATGAAGAAATTAATTAAGAATGTTGTTTCTTTATTCAATACCACTGGGGGGGGGGGAAATGAGAAAAATATAAATTATTCTGCATGACATTCAGGACTCTATGATTTAATTTTATATTGCTTTTCTGTCTGTGTGACCTGTTCTTGTTTTCAGCATTATAAAGAACATTTATTTTAAAACTTAAAAAAGGTTGGTAATAAAAGAAGGCCTGAAACAGAAGGGCCAAATAAAGCTGCTTCCAGCTGCTTTGGGGGCCTGGCGCTTACATGACGCATGCCCCCAAAGTGTCCAGAAGCCGTGCCGAGGCTGTGCCAAGGTGGCAACAACCACCCCAAAAAAGAAGAGACTAAATCTGCTCTTGCCAGTGGCCCATTTGGGACTGCCATGGCAGCTCAATTCGGGAGCAGGCCGTGTGGTCACCACAGTCCCAGCCTGACCGCAGCTGGAGCAACCAGAGGCTGCTCCTTCTGGGCCGTCTACTTCAGCCCAAAGTTTCCTTTCTGTTTTCTAATCTTTTAAGACCACTTCTGGCAAAACTGGCTTCATTTGTTCCCACATTTGTTGCAAAAAATCTGATCTGTATTTCACTACTTATTTCATTTTATTCCAGTCCTTTAAAAATTAGGTCTCTCTTTCCCTCTCTCTTTTTAATGCATTCAGTGACAATCAAAGAGCCAGTGCAGTGTAGGATTAACATAATTATGTTTAAGATACATTATATTTTCTTTAGTTAATAGTTAGAATAAAATCTATTTATACATAGATACTGATAAACAATTATGAACATGTTGTAAATTAGCCAGGAGGTAAAAGCAAAAATGAGAGAAGAATTGTTTAAGTTGAAAAAATCAATTATGGATATAATGTTTTATATCTTGTGTGCTTTCCGCTATGGACAAGTGATGTTTTTATATATATATATATATATATATATACACACACACTATTAAAATAAAATTAAAAAAAGAGCCAGTGCAGTGCTAGAGCATTGGGCTTGGAGGCAGCAAAATCAAATTAAGTTCCCAGCTCAATGTAAAAGCTCCTCAGATGACTTTCCGTGAGTCACTCCCTCTCAGTTGTTATGAACACAGAAAGAGTCTGTGTGCTCTTCAGAGGAAGGGTAGCATTAAAAAAATGCAATCAATGAATTCCCGAATTACAAGGTATCTGCCAGGGCTGTCACTTTATTTAAGCAAACACTTTCATGATGGAAATGATGATCCAAAGATGGTTTGCAACAGTACAGCACACATCCTGATGAGCTGGATTGCAACCGTTGAAGGATTCTGAATTGCAAAATAATTAGTTTAAAATGGTTCCAGAATACTGTATGTTCTAAAGTAGAATCTCAATCTTTAAAAAAACCTTAATGGTATAATGCAAAACCATACGCTCATAGGGCTCGGCATTATTTTTTCAAATATATTGTTAACATGCTACACTCCAAATTGTTCATGCAGTGTTCAACAAAAGTAGAGCTGATCACTGTTATCTGCACATCCTGCAATTTATATTTTTGTGTCAGTGTCTCAGCCATTCCTCTAGTGAAGACTGATGCTCTCACAGTAAGAGTTTCTGTATGTCAAAGTGGCCTCCTGCCTGGTAAAGTTTGTTAATGGGCCATGGATACAAATGTCACTTCCTGTTCTGTTGTGGTAACAGCATCATAAACACTCACAACCAGCAAAGCAGCAGCTCTATAAATACAACACAGCACGGACCCTGGTTAGATAACCAGAAATAACGCTTTCAAACAGCTTCTAGCCTGAACTTCCAAAATAAATCATACTGTATAAATATGCTTAGACAGACTACAGGAGATGGCAGGGATATTAAAACTGTGGGAAATCCTTCCTTACCCAAATCCTATGCCATTGTCATTGGTAGATATATCAAAATTCCTAAGAGTGGCAGAAACACAAAGGCCTGCGAGGGAAATGCAGCTCTCCTTCTAACTTCCCTTAATGCAGAATGTAGGCATTCTTGGTTCTCAAATTAATGAACGTTTCTAGGGGCAATCTCCAAACTGCCCTGAACATACCTCATCTTCTGTGATTTTGGAAGCTAAGCAGGGCCAGAACAGGCAGGCCTGCTTAGGGCTTGGACGATAGACCACATGGTAATACCAGGTATCATCACATAGGACTAGGAAACAATTCTGCTTGAAACCCTAGAGAGCTGGTGCCAGTAAGCTAGATGGATCAACAGCCTGAAGTCTGACTCAGTATAAGGCATTTTCCTTTGTACTTATGTTTGAATTTTAATGAGAAAGGGGAATGCAAATGAGAAAGCAAATGCAAGGACTGAAGGCCAGAGTAGATCTGTGCAGACATTCACTGTTGTGTGCCTTCAAGTTGTTTCCAACTTATGGCAACCCTAAGGTGGACCCTATCATGGGGTTTTCTGGGGCTGAGAGTGTGTGACTCATCCAAGGTTTCCACGGCTGGACAGGGATTCAAGCCCTGGTCTCCAGAGTCATAGTCCAACACTCAAACCACTATGCCATACAGGCTTTCATACAGCAGGCATTTTGTTATTATTGTGCCTTCAAGTCATTTCTGACTTATGTGGACCCTAAGGCAAGCCTATCACAGCTGTCTCTTGGCAAGATTTGTTCAGAGGGTTTTTTTTGTCAGTGCTGAGGCTGAGAGAATATGATTTGCCTAAGGTCACTCAGTGGGTTTCCATGGCCGAACAAGGATTTGAACCCTGGTCTCCAGAGTCATAGGTCCAATGCTCAAACCACTACACCATGCTGGCTCTGTACAGCCGATATATAGAATGCTATATAGATGGTTGTAATTTCTTAAAAACAATTTGTATTTTTGTCTTGTGTTATTTGCAGGCCTGACTTCTATCCTCCCTCTTATGAAGACAGCACAGATCCTGAAAAGCAGACATTTCCCCTGCCAGTCAGCCCACTGGAAAGAGAGAAGGAAACGTACAACATACCTCCACCTCTGTACACCGAGAGCAGCCTTGAATTCATTGACGAAGCGAGCGCCCAGGAAGAACAGCCGCCTTCCTATGAAGCATCCCTGAAGCAGGAAGCTACCAAACATGATTCAACCCCTGCAGAGACTTCTAATGCACCTGTGTCAGAGACCAGCTGCTAATGAAGGCTTGAGTAGGACATGAAGGAATGTCTGCTGTTCTGGGAACCAGGCAGCGGTTATGGCATCGTGTGCCAAGTGCTGTGGAAGTGGACGGAGGATAGGTCTGCTCTACCAGTGTGCCCTGGGTGCCAGGATAGCCTTGTGGGTAGTTCTCAGTGGCTGGCAGTGTGGCATTAGAAAGGTTATTATAATGTGGTACTCTCAACCAGGAAAACAGCCTGGTATTGCTAAGGTTATGATCAATGTCACTGAGTTCAAAACAGTATAGCTGGCTGGTTGCAATACTGTTTGCTTTGGATCTGCTTGTTTACATTGTTGTGGTTTTACTCTGCCTAGGTGAGGAAATAGCAACAAGAACTGACACCATTGTGTAAAAAGCAACAGCAGCAGCATATAAACTTCCAGAGGCAGGGGCCTTTTTGAAAGAGTGAAAAAAGAAATCCTAATGATTTCTAATGATGAATTATGGAGGCATGTGCACACACACACATTCTAAATGAAATCAGCTATGCTATTGCTGAAGGGAAGCATTTTGTTCTTTCCTTAGCATTTACAAAGATGATCGGAGGCATTTTTCCAGAGTTAAACTCCTGAGCTGCCTTAATTGCTTTGCAAGGATTCCTCTGTACAAAAGGGTAAAAAATACATCTTGTAAGAGAGTCAGTTGTGGGGGCTGAATAAGACTAAATCTTGATTAGATCACACAGCCTAATTTTACAGCTGAAGTAAACAAAAGGTTTTGATATGTACAAATAATACTGAATAATATGGATGTAGACTGTTTATCTAGGCTGTTGAATTGGCTTTATTTTATATGTAATTGTTGTGCCATTTTTATGCAATACATATATATGGTGATCCTCAGCCACATGGCATGTGGGCAAGTGTTGTTTAGGATGAAATATGATGGTGAAAGCAGTTTTTCATTGAAGAGTATTTCTTCTGAAAAATGCTGTTGGTATTAATAAACAGTGTCTCAGGTCTTGAGGGGGGAAATGCCAAAGCTGATGTCTTGATAAATGTGACCAACTAGGTTTGAGGCCATGGACACTTGAACTGTGGGATAACTAGCATTAGTGCATCTGATGTCCATGTGTGATACCTGTTTACATCTCCCATGGAGCTTTGACATCCACTTTCTTTGTTAGCAAAGGCTAACTGTGGGATCGGAAATCCCCTGATGGATTATCTAACAGTTGGCATTTTGCTACGTAATCTAACAGTAGTTTATTTTGTAATGACAATGTGTTTATACTCTGATCTGGGACTACCTGGTTTACATACTGGATTGCACTTTCTTCTAATAAAGTTTTGTACTGAAAACTGTTTTCAGAGACAACTAGTATTTTTTTTAACAAAAGGGAAGAACACTTGTTTCTATATTGGACAACAACAAAAAGATCCGACATTGAATGCAATACATTAGAGTTGAACAAGGTGCTTAATGGATGAATAGAGAAGTCCCACAAAAGACTTTTAATGGTATACTCATGGGCATATCCCCGTATGTATCTTTTTTCTTGTGTCATTAGCATGTGAGGACTTCCTCTGTCATTTTCAAATTTTCAAGGAACTCATGGCTTCCTTATGTTTTCAACACTCCCAAGCAGAATAATTAGGGCATTTTTCTTGCGTTGAGAGTTTTACTCCTGATCAATTATATTATTACTTTTATCTAGCAGTTGTCAGAATAAAGTTAAGATTATTTATTTCATTTATCCTTAATGGGTTAGATTAAGAACCAAAAATATTTCCAGGAAACATAAGATATGAGCACAGTTTATGCTACAGTTCTCACAAACCAAATAAATCTGTACTGAGCCACTTTGGCAATTAAAATTTCCTGGACATATTTTGACAATTTTTAAAAAATGGTCTTGCGGCTAAGGCATTACTTTGACTAGAAACTAATGACCCCTACAATTAGTTTTGCCTGCTTGAGAAACCTGTGGAATGTGCTTCCTATAATGAGTCTTTCTATATCATCTTCCATACTGTGCAGCAAACAGCTTTTGAAATAAGAAGCTCCTACTGCATTTTGCATTGTGCATGAATGTCTTGTATTCACAGTAATTTGCAAGGCTGTGCTTAAAAGCAGCACTTTGGATTCTGATTCTTTTTTCAGAAATTTGCCTTGAGATTTTTATGTTCTTTGGAACCCTCCCCACTCCGTTTCTCAGTAAGTTAGAGCGCACCGAAGATAAAATCAAGAGGATTATTCCTACAGTAAAACATGAGAACACAGGTATAAATGTACTTTCGTCCACTCAGCTTTCTTATTCACTGCATCCACCTATGAAGCTAGCTATGATGTGCAACTGACCAATATCAGCCTCCATTGTTTGGAGCATTTTCATGTGTAACAAGCTGTGACTTGTTCTAACAATGTCACAATTAACAAGCTCTGGATTACTCATAGCATGCCAGTTTACAGCATCCCAGTTTGTTGTCTTCATGCAATAAACCAAAGCAACACACCTTGTGTAAAAGAAAGAGGGAATAATACACATTTTCAGAAGCATCAAAGTGATGTTCAAAAAATTAGAAATACTATGTACAGAAGTTTAATTTTTTTTTAAATGTTATAAAGGTCTCCCAAGTTTTATTCAGCTTTTAGCTTTTGAGTCCATCACTGTTCTGTTCCCCATCACAGTAGTAAAGCCAATAGCAACCAGTGAGACTGAGACACCTCTGCTTTGGAAGGGAAAACCATGGTGATAGCATATCAGCCATGGGGTGGTGGGGGTACATGTGCTAACATTATAGAAAAAGGATCCAGAAAATTTATTGATTTACAGAAAAGTTTAATAATGTTGCAATAAAACACTGTGCTCTTAGAAGTGAGAAAATGCTCAGTGCCTCATTTACTTAGACACAAGTTTTTAAAAATCTTGTTTTATTACACCATATCCTATCATCAGCAATTTCATGCAAGGCAGAAAATAGAGCACTGCATTGTACTATATGTCATAGCAAGTGTCAACAAAAGGAACCAAATCAGTTTTTTAAAGCACAAGGATACTAATGATTGCACTTGAACATTTGGCCATTGCAATAGACGTTACTATGCTACGCGTTTCAGATTGCACAAATGCCCTTTCAACAAATGAGAAGCAGCCACACCTCTGTTCCCAAAAGAAGAAAAACATTCAAATGAGTCATATGCAGAAGGAGTTCTCATTGTTTCAATGTCCTTTGCCATTGCTGGAACCATGTCATTCCTTCACAGGGACAAGCAGCACCATTTGCTGAGCCCAGGCATTCACTGAACAATCATTTCTCCTCTGCTTCATCTGTTCAATGATGACTCATCCTATGACCTCCTGATAATGTATTTGGTAGATTTTCAGACAGCTAAGTGAATGAGACAAATGTTTTTAAAACTTCATTCAATTTATTATACTTCCACAGGCAACTTGTTGCTGTTTTATGTGGCATGGTCTCCTCCCTCCACTGAAAAGACATTCAGAGCTACAACACTTCTTTCTGTTACAGCAGAGTTCACATTCCTTTAACCAGAGTTATATGAAAACAACAAGTGTAATGCATTTCACTGGTTAATTAATGCACTCAAAATGAAGCCTCTTAGTTCTATAGACTGCTGACTTTTTCCCACCTCCTCCCCCTTCAAGGTGTTAAAAGAACCAGAGTACTATTCTATTGTAAATGACTCTGGAAAATGTTCAGGGTCTTCAGTGACCACCCCACAGGTTTTTTAGCATCACTAGTCCAAGAAGTGGGACTAGCCCAAAGAAAGTTCGGTATCATTCTGTGCAGGCTAGTTATCTAAGTTTTGTTAAGTCCTGTTGCTAGACTCATTTTAAGAGATCCACCCCCACACTATAATTCCAAATATATAATAATCCCTTTAAAAATCAGCCTATGAACTCAAAGCATTATGCTTGAAATACCACAAAATGGTCATCACGCACTTAAGGAATCAGAGTTCAATACCATTTTAATCTCTGCCTTCTGGCAATACATAAGCATTCAGCGAGGAGGCATTTCTGGCCTATTCTTTTGAAATCAGAGATTAACATTTTAAAAGTCACTGAACACTTCTTATATAAAATGCTTGACCTAGCCATGATCATTCATATTTAAGAAGTAGAAATAAGTTCATTTTGAGATACAGTTTGATAAGGTTTGGACTCCAATTCATAACATCATGTTTATTTTTAAAGGACAGGAGGATAGTCTAGGCAACCTCCCTCCAAAAACAGTAAAATTAACAAAAGACATGGATCTCTGCCAAAGCAGCTGCAGTAGTTCAATACTAAAAGGTCATCTCTAGCATTGTTCAGTGATAATAAAATATATAGGTCCTTTAAATTAAAACTGTACAAGTTAAGTTTGAATGCAGAAAGATTCCTAAGTGGAAAAAAGCCATCATATTTTTTTTCATTGCAAGCATGCAGACCACCTGTGTAGAGCATTTGCTGCTGGACATGTGAATAATACAGCAGACAAGAACAGGAAAGGTAATTTGTTTGCCGAAGAGTTGGCTCTGTGGTAATTGCCTTCCTTTACCCTTTAGATTCAAACTTTAACGTACATAAAGTGTACCAGAACATAGCAGATGCCAGGCTTCAGCTGGTACAGAAAAGAGCACTTATTATTTGTGGAGCTTTAGTTAAGTGATTAGGTATGGCTGTTGCTAACATGCTTTGGAAATCATGATCTGGTAAACAAAATCTCAGCATACATAAAGCTACACTGCATGCATTTAGGAGTAAATTCCACTGAACTCTCTGGGATTTACTACAAGTTAAACATGCAGATGTTCAAGTGGCATAACCAGAACTAGTGGAAATTAGAATATCCATACCTAGTTTGTGTCCATGAGCTGTATTGCTTTGATACTGTGTCTTGTGTGGCATTTAATACTAAGGGGGGAAAATTCATGGGTAGTATAGGTAACCTCTCAAGAACTGAACCTTACCCTTTAACTGAGCTTCTTAAACTTTAGTTAAAAAATACGACATCAGCCACTTATATTCAAAAACTAAGTTTGGAAACCATATGGTATATATTTTCTTTTGTTTCTGAGCTTTTTGAATAAATTGTTTCATAATTTCAAACTTACACTTGAATTAAAGCTGAGATTCTAAAATACTACTACCAACTGCATATTGTAACAAAGTTCAAACAGGGGAGTATGTAGCCCACTATTGCTTCTGAAACACAAAATGCAAGTATCTTTGCTGTCATGCTGGCAGAACATAATATTAGAATGCAGATATACAGGAAGCTTTCTCTTTGGTTAATTTTGTGTATAAGCGTATGCTGAAGCCATAATATGGACATAGGTGTATTGCTGTCTTAGCAGAAGAATGAAACCAAATATGATCAGTATTGAGTTTTGTGCCCCCTCCCCCGTTTGCTGTCAAGCCCTCAGAATAATATAAGGCACAAACAGCTGATGTGCTGTAATGTCCGCTTTATCTCTTGTCCTGTTAATCTTGGCCCTGGGATTTTGATCTTCCCTTGGTTCAGGTGATGACAGTAGGTCCTTTACGGCCTGTCCTCTCATGAATCTGAGATATTTTCAGTGCAATTGCTATGAGAGGACTCAGTACAGCCTAGAAGGAAAAAAACAAACAATAAAGTGGCATTATGTAAGACAAAATGAATAACAAGGGTCCCCCCACAAGAATGTATTTTTAATAAGCAATGGAAGCTTGGTGTGTGTGTGTGTGTGTGTGTGTGTGTGTGTGTGTGTGTGTGTGTGTGTGTGTGTAATGACTGTAATAGGCAGGTCCACAAAAACAGACATGCATATAATAAGAAAGTACACATAGCCCCTGTGAGGGAACAGTCCATTCAGTTTAACACACTTGCAAATTACTTAGGATGCAATTGTATGCAGTTATTGTGTGTGTGTGTGTGTGTGTGTGTGTGTGTGTGTGTGTGTATAGTAAATGATCACAGTGGCGATTACATACAAGTTAACACAGTTGCACTGTTAGGGTGTTTTCAGGATTTTCCATCTGTGTAATCTCGAAATGTGAAGTATTTCAGTTTCCTCCACATTATGCTTTAATTATGGCTGAAGGTATACCTTGTACAATTCACTTTAAAACTAGGAAAGGATGTTTGGTAGTGAAAGAATAGCCAAAAATAGCATGTGTTTGTCACCACGTACACAATTTACACTGAATATTAACAACCTGCATTTATTTATTCAGGCTCCATTGGGGACTAAGAATATTCTGCATGTTTTAACTGCCAGAACCACAGTCCTTGTATACAATATACCAGAAAGTCTTATTCTTAAAATTCCAAGTTGACATTCAGTGCACATCAATTTGGGATATAACTAGAGTACACAAATGAGGGGAGTACTGAAAAAGTATCCTCTTTTTTGTGGTGCTATTCATTCCACCAAGTAATAGTGTGTGTCCTGGTTGGGGATATCATGCAAGCAACAATTTGTGGCTTGTGTAATAAGCACCTTTGTATGTAACTCTCTTGGCTATTTGTCATGCATTTTCTTTAGATTCCACCACCACAGTGTTGGTATTCCCTGGTAATAAGAATGAACACTGCTTTATTCATTCACATACCCACAGCAAATGAGAATGGGGAGGTTTTAACACCATCCTCCTGATGCATTCAGATTTCTACCAGATACCTCCAAGCCATTATCCACATTGCCCAGCTGACTGACATTGGGAACAGCTGAAAAAGATGCCAACCTTCTGCTGTTTCCATTGTGAATCAACCAGGGTGGAGGGACACTGACCAGATGAAGAAGAGGGAGAGTGCCTAGGGACAAAGGAAAGTTGGCTGAGGGCTGCCTATATGTAATGTAACTGAAATGTAACTATATACGAGGGGGTATCGTAAAGTAACCACTCATCATGGCTCAGGCTATTTCTCCATAGCTTGCTTGTCAAAAGTTTTGTGCAAATGAGGAATGCCTCTCAGTGACCAATGTTGTTGTTGTTGTTAACTACTCTCAAGTTGACCTTGGCACATGGTGACCCCTGTGGATGAGACTTCTCCAAGATTCGCTGTCCTCCACTCAGGTCCTGCAGCCTCAGGCCTTTGGCCTCTCTGCTTGAGTCCATCCATTTGGCATGTGGTCTCCCTCTCTTTCTGCTGCCTTCTACCTTTTCTAGCATTATTGTCTTTTCTAATGATTCATGTCTTCTCATGCTGTGGCCAGGATATGACAGTCTCACAATGTACATACCACTTTCTTGCTAAGTGTTTTATCATCTATTAAGATAATATGTAAAATAAAAGCTTATAAAAACATTTGATTAAACTAACTCTAAAGGAAAAAAACCCAATACCTTTATAGTATTTTTAAGTGCAAACTGTGGGAATTTTCTAGGCTATTTCCCATTAACACATAGTAACTATATGATATCTAGGGATGAGTTAATGGGAAAAAAATCTCCAAGCATTTTCTTTCCAGCTTCTGGATTTATACACTTGTAAGCTCTACTGAGGATGAGAAGAATTTACAGAAGAAGCCAGTTATGTTTACTTTTACTCTCATCCGCAAGCCATTGCATTTGTCTCATCAACTTTGAACATCTTCTCTTGCCATTTTTTTTTTAAAAAATAAAATATTAGCAACACATATCACAGTTATTGTAAGGTTTCAATCCCCTCCTACATAGAATAGATTACTGCCAACTAGCAAAATCATGTAGAATTAGGGTTATAACCCATAACAAATTTCAGAAAGCTTCCTCTTAGTTAAGAAAAAATACACAGCTACAGTAGTATAACTTTGGACAGTGTTTTGGACAGCATATCCTAAATGAAGAATGTAAAGGCCCAAATGCAGCTGTGAAAATATCCAATGGAAACTGTGAATTTAATTTATATTTATAAAGTGATTAAAATTTCAATATCACAAATATGGCTGGTGTTACATTAACAGTGGAGGACATGTTGCTTAATTCTATGTGTCATTTTCATGCTAAAATAGTTATGAAATAGTTAAAACAGAAAGCTTTTAAAGAATGGACTGGGGTGCAGGCCAGCTTCATCTGGCCTAGCCTAAATTAAGAAGGAGAGCCCTTCCTCCAGTCCATCTGCCAAGGTCCAGGCCTCAGAGGGAAAAGAACTGCTGGACCTGATCTCCTCTCTACCATTCCCTTCTCCTTTTGTGTCAGGGATAAGCCACACTGAGAGCCTTTGTAGATGAAGAGCAGGGTATAAATACTCTAAAGGAGGAGGAGGAGGTTCATCTCCAAGTATACTAGGTAGCTTTTAGAAACATGTTCAGATAAAAATACATCTCTGCCTTTGTTCTTAACTTCCATTTTTAATGGACTATGGTCCTCCTTTAAATGTCTCTGGGGTTGCTGCAGCAAAGCGAAATATCATTATAAGCCTCACTATTAGGGTTCCAGTAGGTATTTGGTCCCCAAATCTAGGGAACAAAGTGTTATCCAACAGTAACATACAGAACAAGCACTCCTGGTTCTGAGCAGGCTGTGAACACATTTGAAATTCTGAGAAAATTTAGTGGGGATCATCACAAAATTGTTGCCATGGAAGGTCACATCCAGTACAATATCCATTTTATGAAGGGCAAAGTGGTGAAACAACTGAGGGGTGGGGAAGGTTTGAATTATCCCAGGTACCCACCCCCCATTCCGGAAGGAGCAATGTGAAACAATAGAAACGTGGGAAGAAGGCTTGAATCCAGCCCAGCCCCCCAGCTGAGCAGGAGGACAAAGAGGACCCTCGGAGAGGCAGGGGAGAGAGGGGCAAAGCACCAACTCAGCCCATTCTCCACCCCCAGCTGAGCCAGACTGCTGTCAGAGAACCAGGCAGGCGAGTGGAAGAAGGAAGAAGGCGACCAGCCATCTCTGCCCTCCTCCAACCATGGAGAAAGAAGTGAAGAAACTAAAGGAGGGAGGGGGTATGGGGATGGACTAAAGGAGGGAGGACACAAGGGAAGGGAAGGAGGGAAACCCAAGGAGGCATAAGGGGATTGGTAGCAAAGCAAATAAATGACGGGAGGATTAATACAGAGAGACAAACAGCTACTGGGCAGCAGCAGTAGTGGTGGGTCTCACTGACAGGAGTGAATTGTAGTGACACCATAGCTAACATTGGTTAGCGCTGCGCACAAGGAGGTGTAGGTAGTCCTCCTTGTGTAACCCCATCACCTAGTAAACCCTATGATGAGACACCCCAAGTGAGACACAGGCATCCTTCATGACAAATCAGGACAACTGAAGGCTGTGTGATTTACTTCCTAATCTCCTCTTTCTCCCACTCTGACAGCCAATGAAACCATACTCAATCTTTCTTCTCCCATCTCTGCCACCCTGATCACTTCAGTCCAAATAGCTTAGCAGGCACCAGTATGAAATGGTGCCTTTTTTACAGTGGCCAAAGCTATTGTGCCTTTTTACACTGCATGCTGTTATTCCCAATCTATTCCTGAAAAAACTTTTCTGGATTCTTCTAGTTTTAAATTTCACTATTGTTGGGCAATGGAAGAGGAGTACAATTTGTAGTCTGCCAATAGGTAATCCAATATAGTACAGTAAAACACCACTAAAAATAGTTCAGACAGATACAGATTCAAAAACCACAGTAATGATTTTATTATTCTGCTTTCCTTTTCATCTAATCAAATAGGGCACAGCATGATATAATGACAATTTAGCATAGTCATGATCTAGCTTGATAAAGGCATATAATGAAATTGTAATACTACATAAAAGTCCAAGGTTTTCTTTGTTTTAATTATATAATAAAATGTGTACAAAGGCTGTAGCTAATGAATGAGTCTATTTCTAGAAAGTGTTCATCCTAGGCTATTTGCAGGAATCAGAGGGAGGGTTTCCAGATCCTTGAAATTCAGCTAAAGCCTTGAGATTTACATATACACCAAAATGGCTACAACACAACATAAAATTGATGCACTTAAACTCTGAATTCAGTGGAGTTAAGTAAGCCCAACTGGGCTATAGCCTAGATGTTCACTGAGAAAGAGGTGCTACTTTTAAACACTTTAAAGAGGAGTTGTCAAATTAAGTATCTTAAATGATATCTGAGGTAATATCCCCATTTATTGTTTGAGCATTACAGAATTACATTTCCACCTACAAGCCTCCACTGAGATTTTGGAATGACTTTTTTGTTTTGTCTTCTCACCTTTTGTATGGTAGTATACCTTCTATGAGAGTCAGTGTTGTACAGTTGGCCTTCTGAACCCATTGATTCAACAATCCATGGCTTGAATATATATATATATATATTTTCCAAAAAGCAAATGTTGATTTGTATAAGGGACACTATTTTACTATGCCATTGTATTCAATAGGACTTGAATATCCACAGATTTTTGCATCCACAGGTAATGGTAGTCCTGGAACCAAACCCCATCAAGTACCAAGGACCTACTGTATAGTGGTTTGAGCATTGACCTATGACACTTGAGACCATGGTTCAAACCCCCACTTGGCTACAGAACTGCACTGTGTGTGCACATGATGCGGGTGCCATTTTGGAAGGCCCGACCGCGCCTGCACCATGCGAATTTGCATGGCGCAGCCGCGGTTGGGTCTTCCCTGGGCTTTGGAAAGGCCTGACCACACCTGCACCATGCAAATTCGCACTGCTCAGCCGCGGTGGGGCCTTCCCAAGGACCAACGGCGGCTGCGTAGCTGTGGTGGAACCTTCCATAATGGAGCCTGCACTTGTGTGCACATAAGCAGGGATGCAATTTTGGATGCCACAGACTGGTCCTAAGGCCTCCGTGGGTCGCACCCAGCCCGCGGACCATAGGTTGTCGACCCCTGCCTTAATGGCACTAGATCATCTCTAATGTTGGAAACTAAGCAGGGCCAGCCATCAATACTACTTGGATGGGAGACTGCCAATGAATACCAGGTGATGTAGGCTACATTACAAAGGAAAGAACTGACAAAACCACCTCTGAGTATACCTTGCATTAAAAAAATCCTATGAAAAATTTGTACGGTTACTGTAAGTCAACAGGCAACCAAAAGACACATATATAAACATAGCATCTTACATACTTAGCATCAGCTGTGTCAACCTTTTAATTTTAAGTGAGTGAGAATGCTGACAAATGAAAACATCTTAAAATTAAATTGCCTTCTTCAAGTTTTAGCTTGTTGTTTGTTACAGCCAAAGGAATGTCTCTCATAGTAAGAACTGCTTTACTATAGTTTTTTGTGGGTTTTTCAGGCTGTGTGGCCATATTCTAGAAGAGTTTACTGCTTTACTGTTAATTAGAGAGAAGAGTAGGCTGGTGGGAGAAACTTTTGTCCACTTTGTAAAACTGATGCTTTTGATTTCAGCAACACTCATGCTTTGGGAATGAAGGCACTTTCATAGCACAACATTTATCATTTCACACAGTAGACCTTTCACATGAATTTATGGAACACTTCTATGTACATTTCCAGCATACCATTTATATGACTGAACATTTGGCTATAGAAATGGCTTGACTTGAAAAAAATATATAAATTTTAATCTTATTCTTCCATTGATCAGTCAACAATATCACTTGGGCCCTTTTTAAAGAGGGCAACCAACTTACTGCTCTTTTAGGCTTGCAAAGCCAGTTTTGGAAAGTGTTTTCTAAACTTTCCAAACTGAAACATGGCAGTCAAAAGCCAACTGGAGAGAATCAAGACCAGATGGCTCTCCATAACCATCTGACTGGTTCACTTCTCTACATCATCCTAGGTTTTGTTGCATTGCAAAAGAGCCAACTCTTTAAAATATTTTAAATAAGATGGAAATAAAAATAAAGACTTTATTTAGTGTATTGTCTTGCACAAGATTTGGTAATGGTTAATTGTTCATAAGGCTTTAAAATGGATTAGAACAAATCACTACCCAAAATGGCTATGGTCCATTCTTGTAGTGGATAGTAAATTCAAAATCCAAAGTTCAATTTACTGAAATCATGATTTTACAGTAATTTGTTTCCTGCACAGATATCTCTTATTACCTTTGCATTTTGACCAGTTTTTGTTTATCTCAGAGAATGGTTATTTCCCCAGTTTTGATAGAAGTGAACTTGTACACACTATATTGATAAAATCATATAATAATTTTATAATGTGCTAGAATAGATCAGTGTTCCTGCTGCCAAGCAGTATAATTCGTACTCATTTCAAAACTGCTGCTTAACTAAGCAAGAAGACAATGAAAAAAAGAGAGGTGAAGCAAGGTGGTGGTATTTAGAAGGGGGAAAAAATGCATCCTGAATTTTAATTGCTATACAGTATCAAGATTTTTTTCAATATCATTGAAATTATATTGTACTTTATGTATTTAAAATTATGACATTTATAAATATTTATTTATTTTTAATCACGTTAAGGGTGCAACTCTGTATTATTAGTAGTCCACCGATACATGCGGTTTCACTTTCCATGGTTTCAGTTCTTCACCGTCAGCCACGGCCCCAAAATAAAACATAGTCCATCCTTATCTATGGTTTTACTCGCTGTAGTTTCAGTTACCTATGGTCAACTGAAGTCTGAAAACATTATATGTGTAGGGTTTGGTGCTATCTGTGGTTTCAGACATTCACTGAGGGTCTTGAAATGTATCCCCATGGATAAGGGAGGTTGACTATGTAAATCCATATAATACTACATTATTCGAATAGTCTTGATATAGATTTTAAACTGACAGGTAAACATTCTTCAGTTATTTTTTAAAAATTTTTATTACATAATTAAAGCAATTTATACAATACATACTTTTAATACAAAAGTTCTATTTACAATAC
>CM034703.1:91610574-91634810 GCA_020142125.1 Phrynosoma platyrhinos
TCATTGTCTTCTCATAATTGACCTTAAATCCAGCCGCCTTTCCAAAGTTTTTCAATTTCTGTAACACGTTCTCAATTTGTGTTAACGGATCTTCCAATGTTAATACAAGATCGTCTGCGAATGCTCTTAGTTTGTAATCTTTACCTCTTATTTAAAACATTCTTCAGTTATTTGGTATTCTTGACATTCTCTTCTGCACAGCATTAATTATGTAAGGAAACTGAAGTGTACAGGCATTTTCAGGAAAGCAACAGCTTCAGAATTTCAAAATCTCAATAGATTAGATTTCTAAAATAATAAGATCTGAAGGCATTCTAAGTGTATTGATTTTTTTAAAAAATGCCTCTGTTCCTGTATTTTAAAAACAGCTTATATAAAAATTTGTAGGATGAAACATTTCCTGCTATGGAGAAAAAATTAAGTAAAATTTTCTTTGCTTTATATCTACTTGCTGCTAAAGAAATGGCAGCTGTAGACAGAGCTTAGAAGGGTTATGGTACTTTTTTTGGCCATTGGCTATCTTGGCTACATGACTCTGAAGCTCAGAAGACTCTGAAAAAAGGTAACTTTTCCATGTTCTGGCAACAGTGCAGTAAATAAGTTACAATTAAATTAAAATCGGGAGCCAGTGTGGTGTAGTGGTTTGAGCACTGGACCAGAAGACCAGGGTTCGAATACCTGCTTGGCCATGGAAACCCACAGGTCAAATTCTTTCAGCGTCAGAGGAAGGCAAAGACAAAGGCTCTCTGAACAAATGTTGTCAAGAAAGGCCCATGATAGGTTTGCTTTAGGGTTATCATAAGTCAGAAATGACTTGAAGGCACATAACAACAACATCAAAACCATTTCACTCTCCCATTTTTTACCTCCTAAACTGTGTCTATCTTGTTTTGATCAACTGACATGGAAGAGTTTTTTCTTTGAGCCCAGCCTCTTATACAAAGGTGCTTCCCCTCATCTTAATTAGACAGGTCAAAATGTCTCAAATAATTATTGTTTCATATTGGCAGAACATTCAGTATTGTTTTCCAGTTCAGCACACAATGCCTTTGAATATAACTCTTCTGAAAAAGCATCATCTCTACTGCCAGAGATTTATTGGACAGGAAATAAGTTCAGATTGGTATGTGTGTTTTACAGGCTGCAAAGTTATTAGAAATGCACTGCAGGTCTCCTCAGATGTGTCCGGAGTGGAAGGCTGTGCTTACTCCTGGCTTTTCCCATGACGCAATTCCATATGAGTTAACCTCTGCCTGCACTGAAAAGGATTTCACTCAATACATAAGTGGTGCAGTGCGCACACCACTGTCAGTCATGCTTTCAGTTTATGAGTCCTTAGAACTTTATACACAGTAAGGTTTTTAAAAATATGAAATGTTTTAGTATAAAAATGCCGAGTTCCATCACAAATAACAGTGCGCTAAAATACCAGGCTTATAAAGCAAAGCAAATAGGAGAGAAAACAAGTTAATAATCAGCACCGGTGCAGAACAGCCAATCAAACCTGATTAATAAACATGACAACCTGTTTCAGCTATTTATAAAACTTAGTGCATTTCCATTTACATTGGTGAAACTGAAAGACCTATTCTGATAAGATATAAAGTGTATTTGGCTTGACAGTTAGCATAACAAAACACGTGTTAGACAGTTGTTTCTTCGTATGAAAGTACACAAAATAACCTTGATGATTCCTGTGTTGGCAAATGAAAAAAATCTTCAAAGGAGAAAGGAAGCATTAGGGAGGCGTTTTTTAAAATAATGATAGACTGGAACTTGATGTTAATGGGGTTTTATTAGCTGTTTAGCACAGGTGTTGATTGCTCATTCTTTGGGCCTTTACAGACTGCCAGAAATAATGCAACTTGAGTCCACTTTAACTGCCCTGGCTCAGTGGTAGGAAATCATGGAAATTGTAGTTTTTTTCTGAGACATTGAGCCTTCTCTGTCAGAGACCTCTGGTGCCGCAATAAACTACAGTTCCCATGATTCCCTAGCACTGAGCCAGGGCAGTTAAAGTGGACTCAAGTTGCATTATTTCTGGCAATCTGTAAAGGCTCTTTGTTGCTTTTCTCTCATTTGTAAGCCAAACACTGAGGTGGGTGTTTTATGCAAAAATATTTTACATTTTATAAAACTTTTTATAAAACTTCTAAGTTTATGAAGTTCTTGGAACATATAAATTAGATGCATCATTCCTTTCACCAACATGTTTATGATAATTTACTGTTACAGAAAAACTGGCACTGTGCAGTGTCAAAGCAATGTATGCATGTGTACACAACTGTAGTGTAGCCTGCTTTGTTTAAACCAAGGGGGGATTGTGACTTGCCTGATGTTCCTGAACTGCAACTCCCAGCAGCCCTAGCAGCATAATCAATGAAGAATCCTGGAATTTGTAGTCCGACATCTTCTGAAGAGTAAGACAATTCCCATCCCTGGTTTTCATTAGCCAACTACATACCATGAACACCAGTGAGAGTTTAGAAGATCATGGATGGGTACCCTGTGGAAGGCTAGGGGACCAGGGGACCCTGAAGGGCCATATCGCCTCACTGTTGGAGAGGGGAAAAGAAGTGGTGTAGATCCTCCTGATGCAACTCTATGGGAAGCCTTTCAGATGGAGAATGTGCTAAATAGGAGCCCTGGTGGTGCAGTGGTTAAATGCCTGTACTGCAGCCACTCACTCATAGACCACAAGGTTGCAAGTTCAATAGTAGCCAGGGCTCAGGCTAGACTCAGGCCTGCATCCTTCTGAGGTCGCTAAAATGAGTACCCAACTGTTGGGGGGCAATGAGACAGCTGTAAACCGCTTAGACATCCCATAGCGTGGTATGAAGCGGTATATAAATGAAGCTGCTTTGTTTTTCCCCAAATTCAACCTGGCAACCTTCATGATGGCCCATGTATTATTGTTACTGAGGTCAATTTTCTAACCTTTTCCTTAGTGTGGGCCAAGAGTGGCAGGAGTTTATATTCAACATCAGCATTCTGTATTAACTAGTGTTTGGAGGTGGTCTTTTGTGGGACCATTTGTTATCATGAAAGAAGGATAACTGGTGACTTTCAGATGTGTGAAATCCTAATGTAGTTTGCTGTATATATTAAGTCTAACTTTAAATATCAGATGTGAAATGTTGCTTCTCTTATTTCTTTAACTTTTAAAAAAGCCTTACTTAGGTTTATGAAAGTTTTGCTGTATGTGAGAGGTAGACCTTTAATGTTGTTTTTCACAGCCTGATCCTACACAATTACACAACCTGATCCTAACCATAATTACTTATTTAACATTTTTAAAAAGCCTTGCTATTGCTCCTAGTAGCAGCTCAACTGACCACACAAAACAACACCATGCCTAGACAAAACATCTGTGGCACAATGCTCTGCTGACTGAAGTGACTGACTGAAGAAAGGAAGAAGATTTTAATTACTTCAGAACCAAATTTTAAATTTCATCAGGCCCTGAAGACTGATTGTTTCACTCTGTAGAGGACACTTTTGCCCTACTCCACAAAATACCACAACAAAACAAACACCAAACCAAACCCAACCAACCCAGGGCCAAATACTTCAGCCCAGGATAAAATTATGTAAGTTCTTTGCATGTCTGATTATCTTGCTTATATTCCATATAACCGTTCTTCATTTAAGAGTAGGGATAATTTTGTAGTCAAGGATTTCATTTGCAATTACAGCTCAATCCAACTTTTTATTTCAAGTGAAACTTTAATCACCCTGAAAAAAAATCAGATCTTGCACAACTCTCCCATCTCCTTGGAAGGGCTTTCTTGTAAAGTTTCCCACCAATCGGGCAATTATGATACTGCAGATGTTTGCTGCACTCTGCTGAAACTCCTTTGGCTTTTAACTCCTCTTTGGTACAGAACAGATTTTGTTTATAAATACAAGAGAACTCTCAAGCAGCTTCACATTTCTTCCTTACAAGGAATCTGAAACTTGCTTGGACTTTGGCATTTGTGTTTCCCAACTGTAATATTATTATGGCAAATCACTGGGCTACATCTGCTAAGTAATTCTCTAGACAAATTGGCATGACAGCAAGTTATTTTAATATGGTAAATTTTAATTTAGAATGGTGCACTTGAACAGAAAAAGGAGGAGGAGGGAAATATCTAAGCTTTTCTTCAATACATAAATCTTGATAGACTAACATTTCCTTCCTTGTCCCAAGGGAAAATGTTACCAGGGAAAAGCTAATTATTCTCACCCCATGTACTATGTGTAAAGAAGTTGTTTTACAGAACTGTTCCCTGGAACACAGAAAGGAGGGGAAGGGACACATTCTCATTAGCTAGTTACACACATTACAAACAGCGTACTGTAGTGGCTTGAGCAATGGACTGTGTCTCTGGGGACCAGGGTCTGAATCCCAGCTCAGCTATGTTAACCCACTGGGTGACCTTGGGCAAGTCACACTCTCTCAGCCTCAGAGGATGACAATGGCAACCCCCCCTGTGAAGAAACTTGTCAAGAAAATCCCATGATAGTTTTGCCTTAAGAGTTGCTATAAGTTGGAAATGATGTGAATGATCACAAAAACAACAGCAGATACAGTACAGAGGGTAGTAGAGGTCTTCTTTCAATGTATTCCATTCTATAACTGTCTTCTACTACCATTTTTCTGGCTATCACTCATAATGTATGCACTGAACATGTTCAGTCCTTACTTGATTATTTTAGGACATTTTCTTCTCTTTTAGGATTTCTTTCCTTAAAGATTTGTTGTTTGTTTGTTTTTCTGCAAATAGCAATAGCAGCTTCATTTATATACCGCTTCATACTGCACTAAGCAGTCTCTAAGTGGAAAGGTTTGGGATCCCCTGGATTTGATTATACTTCCCTTTCTGGAATGGATGGTGCCATTTTGACTATATATGGATCCACACCGAGATAATTATTGTATTAGCATATATGGATTTGTTTATTTAAAGTAATACAAGATAAAATATACTTATGTCTGTTATATATGTAGAGGGAGAAGAAGGAAACTAATACACTGCTTTGATTGATTATGCAGGATAGAGTTTCAATATGATTTTGATTCTTTCCTGTGGCAAGATTGGACAATGGAAATGTGAGATAATATGAAGTGAGGTTAGAGGATTCAGTATGGGAAGTTAGACATTGGAACTGAGAGAGAGGGAGAAGCCCTAGATACGTAAGGAAAAGACTATCATATCCCTTAGAGAGAGAGGAAGTACAATGGTGGCTCCCTCTAAAACAGAGGGGAGAAACAGGGCCCTACTTGGTCCATCAGTCGCTTGTGTGAATTTTATAATGGGGGAAGAAGAGAGAGAAGAGAGGGAGACTGTAGGTTCTTGTTCCTTACAGTTTTGAGTGGAAGCAAGGTAATGGCATTAAACTACCATAAATGAAAGGAAAGTTTAATTTGTTTTGATTATCTGCTTGGTTTTGATGAATTTGTGACAATTTTATAAATAATAATATTTATTTATACCCCGCCCCTCTGTCAAAACAATCGGGGCGGCTTACAACCGTTAAAATTACATCAAGAATAGAAGCTAAAAACTCCAAAAATCCCACCCTCACCTTAAAAAAAAATTAAACTAAACATCCAATTAAAAATCTAGGAGAATCTTAAAAATAACATAGAATTTAAAACGAACATAAACATATTAATTAACCTTGTTGTTATTATTGTTGTTATATTTATTTATATCCCAGCTTTTTTGCAGTATGGAACACAAGGAGGCTTACAACAGTTAAAAAAGAGACATAGCTAAAATATATACCAGATACCAATAGAAGTACAGCACAATTCTGTAATACCCAGCTCCCTTGAGCAGTCAGTGTTCAAAAGCCTGCTGAAATTAAGAAATCTTAACCTGTCTGAAGAAAGGTACCAGGGAAGATGCCAGTCAAATAAAGTTCCATGTTACAAAAATCATAATTAACAGCTTTCACAGAAACAACAAAATATACTTCAGTACACATAGTAGCAAAAGGAAATTCCTCAAGTCATGGTAGGAAGCTGATAATATATCAGCAACAGACTTCTCTGTCTCACTGAGTGAGGTGTCATACTAGTGTCTCTAGAATATTTGTTGTTTTCAGATACCCAATCATAGAAATAGACAGCAAATTATGTGTGAACAGCATCAGATTCCCTCAAAGAAGTCTCATAAGAGCTTCTATGTCATTAGCTTCCATTCAGATACATCGAACAGTTATCTGTATTAGCATGTACTTAATTTAGCAAAGCTGTTTATGTACAGATGACACCAGTGTCTCCCAAGCTGGTGCCTTATAGAGGTATTGAACTATAAATCCCATCATCTCTATGCAGAATGGATGGCGATCCAAACATCTTAAATCCAAAACATCTTGGGCTAACAAAACTATGAGGGAAACTGGTGCACATAGTTCATTTTCATTTTCCAATATCCATCACATGTACTTCCTTCTCCCCATGGGATCTCATTTTCATTTGTGATCTGTAATAACCTCTTGCATTGCATTAGCCTTTTGTATGTAAACATCCTCCTTTCCTCTCAGTAATCATCATATATATATACACACACACACACACATGTTACAAACTGGGTTTTGGCAATGAAATATTCTACCCCTGAGCTTTAAA
Organism: Phrynosoma platyrhinos; assembly: GCA_020142125.1. Classification (NCBI taxonomy): domain Eukaryota; kingdom Metazoa; phylum Chordata; class Lepidosauria; order Squamata; family Phrynosomatidae; genus Phrynosoma; species Phrynosoma platyrhinos. Next base: position 91,617,197 of record CM034703.1, read on the forward strand.
ATCTGCTCAGACTTTCTGCTGTTTTTGTTCCAACAGACTGAAATGGCCACCTGTAGCTTAATAAATATTGGCTAACCATCAGCCACAATGTGTACACAAATCTAGCAAAACTAATCACCAACCAGCTATAGAACTAAGCATAACATCAAATAACAGTAAGAAAGATAGGAAAGATTGAAAACACAAAGGGCTCAAACACATTGGTGCATATAGTGCCCTTTGGCTGCTCCAGCCCCAATCGAGCACTGAGTTGCATGGGATCGCGGCGACTGGACACCGTGGTCCTGAGGCCAGACGCTGCCACAGTCTGGAATGGACTGCTGGCAAGGAGCATTTTCCCTCCACTCCTTTTGTGGCTAGGTTTGAGCCACGTCAGGCAGCCTCAGTGTGGCCTCTGGCTGATCCTGGGGCGTGTATCATCTGCACACCACACCCTCAGATTGGTCTGAAGACAGTGCTTTTTGCCCATCTGTTTCAGGCCAAAATTTCCTTTGAAAGCCTTGTAAAACCTCAGCATTTGGAAATGTTAATTTCATTACTGAGTTATGATTTGACTGTTCAAGCATGTTAATGCAGCTTATGTTATTGTTTGCTATCTTGCCCTTCCTGCATGGTTGCCCATATGAAGAGAACTGCATCTACTTTATATTGGTTGTATTTGGTCCATTCTAGGAGCTAGACTCCCTTCTTAAGTGCTACTTAATTAGCTCCCTACTTAAAGTGAAATCACATGGCTTTTCCCCCTATATGACAAGAATATAAGGCATCATAGCTCACTGTAAAATAGATGCTTGGGTTATAAAGAATCTAAGTTCAACTTTATACATCTCTCATTGAAAAGGATCAAGCCATGTGATGATATGAAAGTCTTCTAACAACAGTGCTAAAGAGCCACAGCCAATCAAGAGTATAGGTCTCACCTGGTGTAAGGCAACTTCCTAAGCTATCTACAAAAAGCAGCTCTTGTAAAAGTATCCATCATGGTGATCCACACAATGCAAATGCAAGCCACCAAAACAAAGGTTTTATCACCAATTTACATAAAGGAACAACTTTATAGAAATGCTACATGAACTATTATCATATGGTTATGATTTGAGTGACAACAATGCAACTTTTTGCATATACAAATGTAAATACAGTGGGGCCTTGCTATCCGCGGACTTGCCATCTGCAGATTTAAGCATCTGTGGATGGCAAGCCCCCGCTGTCCCCAGTGGAAGAGTGTGCATGCAGCCGCATCATCATTAGGGACCATGGCACTTCACCTGAAGTCCCATAGTCCCTAATGGTGGTGAAGCCACATGCATACGCTGCCATTGGGGACAACGGGGGCTGTCCCCTAATGGCAGCACAGCCATGTGCATGTGCCACCATTGGGGACAACAGGACTTGAGGTTCTGTGGATTTTGGTATCCGTGGGGGGATTTAGAATGGATCCCCCACAGATACCAACATCCCACTGTATTCAGGACTTTTCTCAAGTTCCACACATCTTCATTCAATATATGTAAAACCTGCAAACCAGCTCATCCTGGTCTGTTGTCCTCTTTCACAGTGAACACAAAGAATTTGAACTGCATACAGCTGTAACTATTCATACAGAAGGAAGGTCTGTTATCTTCTTTACTTTCTGACCTCTTCCCACACACAAGATGTTAAATTTTTATAAGGTTAAAAGCACTTTCTTTCTATACATACCTGTGGTTCTCTGTCATGTTTGCTAGGGTCTTTTTCATAGCTTTCTGCATAGATCCGGAGGGTAGCCCGTACATGACTAGAAGCACTTAATCTGAAGATGAGTCTGGATGCATCAGAGAAAATTATCCTAAGACCCTTGAGGGGGACAATAATACAGGTATTGGAAGCAGTACAATGTTGAGAATGATTTGCCAATATTCTTTCAATATATTCTCTGCAAAAATGTTTGAACTGCCTCATAGTTATTAATTTAGTATGATTCTATATACTGATATAATTCTGCACTAGCTTTTAACTTGCACAATTGCTTTGGCTATTTTGCTGATTAAAACAGAGAGCATGCACATATTACTGTAGTTGCAGGTGCTATTGATAAGAACTGTTTTATGTATCTGCTTTTAGAGATAGAAAATCAACACCTTTATAACCTAGAAAATTGTGCAATTTGAGATATTGTTCACAAAGTATTTACTCAGCTCTAGTCAGATACAGTTTCACAGGGGGGGAAATCATTGCTTTTCATACCTGTCTTTTGGTCACAGTGCCATCTACGGGATCCACATATTCAAAACTGTTTGCTTTTTGCACAGTGTAGACGTGGCTTCCAACAGCAAACTGTTGATTAGTGAAAGACTTGTCAGTGATCAAAGCTTCCAGGTCTCTCATTATGAAATATGCTGTTCGAGGGTCCAGTGCTTCATAATCAAATCTAGCATTGCAAAAATTAAAAGTACAAAAGAAGCATGTGAAATGTCATTTTTATAGCAATTTATAATTAAAAAAGAAAAATGTTAATTTCACCTGTATTCAGATACATGTATCTGAATGGCAGATCTGGGGAGAAGGATCAGCATCATTGGATATTGTTTCATATCCCATGGAGGAAAGGCATTGCCAGTTATCTTGCCATAAAGCATGACAAGAAAAAGAGAAAGGATTAGCAGGCTCCACTTCCCTTGTCCTCTCCTTCTGGATAGGGAAGTGGATTAGGCCTACAGGGAGAAGGAATGTGAAAGGGCAGACATGAAAGTAGTGAGTGAGAAGGAATTCACTATGGCCATGGATTCACAAAATCTGACCACAGAGGGTGGTGCTCATCTCCATTCCTAAGCCAAAGACCCAGCATTGTCATTGTGATCATGTGGCCAGCATGACTGTACATAATGCTGTTTACCTTCCCACTGAAGTGGTACCTATTTATCAACTTCCATTTGCATGCTTTTGAACTGCTAGGCTGGCAGAAGCTGGGACTAATGACAGGAGCTCATCCCATCATGCAGCACCCGGGCCTCGAAATGCCAACCTGACAATCTTGCAACCAACAGAATCAGTGTCTTAACCACTTGAGCCATTACCACCTTAATGCACCACATCACCTATATAACTTCTGCAATGCAGTGCTAAATGAGCAACTTTCAGCTCCTTTGGCAATGGGTCTACATCAGGGGTAGGCAACCTTTCCCCTTCAAGGGCCGAGGGACTTCAGCTCCCAGAAGCCTCAGCCATGTTGGCCAATAGTCCCATGTTGGCTAATAGCTCCTGGGATTCTGGGAGCTGGTCCCTTGGCCCTTAAAGGGGAAAGGTTGCCTACCCCTGGTCTACATGAACCTTTCCTCCTAAACAACAACCCAAGTTTCTGCTTGGCCCTGTTTTTAAGGCCAGACTCCTGGATCTGAGTTTGACTCCAGTTGCTCAAAGATACAAAACAAAGGGACTATCCTTTACATTCTAATGCACCACAGCAATGTTCATTTTATGCACACAGTAAGATATTGACTACTGAGCCCGGTGTGGAAATGTCTTTAGAGTGCATGAGAGCTGCAATATTGTAATTTATTGTAACTTCAATCATATCACAATGCCAAAGTACAGCTAAAAGAGCTACCTTTTGGGCATTTCTTATGTTGTTTAAACTTTCCATAATATTTTACTCTATTTTAAACAGCCTATTGTATTTTATATCTGCCAGATTATGAATAAAATAATAATGAACTGAAAAAAAGAATTACAGTGTCACTTCTATGGCATTGCATAAATCATACTGCTAGATCAATCTATCTCACTGCCTCAAACCTCAGTTCTAAAACTTGACTCAGTATACTCAGTAGCCACAGGCTGAGGGAGGAAACAGAGAAATGGGGAGGGGGATAGAATGGGCGCATCACTGCAATACTGAACCAAGCACTCTACACTACAACATTTTGTTGTTGGTCTCACTTGTCAAGCTTAATTGACTTTTGATAAGTCACATGTTCTCAGCCTCAGGGGAATGAAATGGGGAAACCTCCTCTGAACAAACTATGTCAAGAAAATCCCATGATAGGTTTACCTTAGGGTAGCCATAAGTCTGAAACCACTTGAAGGCAAACAACAAGAACAAATACTATAAAAAAATAATTATATATTTAGAATATCACCAGCGGTAAAAGATCACCTCCTAGTATATTAATTTGAAGGAGGTTAGGTTCTTTGTCACTTCTCATACTGCTCATACTCATATAGCACTAGAATCACTGTACAAGAGACTACTGACAGACTTGAGACCACTGCATTTGTCAATTAGAACTTCACAGTTAGTTTGTGCTTTGGCAAGAATACACAGACATACAATCACAGTTATTAATGATTTTATAATTACTGAACTGGTACATAAAATTCACTTGGCAATGTACAAAAGAAAAACATTTTTAAAAAATGAAAGTGGCTCTTTTCTAGAGGAGCTATTATTACCTGCAATAGTAGTGACGACCAAATTTTGCCCAGTGTTCTCTGACAATTTCTTCTACACCCTGCTTTCGAGCTGCCATGATTGAGAGCCAAATTAGTACAGCCCAAAGTCCATCCTTCTCACGGATGTGGTCAGATCCTAAGAGTAAAATAGTAAACATGCATTAAGTGCTTAAACTTATGGTGAAAGTAGAAAATGAATATTGGTTTATTTGTCTATGGTACCTCTTAATTCTGTTATAAACATGAATTAAGAATTTTGGCTCCTTATGCAGGAAAATGCAAAAATGCCAGACTAATGATGTTAGAAAACCTCAGCTTAAGAAATTCAATTGAATTCGTACACCTGCATTACTATTTCACCAGTTAAGCAAAGTTTATTTTTTGAAATGTAATTCAAAGTGGTTAGTAAGGAGGAAGAAACGCTTTGTTTTGTAAATCTACTACAAAGCTGAAAACTGTTATGCTTATTTAGTGTGCAACTAACTAAGGGGGGAAGCAGACGAGGGCATCCAGGACGCCCTGGGCCGGCGCGCCGTGGGGCCGCAGCCTTCGCACCTCGGCGCACCGGCGGCATCCCTGGAAGGAGCGCTAAATCAGCGCTCCTTCCTCAAGACAGCGAAAGTGTGCCCTAAACGCGTAGGGCGCACTTTCGCTGTCTTTGCCGCCGCAGCACATGTGGTCACTGCGGCGGGAAGTTGCCCTGGAAGCGCCGGCCGTGCGGAGGGCCGGCAGCTTCCAGGGCGACCTCAGGAAGAGGAAGGAGCGCCGCTCGTGCGGTGGCTCCTCCTCTTCCGGGCCTCGAGGACGACCTTTTTAGTCGTCTGCCGAGGCTCTAAATTTCAAATCTGTGTCAGATTGGATACGAGCCTCCAAGCAGGTTGTGACTAGCTTGGGGTAGATCTGGGGACTCATTCCTACTATGATTTAAACCGATTTGCAAATCAGTTTATATGTGCCTCGTTCACACTGGAAACAATTTTAGACCTGACCGCCTTTGGTTTGAATCGTGGAGAATCGAGGTGAAATGACGTAAATGCAAAAGAATCATGTTTTTTAAAAGAAGGATCATTTGGTGGTTCTTTTGAAAAGAATAAATTTGCAAGCATGTTCAGCAAATGTGAACGATCGCATCACACTTGAGAGGAGGGACTATGGCAGAGGGTTGGAAGAGGGGTGTAATCCATTCCCTCCCTCAGAGTGCTGCCTCAGTGCTTTCCTTGAGGAGGGGGGTTTAGCGTGGTGTATTTTTGAAAATTATTGATGAATTTTGTGATCACTCGTGATTCTCTCTCTCCAGATCCTGTGGTGTTTTCAGAGGGAGGGAGATACCCATTGGGGGGCTTCCAGGGATGGCCCTCCCCTTGGCAAAGGACCCCCCTCCATACACACACAACTCTCTTCCACCTCCAGCCCACTTCCTCCCTCTCTGTCAGCCCAACCCCAGTGATCCCCCCAAAAACACCACTCCATACCCCACGCAAGAAAGGTCCAGGAGCAGGCACAGAGACCCCCATCTCTGCAGAGAGGTCCAGGGGGACCTGATGGCTTCCTTTACCAGGATCTGTCCCCCATTTCAACCTCCTCCTGTCCAAGAGGAATTACAAAAAGACCCCCCTCCATCTTCAGCAGCACTAAGCATGCATTTCTATATGACTGCTTCCAGCTATTATTTTGGTCATGTCCTACATACTCCTCTGAATGTCCTCCATTCTGAGCATATCCTTAGAGAAGCCCTGCATTAACATTCCTAGGAGTGATTTTTGGGTTTTTGATTTGGGAACATCCCCCTTTATTATTTTTTCCCCTGGAAGGTCCTCCAATTAAGAATCAAGCACTGACCTTTCCTGGAGAGCTTTGGGCTTTGATTTGGGAACGTCCTCTATATTTTCCCTCTGGAAGGTCCTCCATTTTGAGCAGGACTAAGAGGCATGCACTGACATTCCTAGCCATGTTTGTGCTTTGATTTGGGGACATCCTCCATATATATTTTTTTCCTGGACAGTCCTCCATTTTGGGGAGTGGGGTGCCTGGTCCTTCCAGCCCTCTCTTCCCCCTTCTCCCTCCCTCCTTCCTCCTCCTTATCTGCCCCCTGCACCTGTCCTGGGTCTGCCTTCCTCCTCTTCCTTCTCCTCATCTGCCCCCTACATCTGCCTTGGGTCTGCCTTCCAAATATTGACATTCCAAGGAGAGCTTTGGGCTTTGGTTTGGAAATGTCCTCCATTTTGAGCAGGACTAAGAGGCATGCACTGACATTCCTAGCAGTGTTTTGGGCTTTGGTTTGGGGACATTCTCCATATCTATTTTTTCCCCTGGATGGTCCTCCATTTTGGGGGGTACCTGGTCCTCCCAGCCCTCCCTTTCCCCTTCTCCCTTCTTCTTTGCATCACCGATGATGCATGATATCATCCAGGGTAGGCAAACTGTCCCTTTTAAGGGGCGAGGGACTTCAGCTCCCAGAATCCCAGACTATTGGCCAACATGGCTGAGGCTTCTGGGAGCTAAAGTCCAAAATCCCCAAGAGGGCCAAGTTTGCCTACCCCTGTAACATTTAAAAAAACAGGATGGATCAATTGCAACTGATACTGAACATGCATTTTGTAGCAATGCAAATCTAGTGGGAATGACAATCGTGTCAAAAAAAGACACGAATGCATGGAATAATGAAATAATTTGCTTCTATAGTGGGAACTATGCATCGGCCTGAATCAATTCAGTGACTCGGTGTCAATGCAACTCGCAAACCAGTTTAAATGCAAGTGGGAATGAGCCCTAAATTTGGCAAGTGAACAAGCTATTCATGGTCAGGGATTATATTTTGCATTCTCAATGTCTACTATATTCTTTGGTCTGAGAACTGCATGTAAGAAGTTCATTTTGCCACACTTAGGTTTGTTACACACCTAGAAGTTGCTTCCTATCTAGTTTCCATAGTCTCTGTGTGTGTTTTGGTTTTTTATTTCTCACTACATGGGATCTGTGTACATTATATATTTCAGTTTCATTTAATTAGAAAACCCATTGATGTGGATTTTCCAAAAAAAATCTGGGAAATTGGGATTTCCCGCCACAATAGGTCTCACTTTACATGGCCCTCCTTTGCCATTTTAATGCCTGAGTTTATGAGAGCTACTTTTGAAGCTCTTCACAATCCATTTTTGTTCTTACCACCATTCACAGCCTTAACTACCTTACTATTCATTCCTAACTCCAGACCATTTATGAATAAGTTTGAAAGCACTAGACATGAGCTATTAAATGTTATTTTTTGGAGTACAACTCCCTGAATGTGTCAATATGGGGTTATGCTGGCATGACTATCCTTTGAAGTTTAGTCTAAAAATGAACTTTTACAAGCTCTGTGCTGGTCATAATACTGATCTCTGAGGAACACTGCTGCTTTCATATTTCCATTGTCCATATATTCCTACTGTCTGGTTTCTGTTCTTTAATGAATTTTGAGTCTTTAAAAGGATGCCTCCCCTTACTCCATGGGTACAAAATTTGCTCAAAACTGATGGGAGTCTTTGCCAACATACTAAATTGGAGGTCAAATAAAGAGTTCCAATAAAATTATTGTGATGCCAAAACTTGCCTAATATTATATTGCTATATGTTTGTTGTTATTAATGAACTTTATGAAACAGTGATTTTTGTGGAGTAGGGGGGAGAAATGAGAAGTTTTCCACAGGAAAATTAAGCACTGGAAAATTTTCTACCCATAGCACAGAGAGATAGACATGCATTATAACAAATGTCAAACATATGATGAAAGTTAACATTTACATGCAGCTTTCATCAATGTTCAGACAATGTATGTCTTTAACACATCTTGGGCATATGCCAGTCTGTTCCGACAATCACTTTTTGGGTTACTTTGTTTTCTCCATGTAATATTTACTGAGGCTTTTCTACATCCAGTAAAATAATACAATAATATATAAAATAATTTTGTTTTTAAAAAACAGAACAGAAAAATAAGAAAGAAAAAAGAATGAATACAAATAAGAAAAGCAGAGGGGGACTGACTCTATAGCAGATTTCCTCCTATAGTCAATCCTTCACACTCTACTGGTCCTCTGTCTAGGTCTTTCACTCCAGATTTCGTTGCTTCCTCCTCTGTGTATTCCAAATCCCCAGCTTCCATTGTGTCATCATCCTCCAATCCAAAGTTTAATATAAGGTTCACTTTTGGGATTGCATCTGACAGTCACGAACTGAGTAACAAGAATGAATTAACATCTATCTCTCTCTCTAATCCCAAAATATGGGCTTAAGCCTGGCACAGCATGATTTTGCATTACTTTGCCATGAACACTGGATCACGTCACCTCCTTGTAGAATGTTAATATGAAACTTCCTGATAGGAAGAAAGAAGTTTAATTTCCCAAGCTCAAATAAAAAGTTACTCCCATTTTGAATTTGATAATGGTTAATTTCTTTGACTTTTTCTCTCTACATAAATATGCATAAAATTTGCAACTGAATTGCATAATATGAAAATTGAATAAATAAAGTGTGGATTCTCTTTGCAGATTTCAAATATACACGAATTTTAATTTACTAAAATTTTTATCAGTAGAAGTAGTATTTCAGCCTACTGCTGAGAATTAAAGAAGTATTCAAAAAACAGTTGAAAAAATGAATACCAAAATATTTCTCTAGTGTAAAACTATTGTTCCCATTCTCAATGCAATAAATCATACAGGCAGTCAATTGGCATTAATGCCAATCTATAAAAAGAAGCATCTAGTCATATGCCAGCAAATGCCTGAGCGGAGAGGAACATCTTATTATTTATCACATCAATAAAACACTGGTAAAAATTTAGGGTGACCTCTGTAAGTGTTGGCATGATGTGGGTTTGATATCTTTATATTTGATATCTTTATAAATAGTATCAGTTTATATTTCATCTGTTAAATTTAGCAGTCTTGACATGTTCTAAATACTCTAAATAAAAATAATGTAGAGTGAAGAAATATAGAGTATAGGGCAATGAATGTGAAAGGCCTGGATGGAGAAAGTGAAATAGAAAAATGGAAAATGTCAAGAAGGTGGGGCATTGGATAGCACTGTGGATATAGAGATCCACTGTACCACACTTAGGGTTCATTCCCACTTGCATTTAAATTGGTTTGTGAGTCGCATTGACACGGGTTGCTGACTCGATTCAGACCAATGCATAGTTCCCACTATGGAAGCAAATTATTTCATTATTCCATGCATTTGTGTCTTTTTTGACACAACTGTCGTTCCCACTAGATTGTCTGACATGATTGTCATTTCCTGGACCTCTCCGCAGAGCTGGGGTCACTGCACCTGCCTCCGGTCCTTCCTTGCATGGGGTGTAGGGAGATGTTTTTTAGGGGATCACTGGCACTGGGCTGACAAAGAGGGAGGAAAGGGCTGGAGGTGGGAGTTGTGTGTGTATGGAGGGGGGTCTTTTGCCGGGGGAGGGCCACCCTAGAAGCCCCCCCCCATAGCTCCCTCATCCCTCTCCCTCTCTCCAAATGTGCCACAGGGTCTGGAGACAGAGAGAGAATTGTGAGTGATCGCAAAATCCATCAATTTTTTTTTAAAAAAACATGCTAAATCCCCCTCCCCGAGGGGGAGGCAGCGCTCTGAAGGGGGGGGGATGACGGATTTTCCCAAAACCTGGGGAAGGATGGGTTACACCCCTCTGCCAATCCTTTGCCATAGTCCCTCCCCTCAGGTGTGATGTGATTGAGACCTGAGCATCGTTTACATTTGTTGAACATGCTTGCAAATCGATTATTTTCAAAAGAACCACCAAATGATCCGTCTTCAAAAAAAGCAATTCTTTTGCATTTGACTCACTTCACCTCGATTCGCCATGATTCAAACCAAATGCAGTCAGGTCTGAAATAGTTTCCAGTGTGAACGAGGCACATATAAACCGATTTGCAATCAGTTTAAATCATAGTGGGAATGAGCCCCTAGAGCCTCATCTTTTCCACCCAAATTCCTTTTCATGCATTCCTCTTTACAGGAGGGAAGCCTCCTCTCCCACAGTTTCCTTCCTCCATTCACATGTCTGGGCAAATCCTCTGTCAAGAGTTGCTGAATTATCCCAAAAATACTGTTGGCTTATAAAAGCATAGTTCTACTTCTGTTTCCTTATTTAGGACTTTTTACTATCTAATTTACTGCACAAGGGCCTGACTGTGATTCACATAAGCTAGGAGATGAAGTAAAAATTATTTCTATTACTTCCAAAAAGGATTTAATCAAATATATAAATCACAAGTAAGCCTCCTTAATGTTGACTAACAGTTCGCTGGTGAGATCAGGTGAATAAAGGCTGTGACTTCCACCTTGTATTTCAAAGTCTAAGTCACTGTTCATAATACTTGCATTTTCTAACTTCATTTGACAAACTGCATTTTTCTACTACAAAAAAGGAAGAGGTTACAACAGCACTGGTTGATCAGCTGACAGAGAATAGGTCTGGGAAACCAATGAGACATTAAAAAGAAAAAAAGAAAAGAAAAGAAAAGAAAGAAAAGAAAAGAAAAGAAAAGAACTCTTGTCTTTTTATAGCACAAAGGATACTGGAAGAAATTCCTCTCTTTAAAAATATCCTTCTATCTATCTAACATTTTTTACATTAGTGCAAGATTTCAGCTTACATATTTTCAAAAGAGAACAGTCCCTTAAATGGCATCAAGCTGTAATGACTGCTGGTTACAGAGACACAGGTTTGTAAGATTTATCTTATTTATATCACAGGAAAGGTCATCAACTTATGGTACATTAGAATGTTTTCAACAATAAAACCATAAAATTGCCAGTGTCTGACTCTCTATATAGGGCACAGAAAAATTATCCCTGATATTGGCTCAATTGCCAAGTGTGTGGAAATGTAGAGACAACAAAAGCCAACATTTTAATGTTTAACCCAAGTTTGTTTTAATTAGTGTCTAGTTTAATACTCTTTTAAGGGTGGGTGGGTATTGGTCTTTGAATCTGTAATTTATGTATTTTTAACTGTTGTTAGCTGCCCCGATTGTGCTCAGAGGGGCAGGGTATAAATAAAATTTTATTATTATTATTAAAAGACAAAAGCTTAGATTGTTAAAAATGCAATTACTATGTGAAAGCCCCCTCGTGTTTTTCTTAATTTCTGTATTTTTCGTCTTCATAAATTCTCTTTATATAAACTAGCATGTGCTTACTATTTAGTGTACATGATACCAGGAGCTCCCTGAAGACGACAAAATCTTTTCCCATTATAATGAGAAAGGCTACTATCAGCCTATATTCCATATGTAGATCTGAGGTTTGCTTTCTTTCCTATGAGACAGTGGAGTCCACAACTTCCATGTGACAAAATAGTCAAGATAGATGCTCATTTCTTTCCTGCTAGTCTGCTCTATTGAAAAGGGGAAATGTTTATCTGTCTTCTACTTTTAAACTCTTTTAAACTCTTTTAAACTGTTTTTACTTATACACTACCTTGGTATCCTAAGATATAAGCGGGATATAAATATAACAGCAACAACAATATTAATGGATGTTTTCAAGTTCAAGAACATCACCCTGAAACACAGGGATTCACTTTGCATGTGAGATCTTATCTTGAGCCCAATATATTCAATAGGGGATTGGTTATAATGAACTCATTTGCTATTTCCTCAGGCCAATGGGTTCAGGGAAGCTGAGGTGTGCAGACAGACAACATCAATAAATTGAATAAATATGGCCACAGATTTATTGGCTAGGGGCTGTAAGTTTGACATGGCATTTCGCCAGACCAGTTATTGCGCAGCTTTGTGTTGGCCTATAGTTATCTTAGAGGCTCACCTGCTGGAAACACTGGGGAGTGGCGGAAGTACCTGTTATTTGCTTTTCTATGAAACACAGTAACAGAAATATAATTCCAAGAAGCAATATATTTCTTAGAAGACTTACAAAAAATGAACTACCTCACTCAAAATTAAACTGTCTGAACTTCTGTATCCAATCAAATGAACAGGCTGAAAACTTTTTGTCCCAGCATCAGATCCTACTGTCCTCCTTCCCCTCTCCTAAACATTTATAACCTACATTTTTCAGATTTCTTGGGAAATACTCCAACCAGATGATGACTGCTAGAATATTTGTTTAAATTTCTTTTGGCCAAATGACTTGTTCTTCATAAGAGGTGGACTTATGAAGAACAGGACAAAAAGAGGGAAGTAAAATAAATAAATAAGATACTGCCTTTGTATTTAAGTACTTCTGCAACCTTCTAGAAATTTTATTTTCAAATACAGAGGATGTTATCCCCTTGGGAGTTTCTATTATTATTATTATTACAATTTAAAAGCACAGCATAATTAAAAATATACAAAAATGATATCCATATGTGGATATGATCATATCCAAATGTGACCTCACTGGGATGACATTTGAAGCTTTCCCTTTAAAGCAGCATCTTGCCAGATCTTAAAGCAATGTTCAATTTCCAAAGTAAATTATACTTTGGATCATTTGTACATATTCTAAATGTTCTGCTTTGCTACAAACTATATACAAAAGCCAGTGAACATATCAGTTTAATTTAGACATGAGGTAGGAAGTACTCCTGAAAAATGACAGAGCAGCCAATGTAAAGTTAGAGTCCAAACAGACGGGGAAAAAAAGCCCACTTCCAGGCATCATCAGAGTGTGGCATTTAGACGTCCCGTGTCCCGATGATGGCCGGAAGCCGTCTTGAAGCTGCCCAGCTACCCAGATGTGAGTAGCTTCATGATGCTCTGGCGGTGCAGTGTTTATATGGAGCATTTTAAAGCTGGCTTCAAGCCACAGCAGGGCAGGAAAAAACGGCTTTTTGCTGGACGAAAAAGGAGCAGATCTTATCAGTTCCTTTTTCGGCTGGCTTCCAGGTGGATTGGGGCCACGGCATCTGTTCACCGCAGCCCAAATCTGTCTTCAGTAGGGGCAACCCGTCTGTTTCCCACCTTAGTGAGGGCAGCTCCTATTCAATATTTGCCTCTAATGCACTTGGAATAACTGTTTTCTAAAGGACAAGAAAATATTAATTTTGTATTGTAAAAAGCTTTGGCATTTGTTGTTGCACACATTCAACTAAAAATATTCCTACAATATACAATTTAACTGATGGTCAACATGGTCACATCATGCATGCTTTCGCTATTGCTAAAAGACTTAATACTCCAAGGTGGAAAGATAAACATTCACCATCTATCATTCAATAATCAGGAGTTCTCACTGATTTAGCTACACATGAATGTGTATTTTATAGATGAAAACTTGAAGAAAATGTATTTTTAGAAATATGGTGGTCCTCCAGATGGAGTAAATGTTGCTGATGGCTGTTGCTGTAGTTCTCAGATTTTTACAAAATAACCAGATGGAACTTCTGTTGCCCTGGATTACTCAGTGGCAATTCCTCACATCTGCAGCAACATTCTAGGATATATCACAACAACAACAACAACAACAACAGGAACTTCTGTGGTTTCATATTTGCATGGTTGACAAATGTTTTGTTTTGTTTATTTATTTATTTATTTATTTATTTATTTATTTTTGTTTTGACGTATTTTCTGACGTATAAGACGACTGGGCGTATAAGACGACTCCCAACTTTAAAACTAAAATATTAATGTTAAAATATAGAGTTTGGGATATACTTGCTGTATAACGGGGGGAGATGAGAAACTGTTGAGGGGAAGGACTGCCAATATGCTAGGTGATGCATTCTGGGTTATGTACAATTTGCATCGAAGTAAGTGACCCTGGGCATGTCACACACTCTCAGCCTTGAGGATGGTAATGGCAACCCCCATTTAATAATAATAATTTGAAGAAACATGCCAATAAAACCCCATGATAAGCTTGCCTTAGGGTCGCCATAAGTTGGGAAGGACTTGAAGACACACAAGAACAACAAAAAAGTCTGCAATTGTTTCATAGGTAGTACATGGGAATAAGAGCCAGTGGTTTGAGTATTGGACTACCACTCTGGAGACCTGGGTTTGATTCCCCACTCTGCCATGAAACCCACTGGGTGAACTTGGACAAGTCACACACTCTCAGCCTCAGGGGAAGGCAATGGCAAACCTCCTCTGAACCAGTCTTGCCAAGAAAACCCCAGGATAGGCGTTCACCTCTTATCTGCTGCTGCTTCTTCCTCCTGCCTCACACCACACCACCTCTTCCTTCTCCCCCTCTCTTCCTCCTCCTCTAACCTGGAATTCCTCTCTTCCTCCTCTTCCCGCCATGCCACCCCTTCTTTCTCCTGCTCCTCCACCCGGTGTATAAGACAATCCCCAACTTTGGAGAAGATTTTTCCTGGGTTAAAAAGTAGTCTTATACACCAGAAATACAGTATTTTTATCCCACTTTCTCCAAAAGTGGTTCCTTAGCCGTTCCTCCTCCCCAGTGCTAAAAGGAGGGAACCTGGGTGTTCTCTTACAGTTTACATAAAATGATTTATAGAACACCACTTTTTTTTAAAGGAGTGCCCATAACAGGTCTCAAAACTTCCAGATTCAATAGGTAGGCAGAAGCACTGAAGAGATGTGAGTGATTGGCCAAATTGCCTGTGATATCATGCAGCTTCCTTCACACCTCCACCTGCACTGCCTTTGACAGGGATTAAGAAAGCTAAGTATATGTGAGGCTGCAAATGAACATGGAGCAACACAAAATGGCAATTCTCATCAGCAAATGAGGACATCTATTGTAAGACCACTCAGTTTTCTGTAACAGTCTGGAAGAACCCACAGTTGTCTTATATTAAAGTACATGCCTACTCCACAGTGCTATTCTGTTTACTTCCTTTCTTCTTCTTCTTCTCTCTTTTTCTCCCCTTTTCTTTGTAATGTATTTTAAAAATCCAATAGTTACTTTAAAAAAAACCAAACTTCCACTATCTTACTTCATCCTATAATTTTATATCAATAATTTCTTAAACTCTTAGAGGGGGGGGGATTGCACCTGCAGATGTACTCAAGTTGTAAGTGTAGGGTAATTTAAGTTTCCTAAGGCTTCAGCCTTTGATAAGGAAACAAAAAATATTAAATATCAAAAATGTCAAAGCCAAGCCTGTTTAAATTAGCAAAGTAGCAGAAATGAGCCTTTGTCTAACTATGCGTCTCTAAGAACTGAGACTGACTCCAAAAACAACACAAGTAGCTTGTAGTTCAAACAAAAGTTTACTAATGGCTTTAATTTATATTTACACACAGGCTATATACTAATCTAGCAAGTGAATAGTTGAGGTAAAAAGAAATCTTTATCTCACCATCTTTCCAAAGAAAGTTGAGAGAGGAGGAAGATGGAAAACAAACAGTTCAATTGAACATCTTTGAGAGAGAATGTCTGCTTGTCCCAAACAGGGTGTGACCCAAATCACATGGTCAGTTTGAATGAGAAAGAGAGGAGCTTGCATGCAGGAAATCCCTATCTAGTGAAGTAGGGCAAAAGAGAATGCAAAAATCTTCCAACAGTTAAGAGTCTAGATGTGTAACATTTTCTTGCTCATTAAGAAAGCAATTAGTTAAAATACATTAAACATTGTATCAATTTGGAGTTTTAGCTTTCATCTTGCCACTGTTATTAGTGAAAAGACAAATATTGTCAGGAAGACATCTGCAGCAGGCTTGACCCAATGACTTTATGAATGCCTCCCAGTCATAACTGAAAGAACATCTTTTTAAGAAGCACACACCAATATGTACAGGTGGAAAGTCAGTGTGGTGTGGTGGTTTGAGTGCTGCACTATGACTATGAAGACCAAGGTTTGAACTCATTCATGGAAACTCACTGGGTGACATTGAGGAAGTTACACTCTCTCAGCTTCATAGGAAGGCAAAGACAAACCTTCTTGAACAAAATCTTGCCAAGAAAACCCTAACAGGTTCACTCTAGGGCCATCAAAAGCAGGAAACAACCTGACTGCATACAAGAACACGTATAGGCACTAATTATACCAAAGTGTAGGCATGGCAAAAAACAAGTCTCCAGGAACAGATGATATTCCAATAGATAGAACTGTTGCAATTCACATTGACAGAGGCAACTCTAGTGCTAACCAACATATGTCAACAGATATGGAAAACAAAACAATGGCCAACAGATTGGAAGAGATCAATATACATCCCCATCCACAAAAAAGGAGACACAAGAGACTCCAGCAACTATCAAACCATAGCACTAATCTCCAAAGCAAGCAAAATTATGCTCAAAATTCTGCAACACAGACTCCAACCATACATGGAGAGAGAAATCCCAGAGGTCCAAGTGAGGTTCAGGAAAGGAAGAGGCTGTAGGGATCACATTGCAAATATACAATGGCTCATGGAGCACAGCAGGGAGTTTCAAAAGAAAATCAGCATGTGATTTATAGACTATAGCAAAGCCTTTGACTGCATAGATCATGAAAGGCTATGGAACGCCTTTAAAGACATGGGAGTGCCAACACATCTGAGTCCTGATAAGGAATCTGCACTCAGGACAACAGGCTACTGTCAGAACAGAACATGGAGAAACAGACTGGCAAAGGGGTCAAACAAGGCTGCATCCTATCACCCTATCTGTATATGCAGAACATAATGTAAGGAAAGCAGGCTTGGACACAGAAGAGGGAGGAGCGAAAATAGGAGGAAGCAATATCAACAATCTATGCTGACAACACCATAATACTAGCAGAAAACCTCCCAGACCTGGAACAACTACTAAGAAGATCAAAGAAGAAAGTGCAAACACAGGCTTACTGTTGAACATAAAGAAAACAAAAATAATGACCACAGAGAACTTACATACATTCAAACTAGACAAGGAGGAAACAGAAATAGTAAAAGAGTTCTCATATCTGGGATCAAACATTGATTGGAATGGGAATTACAGCCAGGATATCAGAAGAAGATTAAGAATGGGGGTGGGTGGGTGGGTGGGGTGGCTATGAAAGAAGTAGAAAATATCCTAAAATGCAAAAACATACAACTCAGCACAAAAGTCAGAATCCCATGCAAGCAAAATTAAGCCACTGTATTCCCTGTTACCATGTATGGATATGAGAGCTGGATAGTTAAGAAAGAAGATAGGAGGAAAATCAACTCATTTGAGATGTGGTGCTGGAGGAGAGTGCTGAAAATTCCATGGGTAGCCAGAAAGACAAACAAATGGGTCCTAGAGCAGATCAAGCCAGAAA
>CM034703.1:91639774-91658984 GCA_020142125.1 Phrynosoma platyrhinos
TGGAGAAGCTCCAGTAACAATTTCTGGAATATTGGTGGACATCAGGGAGGAAGAATAGAACCTCATCTAGTCACAGCAAGGACACTGACAACAGAGAGAGCGAGAATAACACAATATCCAATTGTTATGACCCAGAAGACATGCTGTGTGTAAACGTAATGTTTCAGGTTATCAGTATGAAACATGTGATTCTTGATGGAATTCCAGAGAAAACAATGGTGGCTGGTGTAATGACTAGAAGACTAGTCATAGCATAATAAAGTAAAGGGATTTCACACTGTAAGTGGAAAGAGATCCCTGTGAAATGTTATCCCATCACGTGATGTCCTGTAGAAGTTGATAATTAGCAATATAATGTTGACTTGTCATGAGTGGTTCATGAGTGAGGAAATTTAAAACACGGGAGCTGGAAAGATGTTGAAGCCACAAGCCCAGCTCCTAGCCAGGTGAGAAACCCTTTATCGTATAGACCTGGGGTGCGTGATGAAGCGTGAAGCGTGCTGTGATAGAGCACTATAACAGGGGGGAGCACAAGGTTCCCTGTAAGAGAGAAAAATCCCAGGACTTCTGCAAAGAGCATAGTTAGCCTTGGCCAAATTGCAGATGGGGACCTGAATTATCACCACCTCTTCAAAAAGACGCCTTGAGACCAGAGGCTCGGACAAACCAGATGTTATGATATCAGTCAACCTGGAGGGACGGGACAAGCGTGCACGTCCCAAGATCATGAAGAGTCCACAGGGGTGGACAATCTGTGAGATGGAGGCTCAGATCGCAGGGATGTCTCCAGAGGGATTTTCTGGCAGGTGATGTTTAATCAGTTTCCTCCAGGAGTACGCTCCGAAAGAAAAATTCTCCCCCTGTAGGGCAAAGCCGAGCTTTGCCAAGCACACTAGAGAGGTGAGCGGCCATTTTAGAAATTTTTCACCTCAGCATATGAAAAAACTCTACCTCAAAAATAAAATTCGAATGTAAGATTGTGATTCTTACAGAAATAGCAGCGCTCCTCTTAAAATGAGAAGAATGATGGACCTTAGCCAAGCACAAAGCAGGGCAAGCGGCCATAAAAGATAGATAGATAGATAGATAGATAGATAGATAGATAGATAGATAGACAGACAGACAGACAGACAGACAGACAGACAGACAGATAGATAGATTCATATCTCTATATCTCTATCTAGCAATAAAAATGGCCTTAGAGGCTTTGGCAAGCACGCCAGAAAGGCAGGTGACATTAAAATAGTTTTCCTCTAGGAGTACTCCGAAAGAAAAATTCTCCCCATTTTGGGTATAAAGGAGCTTTGCCGAGTACACCAGAGAGGCGAGCGGCTATTTCAGAAAAAGATTTACATGAAAGAATACGATTGTTACAGAAATTGCTGCACTCCTCTTAAACTATGGACAACGATGTAAAATACCACCAAAACGCAGACTGATCCTGTCAAAAGTAAATTTTAAAGTGTGACAGGAAAATGAATCTCTGAACAGTTCCTCTAGATGTTGTTGCTGCAGCGGATAAAAGGAACTGAGGGCTTAGGTGGGAAACTGGCCAATAAGGCACTTGGAGAGTGGGTGGGGCTACCGCCAAAATGCTTCTAGTAGCTTTAAGAAGTTTCCAAAGTTGCTGCGCATGCGCAGACAAAACCCATTTGTGTGATTCACAGAGACCACGAAGAAGAAAGACTATGTTTATAGCACCCCCCAAATCTACAAAGCGTGTAAGTCCATCAATCAATTGCTCATATGTTGTAACCCACCATCTTATGTTAAAAACACCCTAAAGCACTTATGTTGTTCACTACAGGCTGAGACTCCCTTATCTAGAATTCTGGAATCTGAAATAATCAAAACCAAAATGCTTTTCATGGTTGGCTGAGATAGTAACACCTTTGTCTTCTGGTGGTTCAATGTATACAAATTAGTTTCATGCACAAAATTATTAAAAATATGTAGTTGTCCCCCTCAATTCACGGGGAATCTGTTCTGGACCCACCCACCCCACAAATTGAGAAAAATCACAAATATTCAAGGCCCATTGGTTATAATGGGTACGCAACCCATTTTGTCCCTCCTTGCTTGCTGTCTGCATAGGACCAAGACTGTGGACTCCAATTCGGCAAACAGGGAGGGACAAGTGTATAAAATACTTCAGGCTATGGTGTATAAGATGTGTATGAAAAATAAATGAATGCCATGTCTATATTTGGGTCCCATCTCCAAGATATTATGTACTTTATTACCGGTATGTATGTATATGCAAATACAGATATTCCAAAATCCAAAATAATCCAAAATCCAAAACACCTGAAATCCAAACCATTCAAAATCCAAAACATCTGAAATTAAAACATGAAGCATTTTGGATAATGGATACTCAACCTGTAGAAATTGTTGGGAGGTAAATAAATTGAAGAAGCACTGAGGATAATACCACACCAAAGGATTTCAGTGAGAACAGAATGAAATAAATCAGGGGTGGGCAATTGTGTCAAGGTGGGGACCACTTTTCAAGACTGCTGCAACACTGCTTTAATTGTTATGGCTCCTTCCTATGGAATCCTAGGATTTGTAGTTTGTTTTGGCACCAGAACTCTCTCACAGAAAGGCTAAATATCTCATAAAACTACAGATCCCAGAATTCTACAGAACTGAGCCATGGCAGTTAAAGTGGTGTCAAACTGCATTAATTCTGCAGAGTAGATGCAGCCCAAGTTGGTTAAGTGATTCACTTTGACTTATTTTCAAATTTATTTTGAAAATAAATAATAGTTTATTTAAATACATTTTTGAACTTTATCAGCTTTATTAAATGTATTATTAATAAAACTAATTCCAACAAAAAAAATAAAAAATGAAAATTTTGGCATTGCTGTTTTAAGATAATAGTTCTCCATTGTTCTTTTAAGAAGGCTTGCCTTGCCACTCGCAATAATCTGTAATGCCTTCTCAACTGCTTCTTAATTTAAAGAAGAGGCAGTCTTGCTCTATAAAATTCCTAAATGCAGTATTTCAATAAATGTATTGATTTCTAAATAAATGTTTCCCCTCTTTAATGAACTGTTTCTCTCTTACAGTTTCACCCATGTTTAAACAGGCAATGTTCCTCAATAAATTCTTTTCCCTCTGTAGAAGGCAGTTACCACAATACTTTCCCTCTTCCCATGCCAAGCTTTCTCTACTCTAGTGTCCTGATGCATTAGGAATGTGTGAGCCATGTTAAGACAAACACTATGAGAACACCATAATGTCATATAAGAATGCAAGCAACATTTCTTTCTCCGGTTCCTCAGATCTTAGTTAAGATTTCTGAATTAAGATGATTAACTTGCTGGTTTATTTTTCCTTTGTTCTAAATGCTGAACTCTGGTGTTTGTACTGCTCATCTGACCCTGTTAACATTTTAACAGTGGCAGGTCTATGAAATAGATGTTTCGCTTCTGGATATTTTCACTCTGCATGCACTCTGTTTCCTTAAAAGGCATCAAGTGCATATTGCAAGAGTGGTACCAAACAACTGCCAATCCCCCATATATGGTTAAGTATTACAGCTGTTACTCCCAATGTCTGCTACCAAGTGTTACTTCTATCATCTCTAATGTATGAACTGAAGACAAGCACTGGAATGGAAGGTCTTAACACATAGAACAGATATAACCAGGACATTTCAGAGAGATAAGTAAGACAATTGCCAAATGGCCTTCTTGAAGCACTGCAATATAGAAAATATTGTAAGGTTTAGATGAAATCAAGAAGGTAATTATTCTTGGGAGGCAACTACAGAGCAAATAGCTCAAGCAAACAAGCGAAGGCTTAGCCTCACTTAATGGAATCAATGCTTGATATTATTAGCATGTCAGTTGCCTACATTTTCACAAAAAAAAAATGGCACTTGGAGAATCCTTGTGATTCTTAAGAAAAATTGGATTCTAACCAAAAATTCAGCATGAGCTCTAAGGGCCTTTGCAGACTGCCAGAAATAGTGCAAATTGAGTCCACTTTAAGGCTTAGGTTAGTGCTAGGGAATCATGTGAATTTGGGGTTTTTTTCCTGAGACATTGAGCCTTCTCTGTCAGAGAGCTCTGGTGCCACAATAAACTACAGTTCCCATGATTCCCTAACCCTAACCCTTAAAGTGGACTCAATTTGCACTATTTCTAGCAATCTGCAAAGGCCCTAAGCTCATGATGTGCAGCATGGCTCAAATAAAGGATATCAGAAAACAGTTATCAAGATAACTAAAGGCTCTGGAAAAATGATTTTGTACAGAATTCTGTACACCAGCATTAACAGGAAAATTTAGATGAGAGTGTGCTGGAAGTTAGTACTCAGTATTAAACCTACTGGATCTCTATGGCTGTTAACCTATAGCAGGCCTTCTAGAAAGTGTTGCAGTGTTCTAGCATTCCTCTCCATTGGCTATGCTAGCTAATGCTACTGGGACTTGCAGTGCAGCATATGGAGGGCCATAATTCCCATTCCTTTTTTAAAAAAATTCTTGTCATATATATTGTCAATTCTTGTCATATATTCTTGTCATATATATATATATATAATTATTTTAACATATATGCTCCCTCCCCCCCCCCCCCCCCCCCGGCTTATTAGAGATTAGATTCAATACACTATTTACAATTAGAAAGTTGCATTCGATGTGTGGGATATGGCTTTAATTACATTATTGATCTCATTGTACTTTGTATTCCCTTTGACCTTCTCAAGCAGAATTTCCCAACCCAAGTTCCAAGTTTCTTCTCTCCTTTCTCCAGTATATTTTAATCTTCTATCTCTAATAATATCTAACAGCAAGTTATCTGCCAAATACTTATCAACCTTGTTCAAGTTCCAATTTTTATTTTTTCCAATCCTGATACTATCACAGCCTGTGCTGCTTTTAATATATACTTTACTACATTTTCTTCATTATTATTCATTCCCTTATTCTTCAAATTTAATGTTATACAATTCTCTTTGCTCAAATGAACAACCTTGCCTAATATTTTATTAATCTCTCTTATCGCTTCACCCCAAAATTTCTGAACAAAAGCACAGTTCCACCACAAACGTATATAAAAACCCTTGGACCCACCGCAATGCCAACACTTTTGCTGATAGGTTTTTACTGAAAAATGCTAAATGAGAAGGAGTCCTGTATCCTATCAAGTATATATCCTATGAGGCACAACTTAGGGAAGTGGGTATGTTTAGCCTGGAGAAGAGACAGTTAAGAGGTGATATTTGAAAGGATGTCATGTTGAGGAGGGAGCAAGCTTTTTTTCTGCTGCTCCAGAGAACAGGACCCGGAACAATGGATGTAAGCTACAGGAAAAAAGATTCTACCTTAATATTAGGAGGAACTTCCTGACAGTGAGAGCTATTCGACAGTGGAACACACTCCCTCGGAGAGTGGTGGAGTCTCCTTTCTTGGAGGTCTTTAAACAGAGGCTGGATGGCCATCTGTCAGGTATGCTTCGATTGAGAGCTCCTGCCTGGAAGGTGGTTGAACAGGACGGCCCTTGTGGTCTCTTCCAGCTCTATGACTCTATGATTCCACCATCACTCTATTACAATTCCCATTCTGATACATTCTTGTTTGAGTGTGCTTCCTTTATGCAAACATCTATCCTCAGACTCCAAATGCACAGGTCTAGAGACTGTAAAATGCTCAATACATTGATGACATTGTATAAACTATTCCTTATGTTAAAATAATATTCTGAAAGGAATCCTGTCTTGCAGCATAATTCTACACAGAAGTAATTTCCATTGTGCTCAATGGAATGTATTCCTTAATAAGTGTGTTTAAGACTCAAAGTCAAGTCTGGAGTCAGTTGGCCTCCTCATTGTCCTTGTTTTTCTCTCCAGCACAGATTGTTATATGAAGCCAACCACCTGCTTGTGGCACACACTACTGCCACTTTTCTCCTTTTTCACTTTAATTCTAGCTGGTAGTCCTGTGGAAACTTGTTATCTCCACCCTTGCCATCTAATTAAGTGTAAGGGACCCACACGGTCTTTGTATGATGTCCCACCTCCAAAACCTCAAAATATTAGTAGCATTGTTTGTGATTAAAATTTAGGCCAAGCGAGGTTGGAACAAGAAGAAAAGTGTATTTTAAAAACAGCATGCAATAAATGTAACTTGCAACAGAACTTGCCACTATAGTCTTTCCTGGTTACAAAATTATAACACATGTTTTTAATTCACTCACAGTACCTCAGCCACACTGGCTATCAATATCTATCTGGATCAGGGGTAGGCAACCTTTCCCCTTTAAGGGCCGAGGGACTTCAGCTCCCAGAAGCCTCAGCCATGTTGGCCAATAGTCCCATGTTATCCAATAGCTCCTGGGATTCTGGGAGCTGAAGTCCCTCAGCCCTTAAAGGGGAAAGGTTGCCTACCCCTGATCTGGAGAGAACACCACAGCAACTCTCTTCTTTAGAGTTCTGTAAGTATTCAGAGTCTCTCCTTTCTAGACTCTAACTCCCCAAAATACAGTTCCCTCAGGAACACCCTAAAACACAGCCCTCTCTCTGGCTTAACTTTCTCAACTGTCTGCTCATCTCAACTCTAACTCTTAACTGTCCACCAACTGTCAGCCTGGGCTTTTTATTATTATTATTAAATTATTAAACTTTATTACGGCCATTCGGCCAGCGGCTTTTTAAATGATCTTAGCTTAAATCCCATTGGCTGGCTCTCAGCTGCCTCCTGATTGGCCAGCTGGACATTCTATTCACCACATTGCTCCATACATCCTTTACTCTGACTAGAAGTCTGCTTTCTCCTGAGGAAACAGAGGATCAACTGTGGAGAGCCTGCATTAGTGAAGAGATCAAAGTCCCAAATAAATGTGACAATATTCCTGCATATTTAATCAAGGAACTATCTCAACCAATAATGAATCTGAGGTGGTACTTGATTTAGATGGGAAAGGGGCATATACGTTAAGAATACAGAACTTACTCACTGACTCCAACTTGAGCACCTCACTGCTCTTTTCTCCAAGTAATTTCCTCCCAGTTGTAGCTTCAAAACCAGTGACCTGGCTAAAAACAAAATAAAATGCTTTTGGGGAAAATGGCAGTTGGGAGGCAAGCTCTGGGAAGATTCAGCCCCCTTCACGAACCTCTTGCTTTTAAAACTGGATTCATCAAACCATTTTTCTTTAGTTTTGGAACGGTTCCATCTTGGTAACCACTATGCTACAACAATATCAAGCTTAAGCTATTTGTTGCTCTAGATTTGATTACTACTGTATTATTGCATTTATTTTAATATTTTGTCTGAATTACTATATTTTTATTTTCATTGGAAGCTGTCCCAAGAAAGTTTTTGCAGGATACAAATATCTCAGACAGAGAAACAAATAAAAGCAAACTGATGTACAATCAATTGAGATAATCTTGCAATTATATTGATACTTATTTCAAAATCCTATAGTGGTATTTTCCTCCAAGCAAATGTGTAAGATCTGGTTGGAGAACAGTTAAGAACAACTAAACTAAATTATCAAGTGAATTGGAGTTAGAGCTCCCCCCCCCCAACAAAGGGATGGAACACAACCCAAAGGTGTTTATATTTCCCTGTATCATGGGATGTTATGAGGTAAATGACATACTGGTTACTTTTACAAATAAAAAGTTGACCTATTCTATAGAGCTCAAGGCTAGTATCAGGGTTTCATGGGCCCCAAGGCACCACAGCACCCATGGTACCCCTTCTTCCCTCAGAATGGATTTCTTCCAGCACTCCACATTGGTGACAAGCCCCATTGTGGTAATTCCTTTATCTAGACTGGTCCTGCAGTGCCAAATCTTGTAATGTTACCACTCACCCTGCCATCGTTGCTTCAATTCTGGGCCTCAGGGTGACCCCAACCAGGGGACCAGCCTGGATCAAGGGATCTGTTGTACCCATCTCACCTTGCATTTACCATCAGTAGCTGCTTGACTGTGTTGATTCCAGTGGCAAATAAAAACTCTTAGGTTCTGACAAGATTTCAGAAATTCACAGCAAGGGCTTTTAATGGTATTAATCCATTTGCTTTTAATAATTTTAAATCTATTGATTGTTTCATTGTATTTTTAAGAACTTTTAATATTTTTCTATCAGTGTATTTGGATGTATGTTTAACTGAATTTGTTTTAACTTTTATAAACTCTTTAGTCCAAGTGCTGGGGAAAAGGCAGAATATAGACGAAGTCATCATTATCACCACCATCACCATCTTCCTGTCTCTTTTTAGAAAAAATAAAATCAGGAAAAATAATTTGTTTTGCGACAATGCTTCAAATCTACACAGAAACAGTTTCACATATGGGGGAATTCAGTGCCAAGTTAAATGGCTCTGTACAAATAAGGATAACCTGGAAACCTTTATCTTGATTTAGAAGGAAAAAGACCTGACTGCTGTGAAATAATGATAACCCAGACTCAGAAGAAAATGTAGAAGCTATAGGATGTTTAAAGTTACTGGAAGTTCTTAGTCTGATTCAACAGATTTATCAACTACATGATTTTAAAATACTTTCTGACATTATTGTCTCAAGTGCTACAATGTACCATAAAGCCACGCAAACAGGGACAGTTTCATCAGCTCTTCTCTAATGGACATAATATCTAGTCATATTTGCAGAATGCACACAAAATAACCACATAAAAAGTTTGATGTTGTATGAAAGCTAAAAATTAGGCTAGAGGGATCAGAGGTCTCTTCAAAGCTTACATGTCAAATCAAGGCAGCTTTCAGAATTGTGCATATGCATGCACATAAGAAGGGATCGTAGCTTAGCTAGGGCTAGTATCTTAGACTGCTCAGTTAGCAGAATCCCAAAAAGGGTCTGTTGTGCACCGACCATATTAATGCCCAATTATGCTGTGCATTAATAAATGCCCTCTCAAAACCTGAATGTCAAAACTTATAGCTAGAGTCTCTCTTAAACAGCAGCAACCAGGCAGAAAGCAGACTGTTTTGGAACATTTCACCTCAACTTTGAAGCAACAGCACTCTTGGGAGGTAGTCAAAACTTTTCATCCTCAAGTGATTCCAGCCATTCTTCCAACTATTCTAAAAAGGAAAACCTTCCATTTTAGGAAGGTGTTTGGGTTGTATGTGGCTGTCCAGCTGAATTGATTTTAACTGCCTCTGGACTGTGAAGGACTTTGACTGGTGATATACTATTATTTCCTACTACTGTTATAATGTTTTAGTGCAAGATAATAATGATTTATTAAATTATTAGTTTCTTGTTTTTACAGTCAATCATTTTTCTGCAGGACAGGTAGGATACAGCTGTTTTAAATAAATACAAATAGTAAATGACCATAATCTCACAGATTTGTTGTTACAAAAACAACAGACCATCTATAGCTGCACATACACAAGAGCACATGTGAAATATTGATCTCCTGAAATTATGTGCTAGTCCTATGACTGGATTCACTATCTATCTCAGATTTGTTTCCAGGGAAAGACACACAAAAATTATACCCTTTTATCTACCTTTGTGAACTGATGTGTGTCTTTCCCCCCATATAATTATAATCCTTCAAAACATAACTTTTTAGAGTGAGGAAATTTATGTCTCCCCTGTTTCTCCCAAAGCCCCATAAAAAGACTTGGATAAAACTAGTGTAAGCAGTTGTCAGCTTTTGAAACTTCATGCATATATGACTTTTTCAAATCAACGACAGACACAAAAAAAGCTTATGTTGGTGTGGGAGAAAACCAGCTAGAAAATTCAAGCACCTTTTAACAAAGATTTGTGATTTGGCAGCAGCTTTCCAAACACAAAAGCACTTGGCTCATAGCTCTTACTTCCTATTGTGTGGAACTGCACACATATACAGTGCACATCAACAATCGTTCTGGTCCCTGACTTTTCATGGTTCCAATGGAAAATAAGAGAGCTGTATACTATGTTATTTATTCAGTTATTTATTTTTTAAAACCAACATATATCCTATTCCATCTGTCAATTCATTTAGACTATAATCACTTCCTCAGTACTTAACTGAAAAGATAATATTTTTAACCAACCAGTGCCATGAACAATAGATGATGGCTATGACTCATAAATTCCCTCATATTCTACATATTCTACATTTACTCATGGTAACAGTGCCCCATGAGGCATGCTGGGCCTATTCCAAGACAATATAGTGTTGAGAACCACCTTCTGTTCTAAAGCACAGTTGCTATGCCCTGTGGTGAGGGAAATTTGACACTCTTTTTAGCAGCTGTAATACATGGAGCTTGTCATTTCTTCCCTGCCTACTTTAAAGAACATATCCTACACTCTCTTTTCCAATTTGCTAGTAATATAAACACTTATTAATGGATTACTTAATTTAAAGAGTTTATAAAAGTTAAAAAAATTGCACTAGCTTTTATTTTTTTTACACACGTTACAAAATTATTTATCATACATTTTCATTACACAACTATAGAGGATAATTGTTTTCTGTGGTAACCTAGCTATTTCATAGGTTACTTTAGAGCAGGGGTCCCCAAACTACGGCCCTTGGGCCAGACCCGGCCCGCCGCCGCCGCCGCTCCGCCCACTGCCAGACGCCATTTTGGCTTCCAAAATGGTGCCTGGAGTCGTGCGCATGCGCCTCCAGCCCCCCAAAAAATCTGGGGGCCAGCAAACCGGCCCCCAGATCAAAAAGTCTGGGGACCCCTGCTTTAGAGTCATGTCTTTACTGACTCTAATGCTGCTGCCACACTGCAAAATTAATGCAGTTTCACACCACTTCAACTGTCATGGTTCCGTCCTATGGAATCCTGGGATTTGTACTTTGTTGTGGCACTCAACCTCTGACAGAGATAGCTAATTATCTCACAAGACTACAAATCCCAGAGTTCCAATTCATTGAGCTGTTCCTCCAAGATTTTATGCCAAAACAAAAAAAATATAGAAGGGGAAAAATGTATTTTAACCATATGTTCTCAAGTTTTCAAAAGATAAACCTCATGTGCCTTGACATACTTCTAAAGTATTGGTAGCATAAAAGGTGACTGCACTGTATTTTCCAAATTCTTTTGGGTATCTGATCAATTTATGGACCCAATCTTAAAGTAGTAAAACAAGCTAGTAAAACAACAATCTAGTGAACAAGCTTCATTAGCTTGTTCGCCAGCCTCTTTAATACCTTATCCTCTGAAATAGTTTATGTTCTTTCTATAAGTCATAGGGCCTCAGCAGACGGAGGCCCCGGAGACGCCGCCAGACGGAGCGCCGCAGGACCGCAGCCTCCGCACCGCGGCGCTCCTGTGGCGTCTCTAAAAGGAGCTCCAAATTGGCGCTCCTTTTAGATGTCAGGGAAAGTGCACCCTAAAAGCGGCGGGAGCACTTTCCCTGACTCTTCCGCCGCAGCGCATGTGGTCGCTGCGGCGTGAGGTCATCCCCGGAGCGCCGGCCGTGCAGAGGGCCGGCGACTCTGAGGGCAACCTCAGGAAGAGGAAGGGGCACCGCTCGTGCGGCTGCCCCTCCTCTTCAGGGCCTCGAAGACGACTCTATTAGTCGTCTGCTGAGGCCCATAGTCTCTTGCCAATTTGAGATAGCAATACTTGCATAGGAAAGATCAGCTTCTTTTTTTCCTACCTCTTTTCCTTAGATTGATATTAACTAAAACAGAAGACAATGGTTTGTAAGAGAGAATCCAGCTTTAAAAAGCAGGTAGAATTGTGCATCCACAAACAACACCTGCAATGTTGTTTGCATGTGCAGACTGAGAAGTACCGTATTTTCCGGCGTATAAGACGACCCGCGTATAAGACGACCCCCCATTTTTCTAGTCAAAATATAGTTTTAGCACCTCTATCCTCATTATCTTTATATTCGGCATATAAGACGACCCCCCCACTTTAGCCACAGATTTTGCAGGTAAAAAAGTAGTCTTATACGCAGGAAAATAAGGTACATGAAGCTCAATGGAGCAGACTGAGAAGTTTTCATTCTTTATCTTGGAAAGACTTTTAGAGACAGAGAGCTGATGCAATGTACTGATTTATTTGTTACATTCATACCCTGCTTTTCATACAATAAGCACAAGGTAGTATACAAGGATCCCATTCCCACTATCTTTACCATAACCCTTTGAAGCATGCTTAACTGAGGGGTTGTCTAGGCTGACAAAAAAAAAAAAAAATTCAGCTTCACCTCGCATTTTTCTGATCCACAGTAGCCCCGTTAGTGTCACACCTACTCGAAATAAACTGGGCTCAAGTTATACTGACTGCCGCACAATTCCCATGGCCAAATTCAAATCAGTACAAAAGAGATAAAAAAAAAATTCTTCCCAGCTTGCCAAAACCTATCAGCCAACAGCCTTATTGTTAACCTGTCAACCTTGCCAACTTGCACTCTAATTGGTTGCCTCCCCCATTCAGTCCTCTTTCTCCTTTCACATCCCAGTAGGTGATAATGAGTGAGGGTGGGATATCTAAATGTCTTCTTTCTCCCAACTATGTGTTGATTTATTTTAAAATGCATTTTTAATGTCTCCTGATTCACACACACATACACAGAGGATGGAAGCTGTCCATCTCCTTTGCCACATTTGCCAGCACTTCACCTGGGTTCCTGCAGCCCCCCTCCCAGCAGAACCCCACTGGCAAAATTGCTCTGAAATTAAGCAATGGTGAGAAGGCAGCCTGATCTATCCCCTCACCGTTGATCTCATGGCTAGGCTCAGCTAAGGAGGGCGCAGCAGCAACCAGAGTAAAGTGCTTAATCGCACCAATCACAGCAAAGGAGATATGCAGCTTTATTTCCCATGGTGTATTAGAGCTAATGGTAGATCAAGCTACCCCTCCCTCTTCCCTCCTACCCCAGTGAGTTAACAAGTGTGTTACCCAAAAAGCTGGGAGTCCTGGGAGGGCACCCACAAATTAATATGTTTTAGGGGAATTTTAATAGCTCAAATAAAAATATATATTTTGGCTGGGACAACATTCAGCCTATGATCAACCCTGTGTATATTAGTTCCAAATTACACAGAACTCCAGGTTTTGCAGCTTTATTAATAAAATAATCAACACACTCATGCACATACACAAGAACCAACAAACGCAGGGGTAGGCAACCTTTCCCCTTTAAGGGTCGAGGGACTTCAGCTCCCAGAATCCCATGAGCTATTGGCCAACATGGGACTATTGGCCAACATGGCTGAGGCTTCTGGGAGCTGAAGTCCCTCGGCCCTTAAAGGGGAAAGGTTGCCTACCCCTGCAACAAAGCAAAGGTGGGAGAAGGTGAAAAGTGGAGGCTTTGCTAATTAATACTGTGCCAATCTTGAAGCCTGGTTCCAATCAAGGGGCGTCCAGAATGGAGATGGCTCAATAACCGACATGGCAATTGTTAGCATCTATGTAGTATATATACTCAATTGTTAGCATCTAAGTAGTAGTATATATACTCAAAATCATATCCCAGGGCAGCCATTCCGGGATGAATGGATTACCTCACTACTAAATGGTTTTCCCAAGAGAGAAGAATGGTTGAGACTGAGGAAATGTTCAGACAGCTGGTGTGAACTTCCCAGACAAAACAAAACTACTACTACTGGAGAAGTCCTTTTTTTGTGTATGCACCACCATCTTCTTCAGTCAGAATCCCATCATTGCCCTCCATAGACAAAGGGATTATGCTGATGTCTTTGGGTGACCTCATTGAGATGGGTGCCCTTACTTCCTCCCATGCTGCAGCTATTCAGATTTCCAAATATGGTACGGCCAGATCTCCGCAGTGGGGCTGCCTTTCCAAATTACCCACCCCAGTGTCCTTTTTATGTTGTGTATTCTTACAGAATTGAAAACAAAGTGAATAAAGCCTTGTCACCTGTGTTGACAACCCCTAAGAGAAATTGACTGTCTCAAAATCACTGAGAGAGCTTCATAGCTCATTGGGAATTAGAACCTGAATGTGCCTAGTCTAACACAATAACCATTACATCACACAGGCTCTCAGGAATAAGAAGAGGAACTCATCATAGATTACAAAATAAGATGAGGGGATATTATGTTTGCCCAAAACTCCATACACCTCCATGCAAAATAACACATACAGTGGGACCTCAGTATCCGCGGAGGATCCGTTCCCAACCACCACCCCGCAGATACCAAAATCCGTAGATACTCAAGTCCTGTTGTCCCCAATGGTGGAATGTGCACATGGCCACATCACCATTAGGCACAACGGGAGTTCATGTGAAGGAGGTGGAGGAGGCCCCCTGCCACCCACCAGCAGTGAGAGCAGTGTTTTGTATGTGTGAGAGACATGAAGAATATTGTACTGAGTTACTCAACAGCAAGATTCTATGTTGAGAAAGAGAAATTTACGCTGACTGATGATGATATTTTATTTTTTGAGGGTATATCCCATTTAGCTACTAAGGAAAGATACCCAATCTGACTTCTATTTAGTTTTTTTTTTAACTTAGCATGCCACCTAACATTCTTTCTCCAGCACAATTAACGTAACAACTGGTTAGTTTCTCTCTATTTCTATTTTCTATCTGCTGGGGAACCTGTACATTTTGCCAGGGAATGAAGATCAATCTGGGTAATAGCTGGATTTTGTAGTTTCAAAAATGGGGGCAGGGTCTTAATCATTATTATTTTTTCATGCCAAAAATCCTTGGTCTAATCTGATATCTGAACAGCAGAAAGCTGATCCTGATCTGAAAGTCTGCTACCTCCTCTGCATTCCATCTTAAGATTGCAACTAGAGGCAGACTCCATGGCTTCAGTATCAGTCAGCTTTTTTTGTTGACCACCCTATATTTGGTTTACCATCTAAAAACTGATAAAGAGGTCTGTAAAATTCCAGTTGATTGAACTAATGAAAATGTTGGCTTAAAATGCATTTGTTCCCCCCCCCCCCCCCAATGGCCAGCAAGGCGGTGGCGGTGGCTTCTTCTTCTATTTTAATTTTTTTTTTCCTTTCCTGTTTTCTCATTTATCGCAGATGTTTGCACAGGCCATTTGTAGCAATTTTCCACTGCCCTCGTGTTACCCTGTTCACAAAGAGCAGGGCCAAAGACCTGATTTGAGTGCAGACTGTCTTCATGGGGAATATCAGTCCCACAGTGAATTCAGGCCATCTCTTCGTTAATCCTCTTTTTAAAAACTCACGATTTGCTCTGGAGCACCCTGGAGTGATGCCAGGAGGCTTTTTTACATAGCATCCCACTGTGGTTACAAATGAGGTGCCCAGCCATGTAATTGATGCTGGCCACCTCATTTCTGGCCTTAGAAGGAGCATACAATGGGGTGCTGTGTAAACAGCCACCCAGTGTCACTCCTGACTCCACAGGTAACAGGGGGAATTCTGGGAAGCTTCAGGGCCTGAATACTCCAGGCTGTTCCTGAAGTATTCTGGCCAGTGTAGACCAACCCTGAGACAGGTTCTCCACCACTAAAAGCGAGCCCTTTACAAATATTCAGTTCTAATGAATACAACAAGCTTCACTAGCTAGATAGTTCTACAACAAATTTCAAAATAAATTAATAACGTAACAGGCATCAAGAAAATTCAGCCTGCTAGAGACTAGACAGCTTTAGGGGGGAAAATGAAGACACCAAGTACTCCGCAGATAATTCTGGTTGT
The DNA here is from genome assembly GCA_020142125.1 of Phrynosoma platyrhinos. Lineage (NCBI taxonomy): Eukaryota > Metazoa > Chordata > Lepidosauria > Squamata > Phrynosomatidae > Phrynosoma > Phrynosoma platyrhinos. The sequence goes on from CM034703.1 coordinate 91,655,390, forward strand.
GATGCATTAACATGATGACCAACATAATCTACAAAGTGGTGTCTGTTCCTGAATCCAAAAAGCAATTCCAGCACCCAAATATCCCTTGGTATTGACAGGTTATTCATTTGCAGCTGCTATCTATGAAGAGTTTTTGGCCAAGATAGTACAGCCATTAATGGGTTTGGCAGAAAACTGATCTCCTAATGAAGAAAAGAAAATCCTGTACACATAAGAAATACGGGCTGCTGTGATCATGATATGAAGGAATGTACTTGTCATTACAAGCTGAGATTATGAGACTAGACAGGCTGCCAAAAGTACAGTTGGCTTATCCAGTCAAACATCCAAGACATTTAAATAAATGTTATGTGAAGCACAAACTTACCCAACACCTGGAATTAAATGAAGCAGAAATCAATCAACTTTCTTTCCTTGAGAGACACGTCACACTACACATTATTAGTATGCTAACTATATACACTAATAGAAGTTAATAAGTGATGAAGATGAAACATCAACTGTGCATAATATCAAAAGAGAATTTAGTCCTTCCAACATATCTGGAAGGCTATATTTAAAGAAACATTCCTGAAATCAGATGAAGTGAGCTTTTTTTTTGTTTTGTTCTTCTAATTATCTTCAGCAGTGTTTAAAACATTAGCTTTTTACATTCACAAAGTGAAATCTATATATGTATTTGTTTATTATTGATTTTGTTGTTATTTGTTTTATATTTTTAGGTCATTTGCGACTTCTGGTGAATTGGGGTTTCTTGGCAAGATTTGTTCAGAAGTGCTTTGCCACTGCCTATCTGCCAAAGTCACCCACTGGGTTTCCATGGCTGAATGGGGATTCAAAACCTGATCTCTAGTGGAGTCCTAGTCCAGTACTCAAATTACTATACCACACTCCTGGGATGTGACCCAAGTCAGCAAGAATCCAGAACTGGTTTATATACAAGATTTTCTTAACCAACCATTTTTTATTCAGTCCCACTGAACAGATGGGCAGAAATCATTTACTCCAAACTAGGATGGCAATACTGTAGCTAAATTTGGTATGAACAAGCAATGGACTTTTAGATGACTACACAATATTCACAATAGGTGTTGAAATATACTGATTACAAGTTGCCCTTCTTGTGAACCAAAGTACTGGCAGCAACTTTGCCTTTAGAGGAACTGTTCACACAATGAATTAACAAGATTTATCCAAAGTTCATAACAAAACCAATCCTGATAAAATCAAGCCTAACTTTTCTTGTTAAAATGAATACAACAAGATGGTGATTAGTTCATTCGAACTGGTACATTATTCTGAAGATAGATTGTTAGGTAAGCTGTGGTAGTTTGTGGGGTTTTTTTTTTTAGAGGAAGCACCAAACACCAATTTTAGGATAAGCACCAAAATAAATCAAAATGGTGAAATATTTTAAAGTTCACTCTTCCATACACTAAGGGCATATCTACAAAGGCCAAATGAATCTGTTTCCCCTACCCTTGCATCACCCTGTCCACATGATGCAGGGCCAAAGGCTTGATTATACTGCACACTGTCTTCACATGGGAAGGCCAGTTTAGCAGCAAATCTGGGTCATTCTTCCCTTAATCTGCTTTTAGAAAACTCACCATTTGCTCCAGATCATCCCAGAAAATCTGGAGCATTCTATAGCGACTTCAAGTGGCTGTTTACAACACATCCTGCTGTGCCGCCCACTAACACTGCCACCACTGACACGAGTCACTCCCTCTGAGGTCACAACAATGTTCACAGCTATGTGATCGCTATTGGGTGCCTCATTTTTGGTCTCAGGGGAACAAACTGTTGCAGACAGCACAGCAGGACACAAGTGTAAATAGCTGCCCAGCATCACTCTAGATTGGCCAAATAAGGGGGGGGCAGTTTGGGAGAGAATACTTTGGGTTACTCTCAGAGTATTCTGGCCAATGTAGACCTACCCTAAATTTGGAAGAGGCAAGGATTGCCTTGCCCATTGAGCTACATGCATAAATCTTTCTGGTTATAGCCTAACCAGAAATGAGGTCCACAAGATATTTCAGAGATTGGCATATGCAAAATAAGAAAACAGGTCTCACTGAGTCAAAATATTTATAAGCAAGTTGGGGAAAATCCCAACACTACTGGAATCAGAACAATGATATTAAGCATCTTTAACAGTTGTAAAAATGTCTGAAACCTCTACAAGACAGAATTAAGAGTAAATACTTATTAAATTTGAAAAGGACAATTAATAATTATTTCATGTTTTACGTTAGTCTGCAATGCAACATCCCCTCAGGCAATACTCCCATTCCTCTGTTTACAAAACCAAAAAGAAAAACACAAATGACACTAGGTAGTTCTTAAAATCACTTTGGAGAAATCAATCTGATTGACACAATCTATTTTAAACATAACAGAAAGAGAAAACAAAACCCATACATACATCATTTATTTATTTAAAGTATTTCTGTAGCACCTCCCAGTCCACAAATGCTACCAAGGCAATGAACAAATAAAAACCATTTGAAACAATGCAAAGCTAAAAACATTTTAAAACATCTTAAAATACTCTTTTAAAAAACTCCTAAAAGCATCTAAAAACAATCCTAGCATACCGTTTTGAAACAGTTAAGCCTCCAATCCCAGATCACCATCCTGATCAAATCAGATCAAGAATGTGGCCTGCTAGATACGTAGAGCCAGATATTGAGACCAGAACATGGTCCCTATGGAAGCCATGAAATCTGGGAGTTAGCCTCAATGAAGGCGCCTTGGTATGGATGTTAAAATCTCCCAACACAATAAATTTGAGGGAGATTAATACCATTCCCAAGATCATCTCCAGCAGCTCTAGCAGGGAGGCAGTTGGGAAATGGGGTGGACAGTACACCTAAAGGAGCTCCATCCTGTCTTGTTGCCCAACTGCCAAATGTATACACTCAAACCTTGGAGATGGTCAGACAAGGTACCTTAATAGAATAATAGACTCACAATAGATCACTGTGACGACTCCTCCCTGCCCATTAGAACTTGACTTGCTGCTGCACCTGGAAACCTGGTGGGCATAATTGGGCCAAGCTGACATCATCCCCCTTCAGTTAACCAGGTTTTAGTTATACATGCAAGGTCAGTCTAGTTGGCCAGGATCAAGTCCTGGATCATACTGCTTTCCCCAGTCACTACCTGGCATTAAGCAGCAGTACTTTATGGTCTGATGGGGTTCTACTAGAGTAGCCAGGAATCTGTTGGTTGGATGATGAATGAGCCCTGGTGGCGCAATGGTTAAATGCTAGTACTGCAGCCACAATGTTTGAATTTGATCTGCAGGGTTCCAGGTTGACTCAGCCTTCCATCCTTTTGTAGGTCGGTAAAATGAGTACCCAGCTTGTTTAGGGCAATTGGCTAACACATTGTAAACTGCTTAGAGAGTACTTAGTTCACTATGAAGTAGTATAGAAACATAAAGTACTATTGCTATTGCTGCTATTGTTATTGCTATGAGAAGAAGGAAAAGTAATGAAAAGTCTCTCCCTTTCTCCTCCATTGTCTTGTTCTCATCTATGCTATGGTGCTGGGTGCTATCAGTACGCTGATGACACCCAAATCTATT
>CM034703.1:91665520-91685433 GCA_020142125.1 Phrynosoma platyrhinos
CATGGGGACCGTGGGTCATATTTTTGGACACTGGGTTCCGGTAACAGGATGAGCTAGGTAGAAAGTCCTCCACCCAGTCCCAGCGTTTGGCCTCACTGCTGCTGCCGTTGCTGAAGGTACGAGGGTCAGGGTGGGCTAAATGGGCCCCCGTCACGCCTCCCGGCCTCACCGCTTCAGTGGTGCCCCAGGTGGTGCTGGAAGGGCTGGGCGGGCTAGGTGGAAAGTCCTCTGCCTAGTCTCAGTGTTTGGCCTCGCTGCTGCCACCCCTGCTGAAGGTAGGAGGGTCAGGGTGGGCTAAATAGGCTCCTGTCCTGCCTCCTGGCCTCACCACTTCAGTGGCGCTTTAAGGGCGGGCAGGTTAGGTGGAAAGTCCTCTGCCCAGTCCCGGCGTTTGGCCTTGCTGCTGTCGCCGCTTGGTGCTCACAACCTTTGCAGCTGGCAGACAAGTCACTCTATGTCCATGTACCCATCACAAACACTCCTACCAATGTTTCTAGTTATTAAATCACTGATTGTCACAAGCCACCACCCCCAAATATATCCATCTGAGGCCTTTCTGAGGAATCAATTATTTCTTCTCAGAAGGACAGCCTCCTTCCCTGAGATTCTCGTGACTACAGAACATCAGGAGTGGGATAACACTACTACTTCTCCAAAGGCCTCATCAGCTATTCTCTCCACTTGTCTCACCTTCAAGTTGTGGCACTTGTTCTCAATACTACTGCAAAATATGTCATCTTCTGGCTTAACTCTTTACTTTTTTGCCTCTTCCTAAGCAATTTAACAAGAGAAAAGCCCATAATCCTTCCTTGGCTCTGATCTGTCTGATAGCACTGCAATACATTTATTTGTTTCCAATACATAACTATCTTTCCACAGATTACACTTTACTTGAAAGCTCATGCAGAGTTATAACCGGCTTGAATATATTTGGGGGAAGTCTTCAATCAGAAAACTTACTCTTTGTAGTCCAAAGCCTCTTTCTTACTCGTACACTTTCTTAATAACACTGTTAACACACAGTGGTATTAGAAAACAATATATCAGGAAAAAAGCCCATCAATCTAGTTGGAGGATACATTTTATCAATAATTTTTACCAAAGTCTGAAAGATAAATTTTGAATCTTATACAATCACTTAGACCTGCTGGCAAAGATTGAGATTATCCACTTCTCCTTTTCTCTCTATTTTAGGTCCTGTAATGAAAGGAGAGAAATTCTAACAGTTCTTGCCTATTAGCTCATACCCTGGCAACTGTCCATCCACCATGCAAGAATTATTACCCAGTACATCTGCACATAGTATACAGAAAGGCAAGATCTGCATGTAAGCAGCAGTACCAAATTTATGACTAGTTTCCCTAAAATGGAAGTGCTACCTGAAGTGAAAATGTCTACATCATCTACACCAAAAGGAATACAAAAAGTGCCCCCCAAGGAGAACCACTTCTCTTGCTTTCACCTCTTTTAGCTTTTAGAACTTTGAAGCTATAGAACTACCTGTCACTATGGCCCAGAATACCTTAATCCAATTAATTTCCACCGCCATCAATTCTTTAAAGTTTCCAGGCAATCTGGCACTCTAGGGTTCAGCATAAAATGGAACACAACAATTTGAGACAGGCTAAAGTATTAGATTGAAGCATTTATTAAAGTGATATTGTTTTATATTACTAATGATTGTTAATTCATTGGGGTTTTTCCAGTAATTACTTAAGAGACAATTGTCACAACTTTTAACTTTTCTACCTCAGTGAAATGCCCTAAATTCATACAGCCACATTAAAATTTACCCACAACCATTAGTAAATTATATTTATCACACTTTATCATTTTCCTTTCAGATTTTCATCTGTTTTCATCTCATACATCTATAACCTACCCACCATAAACTTCACAACTAAACTGTCTAAGCACTGAAATGGCTTATCAGATAGATTTTAAAAACTGGGTAAACCATTAGCCAATCAAGGTTCAAAATGTCTGAGACAATCAGAATGAATGTTCCTGGTCTGGTCACCCCAAAAATCAGAACCAGTTTGTCCAGCTTGGCTTGATTGCCATCTAGGAATACTGAAGTGACCTTGCCTTCTCTTCAGAATCTTTCACCAAACAGTAATCACGGCACAGACTAGCAATACAACAATATATAATATAAACAGACAGTTCTGCATGAAGCATTTCTGCACAGCCCCGTGCCAAATACTCTGTCTCAAAAATTATTTTCTTTAAAACAAAAAGGAGATAAAATAATATTTTACTAGTCATTGTCTAGTTCTTTCTGTTTTGTTTTGTTTTTCCAAAAAGCTTCTCTAAATTTTCTGGCTGCAGAAAATGTTTGAAACTGAATAGTAATGACTTATTATCATTTTACGATTTCCATAGTAATGACTACAGAAATTGTAAGATGAAAAGGAAATGGAAGCAGTCTTTAACAAAGCTTCTTAGCTGGGCTCATTTGCTTAAACTGTGCTTATCCGTTTGACACCCTGACCAGTGTTACCTAATGTGTTACTCCAATCCATAAACTCTTATTTGGGTATTAGCAAAACAAATGCATGTGTGTTTATCATACCTTATGACTTACATGTGGTATTCCAAGTGTAAGACACCTTGGACATTTTTGTAAGAAATACTATTATGTAGACATATGTGTAAGATTGAATTAGCATTTTTCATTTACAATACCAAGTGATCTGGCTCACAATTTTCACTTGCAACTTTGGAAGTAACCACATGCTACCTTTCAACACTTTAAATAATTCAGTGGTAAGTACATAAAGTCTGAAAAACTGAGTGGTAGAGGAATTTCCACAAACAGTAGAGAGATTTTCAACATGTCAGCTAGTACTTAGAACTCCAGTTTATCTGAGTTTTAAAAACAGCTGGACATTTATTTGAGAGCTCTTTCCTGAATATTGTACCTAATACAATAAAGAAAACTCTTTTGCACCAAATCTAGCTTTCCCCAAATACCTACTCCATCAGCATCAAAAGCAGCTCCAAATCCATACTCTCCTCCTTTCATCGCCTCCAGCAAAGAAGTTGCATATGTCAGGTTTGGGTCAGGATACTGGCCACCAAAATCCTCCAGAGGAACACAGTTAACTGCGGAATTAGCAGGAGCTCCTAATTCATCACACAGGATTCTCCGGACATAGGGACCCATCACTGCAAAAGGAATTTACTTACTAGTTTAGAAACCTCCTTTGAATTTACATCCCAGATAAACATCCTCTATTTATATAACAGAAATGGAACCAACCTATATTAATCAGGATATCATGTTCACCTCTACAGTTTATGAAAGAAGTTAAAAACAAACATAACCGGTTTCTGTGAATGATTTCTATTTTCAGTTTGATGAGCCACCAGCAGAGAGAACAAAAATCTACAATGGTACTGAACATGTCCATTTCCACCTAATGGACCTTTGGCAGCATTCACTACAGATCCATTCAAAATAAACCATTTGTGTCTTTTCAGGTAAATATAAGGCCAACCAAACAAGCAGAGAAGCATGTGGTAGTGATGGGTTGTACATTTAAAAGTGTCTGCACTGTACAGGAAAATGGAAAATTTCTGGTATGGAAGAACTTCTAACCACAGAATCCACTATATACATTCCAGAGATTACAAAGTCATGTAATATTACTCCACCAGTGCATATTTTAAATCTAAAGTCATTGAAGAGGTGTTACAGGCTTGCACCTAGGGTTGCCAGAAAGGAATTTTGAACATTAAGAGTCCTACAGATGTGATTGATAACTTTAATTTATATACAGAACAAACTAATACTGTCAAGCATTTTTATCTTCAAACAGTAAAGTCTTGTGTATTTCAATGATTATTATTTTATTATGAACAATTCAAAACAATCCTATTTTCACCTGAAGAAATATGAGTAATGCTCACTTCTCTAAAATGTGGCTTCTGTTAGGAAATCACTAGGACACCCTCACTGTGCCACTATCCCTCAGTTTCTGGCTCAGCCAGAATAATAATACTGAGATAAGTAAAGATTATCCCGAATAGATCAATCCAACTGACTCTGTGCTCTCCCCACTTGATACATCCACTATTGTCCCAGAACAATCACTATTTTAATACTATGTTCTTATTTTAGCATTGTATTTAATTTTTTTAAAGGGGGGTTAATTATTATTATGATGATTATCATTGTTTTATTGTAGGGTATGTTTTATTTACATTTATTTTACTCTATGTAAGCCACCTTGATTTTCATGGCAAAAAGGCGAGATACAAGAATAAAGTTGTTGTTATTATTATTACTCTTATTATTGACTAATATGTATGAAACATACTGATTATTTTACATATAACAGTACAAGTATGCACAAGTTTAGTTGGAAATCCAACTAATGTATTTAATGCAAGCTTACTCTATAGTGTGTTTAGGATTGTAAATGAAATTATTATTGTTCAGAATAATCTAGCCATTATTCCGTGCTTTAAACCAACACTTTAGTTTCACTATATTGATATTTTACATGTTGCATCAAAAACTGTTCTCCTTACCTCCATTCATGGCATCAATCCTGATCTTGAGTTGCCCAGGCCCCGCTAGTAAGCCTCTAATGGCACTAAAGTCAAAGACAGTCCGCAGAAGGTTGAGGTAGACTTCCACTGAGTCTATTATCTCAACTATACATGGGAAAGAAAGTAAGAGAAATTTCAATATATTTTGCTTGTGATAACTGAAAATCTGAAACAGACCAAGTAGGACCTAACAGTTCCCCAATGACTCAGGCAAGGAACAACCACATGAGCATGAATCTATTACTGTCAGATATATTAGACACCTACTGCTGTCAACTTTCCAAATATTCTAGAAGCAAACAAATGTTAGTTGTTATGTTTAAATATGAAGGCTGTCAAGCATGATGAAAGGGCATTAAGGTTTAAACCATGTATTTATAATGGGCACAATCCATCCAACACATCAAGTGTATGGAAAAGTTAAGTATTTTTGATGCTTAATTGTGCTTAATTGTAGTTGGATCATATCTTTAAAATATGTTGCCTTTCACAATAAATTGATCAAATCAGCACACAACAAATAATAGAACAAAACAAGATAAAAAACAGAATAAAGGAAACCTAGTAAAGCAACAACAGCAAATTGAAACAGGAGCTATAAAAAGCCAAACAGTGTATTCATGTGCCTAACATAACAAGAAGAAAACCAACCATCAAGAAAATTCTGTTGAATAAAACAAATGCTGCAGAATGTAAAATATAACTTGAATGTCATCAAGCTAAAGTTAAAAACTAAAATGACTGGTGAAAATGTTCTAGAATTAGAATGCATGAATTACTGAAACAATATAAGGTGACACAAACTATTTGGCTGGTTGTCAATCAATCACAGTCTCAGTAAGGTCAATTCCAAAATAGTACATTCTGTACTAATTATTCCCTTGATTCTTCATATGATTATGGGAGAAAACTATTCCCAGACATATGAAGGGCCTAGATTCCAACTTTGTTGATGCAAGAGCAGAAGAGTTGGGAGACACCAATTCACAGTTCCCACTGACCATTTCCAATTTTAACTGCAAAACATTACAACACCAGCAAACAATCTAACTCTTTTAGGAATTCTTGTCATAATAAGAGCCATATTATTTAAAAAAAAATGGAATACCCCGGAAAGGCTTGAACTTGTTTTCCAGATCAAATTCTTGTCTTCCCAGTCGAGATAAATCAATTCTCAGATCAGGACAAATGGCATATTCTTCAAGGGTTTTGCTGATTTGGTAGATTTTATCAGAAACAGCATCTGGAGCTGGTCCTGAAGATATACATATAAATAATCTAAGTATCAGCAACTGAAAATGCTCAGTAAAATGGCTTGAGTGAATAAAGGTATTTTCTCTTGATAAGATCATATATTGCTGTAATATCCCTAATGAAAAACGTAAAATAGTACATTCAAGTTGTATCATAAATCTTTTGGCCTCTGCAATGCTTCCCATTAGAATTAGCCTAAACTGCACAGGGTCAACAACCTATGCCTCTTATCTTTAGTTTTCTGAAAAGATAAATCAAACCTCTTGATTTTAATGTCCCAATAAAAATAGGAAAACACAGTAATTCAATCAAACTTTAATTCCAAATAGCCTCATCTAGCAAGGCAGGCCTCAAGCTTCTGGCCACTCTAACCATGAGTGCATCCCGTTAGGTGCAGGACCACGATGACCAGATACCACGATCCTGAGGCTGGCCGCCGCCACGGTCCACAACAGACTGCTAGCAAGGAGCACTTCTTTTGTGGCCAGTTTTGGGCCACCTTACGTGGCTGTGGCACAGCTTCGGCCTGATTCAGGGGCATGCATCATCAGAATGTTACACCCCCAGATCAGCCCAAAAGCAGCACTTTTGGCTCATCTGTTTCATGCCACAGAATCACATACATGCTTTACCAGGACAAATGCACATCTCATATGACTTTGCAATGTTTATTTGAATCCTACTGAATTAGACGGATGTGCCTGTTGATGTGAATGAGAAAATACATCCATAACCAGAACTAGCAGTGTGAACATGGAAGCGAAAGAAAGAGTATAAATTAGTTAAATTAACAAACTAGAGCTGGATCGGGGCCTAAACTTTTGATGTTTTCTAGCAATCATCTACAGTAACCTACATGACAAAGCAACATCCCATGTGGTCATCCACACAGTGCCTACGTAATTAAAAAGGAGGCTCATAACCCTAAGTCCCATTTGTTGTTGTTGTGTCTCTTCAAGTCATTTGTGACATATGATGACCCTAAGGCAAACATATCACAGGGTTTTCTTGACAATATTTGTTCATAAGAGGTTTGCCTTTGCTTTGTTCTGTAGCTGAGAGAATGTGACTTGCCCAAGATCACCATGGTATGTGCAAAAGATGCCAAATACACTCATCACTGATGTATAAAATATGAATTATCTAAAAAGTAGTTGCCAAAGTATTCAGTCTTGATGCTGAGCATTTACCCAAAATATCCTGTAGCTATTAAAAATGTAGAATTCTTAGAAAAATTAAGAAACATATTTGAAGCTATAAATTATTTTAAGAACTTAATGTAACTAAGATGCTTTTACCTTCAAACTGTTTTCAAAAATTCTGAGTTTGTTTTGAATAGATGTATTATAAAAATACATACCTCCATTTGCAACATTAAACTTGACACCAAACTCTCCTGCAGGTCCTCCAGGACAATGGCTAGCTGTCAGAATAATCCCACCAGCTGCTTTGATCTTTCTGATAATGCATGACACTGCAGGGGTAGATAAAAGGCCATTCTGGCCTATAATCAATCTTCCAATCTATATAAAACAGAGAAAAGAATATTGATTGATTGATTGATTGATTGATTGAATGTATATGCCACCTATCTCCCAAATGGGATTCAAGGAGTCTTACAATAATTTTAAAAATACAGCTAAAACATTTACGTACAAAGGGCAAAAAGGAATTAAATAATATTATTATTTAAAAAAACATGTTAGAAAACCATTAAAACACAAACATACTTAAAATGTGGTTTCAATAAAAATAAAACAAAAGGATTATAAAACAGACCATTTACACATATACTACATTTCCATAAAATTCACTATTCAAAAGCTTGCCTACATAATAAATAAAATCACATTTAGCTAAACATGGGGTTGATGTATTCTGAAACTTGTTCTATCCAACTGGTTTAAAACAAAACAAAACAAAAAAAGAAAAGAAACAAAAAGAAAAGAAAAGAAAGTTTGCTCCAAATGTAACAATATTTCCAAAGTCCACAAACTATTTGTTGTTATGTGCTTTCAAGTCATTTCTGACTTATGGAGACCCTAAGGCAAACCTATAATGGGGTTTTGTTGGCAAGTTTCTTCAGAAGGGGTTTGCCATTGCCATACTCTCAGGCCGAGAGAGTGTGACTTGCCCAATGTCACCCAGTGGATTTACATGGCCAAGGCAGGATTCAAACCCTGGTTTGCAGAGTCCTAGTCCAGAAATACTGCCATCCAAAAACTATAGAGTCAATATTTTAAAAAAAAAAGACAGAACTGTAGAAAATAAGCCAATTTATTAGGCATGATATACTTAAAAAACAATGTTTTCAACTCATTGACTCTGATCCAGCAAGTGATTTACATGCAGAAATTAACTTTACGCATACATAGGTGATATGTACATGGATATGCATGTGGATGCACATTTGCATCCAAACCACTTCTTGTTATGTCCAATTATTGCTGAATTTATGGCCTGAAATTATATGTGCCATCCAGTGGGGTATAAACCTCAAATGTGACCTTAAATGACCTTAAACACTGACAGCACTCAAGAAATAAACTTTAATAATAATAATAATAATAATAATAAATGGCAATCTAGTAAAATAAGACTAAATTTACAGAAACACTGCAGAAAACAAATATTAACACAATCTACTTTTTTAAATTAAATTAATTTATTCATTTAAAATATTTCAGAGCAACAATTTAATTTCTCTGAAATACAGACAGATATTTAAGCACCTAGTATTATTAATAAAAGTCTCCCTCTTAGTTATCCTGGTCAATGAACTACCTCCAGTAAAACTAATGAGAAAAATATGATCCCATTCATGTACCAAAACCCATATGCAATCATACTTGGTATGGTCTTATCAGCAACCTGTCACCAGTCGAGAGACATAGTTAGGCCCCATAACTTTTACAGATGTACAGGTAGTAAGTACTACATGGAAATCAGCCAGTTCCCCATAAAGATGCAAGAATCTGAAGCATGTAGGTTTAACTGTAAGTTCAGATCCTTAATTGGCATGAGAGGGAACAGACAGCAACTGCCTTTCAGGGTGGCCTTTTAGCTGGATCAAAGAGATAACTAACTGCAAGGACCTGTAGCTTCCCTCGAGTCAGATTTCTGTGTTAAAAATAAAGGCCGACAGTACAGTGCATTTCAGAACACTCTGGCTTGTTAGATTATATTTGTGAAACATAATATTAATCAATACTGTTCCAGCAAAGCAAGTCCCATCCCATTCTTTTAATATGATAACATGTTAGGCTACAGTTATTAGCCATTAATTCAGTTATTTGGCATTAAGTAGAAGGATACTAAGGATTATATTTTCACTGTATTACTTAACTGGTATTTTAGCTTAATACAGATATAACACTGGAGTCTGCTATACCAGTGATTCCCAAACTGCTCAGGGAGCATGCAAGAGTTGCTCAAGAGGGGTATGAGACTTGGAGGCCCTGATCCCTCTTCCTCCTCCTCCCCTGCTTCCCAAACTTTTTCTGTCCTGGAGGGGAAGAGAAAGGTGAGAAGGGTGCTTGGAGCAGCTGCCTCTAGCTGAAAGAGGAGAAAGAAGAGAAAAGCAGGGAAGCCCATTGGATCACGGACTCTGGAAAGGCTCATCGCAAGCCTCTGCTTCTTCTGCCCCACTTGTCCCATCACTGCCCCAGTTCTGAGGGCAAGGTATTGTTGCAGCCCCAACCAGTGCACTGCTCAATTCAGTATGCCCTAGGCACACAACAGCCAAAGGACAGTCAGCATCCATGATAGCCCCATTAGTGGCAGAGGCCAGCAATGCCTCTTGCTCGGGGCTGGCACCATTACCTGACTCTGGCTGGGGCTCCTTAGAGGCAGGGAAGTGGCCTTGATGGCTCCACTCCTGAATGAACAGCATGTCAGAAAAGTGCACTGCTTTCTGCAAGGTACTGGAGCAAAGTGTGTGGCTGGCCACTGCTCTATGCCTCCACCACTATCCTCCTGGCCAGACAACCAGAGACTCCTATTCGCTGTCACAGGTGCATGACAAGATGCTCCTCTGGTCCAGTTAGATGGGTGGGACAGTGTCTGGACAGGGTCTGAATGGAGGAGAAATAAACAGAGGCCTTTGGGCAACTACTGGAGGTGATGGAGATGGTGGTAGATTTTGGGGGTCTAGCAGAACCAGCTGCCAAGAGGCCCCATTTTTCTGTTCCCCTTCACTCTCATGTGTTGTCTCTCACACTGTTTCTCTCACTCTTTTTCTTTCACATGCTCATTCTTGCATGGGTTAATTCACATTAATTCTCTGACCTGCTGACCCATTTATCTGAGAGGAATTTCTTTCAACTTAAGAAGGTACAACACAAGATTCCTTTGTTTGTGACACACACAGGTGTCTCTCTCGTTCACAGACACACACATGCTCAACTGCATGCTTTTTCTTGCTTGCTTTCTCCCTCATATCATCTTAGCCAGTTAATTCTTACATACCCACTCTCAAGTCATGGCCTCCCTTCCTTACTCCCAAAACATGTTTCACATATATTCTCAAACTCTCTCAAATGCAAATTATCTCACACACATATACATTGTGACACCCTTTCTCTCTTACAGTAATACATTAATTCTCTCACACATCCTCAATATCTCTCTTGGTATGTGAGTGTGTATGATCTCTCAAACTAATTCTCTCTCACACACATTCAATAATGCTCTTAATGAGGGGCATGAAACAGAGGAGCACAATGTTTGCATATAGATGCAAAGGGGGTCATAAGGGTAAAAAGTTTGAGAACCACTGTGCTATATCATTTATCTAGTATTATATCTCTATGATAATTTTTATGTTGTAAGCTGCCCTGATTGCTTTGCAGAGGGGTAGGATATAAATACATTTTATATTATTATTATTATTATTATTATTATTATTATTATTATTATTATTATTAATGTGGCAGGAAGAGAAAAGGCACTGGGGGGGGCAACCCTTAAATTTATATAATTTAATTTCCAAAGGAGCAAGACATTTAAAAATTGTTGAAGATTGTTTTTTTAAAAAACAAAACAAAACACATATACATGCTTTATTAAAGAGTCTCTACAAAGTGGACATTCTTCTTGCCCAATGTAAAACCTTGGTGTGACTTAAAAATAAACCAGTGTTGAATGCCAAGAGATTATAAGAAGGTCCCTTTTCTACTGTTTCCTCCTTTTGGGCTGCATCCACACCAGCCACTTCATCAAAGTCCAGTTCTGAGCATTATTCCTGGATTGGCTCCGGATCAACCACACACGTTGGGCCAAATCTGATGTGAAGCTACGTCATTGTGCACATGGGCCAGATGGGCCAACACCACATTGGTGCCACTGGTCTGTCCACCCCGGCTCTGCCACCATCACTGCTGCTGCTACAGCTTGTCGAACTAAGCAGCTCCCTGGGAGAGTCTGGCCATTGCAGTTCCTTCTGCTGAGGTCAGAACAGGGCAACCCGCCCCCCATATGATCAACAAGGAGGTGGTTGCTGTACCACTCCAGGGAATATCCACTTATATTTATAAGCGGATAAATACTATAAAGCAAAGAAGCAGATGAACAGTTGCAGAAGTGTGCCTAAAGGCACAATAAAGAAGAGATAAGCAGGAACAAGACAAGAAGTTTAAAAGTAACAATAAATAAGGAAACAAGTAGCTAACACAGGGAACTAAAGAATGAGGGAAGTCTGCAAGCAGAAGACTGTAGTAACCAATATAGGAAATAAACAGAGTGTAGATCAGGCACTTTAGCACTAGGGATAATTTTAAAGACACCAATTTTATCACTGTTGTAAAGGAAGAAACAATTGTGTTTGCCAGCTGAGTTTGAGGAGTATATTTACAGAAATGCTGATTAACTGGGAACTGTCATTGTTTTTTAACTAGGACTGGTGCCAACATGGTCAGAAACTGTTATACAGCATAGAGTCAAATGTATACACAGCAACTAAATTCACCAATTAACCTTGAACCAATTGTTGTCTCTCAGACTACTCTATGGAAAGAGTTGTTGTGATGTTTAAAGGGGGATGAGAGAGAATCACATATATCATTTCAAGATTTTTAGAGGAAGATTGTCTTAAAACTAATAAGATGAAAGAAAGATGAGAGGAAAGGTAAGGTGATCAAATGCCGCAGTCTAAAGCACCTAAAAGATAGCTTAATGGGAAAATTTTCAACTCACACTCAGTTTTTTTGTTTTGTTTTATTGCCCAGACAAAAATCTACTGAATACTCTCTGATTTGAAAGATCACTCAGGAGAAAGACTGATCAACAACCAGTCTTTCTTTCTTAGGAAACAAAAATGTAACTGCTTACCAGGCACAGAAACATAAAACTTGAGAAAAGATTTTCATCTAACTAACTTGGACCATCAAGTTGCCCTTGATTATGTAAATACGTCGAAAGCTGAAATTAGTTAACAAGGTGTTGTAACAGGATAAGAAATCACAACAACAGTGATATAGAACAAATCCAGTTCCAGATTCCGGTTACTGCTACCTGACAGTTGATAAATTAATTTCTTCCTCTGTTTAACAGGCACAGGTAAACCAAAAATTTCCCAAATCTGAGAGTTACTCAGAACAGTTTCAAGCAACTGTTTTCCATATTTAAAGAGTTTTTAATAGTTAAAAAAAAAAGAAAAGAAAGGGGGGAAAGGAAACAGATAAACTCTCTCCTTTTCTGTCATTTTGCTAACATACCAGGAGGTCCTTGGAGATGTAGCATTTCCCTACAGAGAGGCTATAATAATAGTTCTTATAAAAACTGTAACTCTCAAAAAGCCACCCTGACTTCTCTGCCTCCTAAAGTAGTGCCACCACAACTGCTCCTGCAGAGTTGTAAGCATAATGTAAAGTGAACAAAAAGAGATTTAAAACGGCTGAGTGGATAAACTGGATTTCCCCCTCTCTGGAATGAATTTCAATCTGAGCCTTTGGAACAGGCTTTGACAAGGTCCATACTAAGCCTACACTGTGAGAATCTTGGAGGCATCTCTCATTTTTTCCATGAATCCACAGCTGATTGGGGAAAAAATAAGAAAATTATACAACAAATTGTTTTGGAGTAGTTTTATCCATTTATGGCCTCATTTCTGTCCATGAAGTTACTTTTGAAATTCTGCCACTTGCCTCTAGATTATTAGCGCTGTCTTCAGTCAACACTTTCTGCCAGATTGTATTAAAGGGGTGGAGAAAATATAAAGAATTTGTTTGAAAGAATGCCACAGGCTCTCTGTTTGTATTTGCAATTACTCTTTAATATGTTAGTCTTTGTAATTGTTTGCTCATACACAGTGTATTTTATGTGGTTTCCCAATAAAAAGCAAATAGCGGAAAAGCAAGCAGTAAGAATGTCATCCACAGCAACAACTCAACATTCAATCCCATCAGTACAACAGTATTTAGGCAAAAAGCATGTGACAAGAAGACGACATTTTATATGTATACTAATGGAACTAATGTTGCAGTTAGATATATCTGGGGTTGGTCCAAGTGCATGTAAATTCTTCTGGGCAAAAGAAAAGATGATACATATTTGAGGAGGGAGGAAGAAGAGTTTTTGTTGTTCAAAAACTTGTGTGTGTGGTGTGTGTGTAAAACCCTCGTCCCTTGATCTGCTGTTTTGCTATGTTAATCTACATATTATAAATTGATATTTGATATTGTTTCACAAATATTGTGATATGCCTGAGAAAAGCATTTCCATGTTGTTAAACTAAAGAGAAGCACAAAATATTTTCATATGAACAAATAACATGGAACTTCCACGTTGAAAGGAAGCATGTCGACCAGGGACATTGTTTGAAAGGCAGGGCAAAAATACCTTAAATAACAAAATATCAGCTGCTGGGAGGCAATTGTGTTGGGGGGTACTACCTACATATCTTGCCAGTAGGCTTCCCAGTATGGTGGTCCTAAGAAGATATTCTTAGGATACCTTCTGGGGTAGGCAACCTGGCACCCTCCATATTTAGGGAATTAATTCAAATGGTACATTAAAAACCATTTGCCAGAGCATGGGAGCATTCCCCTCCTCACTGCACTCTCCTTACCACTTGAAAAACCACTCTAGGGGAATTCCCAAAACCTCCATTACATTTTGAAGACACAAAAGGGGCTGAAAGAGAGAAATAACTACTCTTTGTAGATCCACCAAGAAATGCATGTCCATCAATAAATCAATCATATTGCACTCTAGCCTTTAACCACTGCTCCTATAAGCGCTGACAAGTGACCATGGTGTTGAGGGTTATCTTGAAGGCACTAGATTACACACATATTATATGTGGAAAATATTCTTGCAAAGAAAACAGGAACATCCTTGTTGGCTTAATGATAACCGACATTGCCATTACAGTAATTATCCAATGTGGTAAATGATGTAAACAGGTGTATGTTCCTTCAAAACATGACTGGGTAAATTTGTTGTCCCTTCAAATCCTATAGGAACTTAAATGACAGGGTGCGTTCATCCATTAATCTCGTTTGCTCACAGTATCTCACCCCCAGATCACCCTGCTTTGAACAAATGATGGGTAAACATAATGTCCTGGACAAGATGAAATATTCTTCTTTGCAAAACAGAAGCTTAAGATGTAACATTAATCTCTTGCCTTTGTTTCTCCAAAGAATCTTGGAATCTTGTTTGTTTTCCCCTCTTCTGATAAATTAAAGTCCATAAAGAACCTTTTAGGATAGAGGAGACCAGCCCTTGGTATTTTGCTAGCTATTGGCTGTCTGTAGCATCTTGCTTATGGAAGATCCTGTACATAGAGCAGGCTTACACTCATAGGCAGGAGGAGTGAAGACCAGAGGAAGGAACATTAACCTAAGATATGCAGATAACACAATACTACTAGCAGAAATCAAAAAGACTTGAAGCAATTATTGAAGAAGGTAAAGGAGGAAAGTGTCAAGATAGGCTTATTGTTGAACATTAAGAAAACAAAAATAATGACCATGGAAGACCGATAGGAATTCATCCTAGATAATGAGAAAATTGAAATAGTCAGAGTTCCTGCACCTTGAATCAAACATTGATCAGAACAGAAACTGCAGTCAAGAAATTAGAAAACTAGGACTGGGAAGAATATCTATCAAAGATCCTAAAGTGAAAAGACGTAACTCCAAACACTAAAGTGAGGATTGTCCAAGCCATCGTATCCCCCATCACCATGTACATATGTGAGACCTGGACAGCCTATAGAAAAAGCCTATAGAAAAAAGAACATTTGAGATGTGGTGTTGGAGAAGAGTGCTGAGGATACCAAGGGCAGCCAAAAAAGACAAACAAGTGGGTTCTAGAACAGATGAAGCCTGAACTCTCCCTTGAAGCCAGGATGACTATATTGAGGCTGTAGTATTTTGGCCACATCATGAGAAGGTGTGAATCATTAGAAAAGACAATAATGCTAGGAAAAGTAGAGGGCAATAGAAAGAAAGAGAGGCCACTTGCCAGATGGTTGGACTCATCAGAGAGGCCATGGCCCTGAGTGTGTAGGACCTGAGCAGAACAGTAGAGTACAGGGGATCTTGGGAGATGTCTTGTCCACAGTGTCACCATGAGTACAGATTGGCTGAAGGGCATTTGACAACAACAACAAAGGGGTGAAACAGACGGGGATCCAGGAGTGGGAAGAAGCTGCTCCCAGCCCAATCACTCCAGGGTCCCAGCGAAGACATGTCACAGCACCGAGGGCGCCTCCTGCCGCAGTCCCAAATGGACCACGGCAAGCAGCAGAAAAAAGCTGCTCCTTTTGGGGTTGGTTTTGGGTCGCCTTAGGAGGCTCCAGGCTAGCTTCTGGACACTTCGGGGGTGTGCATTGTGTAAATGCCACACTCCCAGAGCAGCTGGAAGCTGCCTCCATCTGCCCATCTGTTTCAGGCCAAAGTTAGCTATTATAGGTGCTATTCCCTTAATTTTTCCATCACCAAAATGTACTTATGATGATCTCCTTTCGGTGATTTTTTCTCTCTCTATCTAAAGGATGCTAAGAAACTAGCAGAAACTACTACAGTATAATCTGTAGACTGTATAGTCTGCCATACAGAGAAAATTAGTGAATTGGCATATTGTGCCTCAATAGATGGGGCAAGGACCATGTGTGGGCTGGTGAATGGGTGTAAGGATCACATGAGCACAATTGGTATTATACTAGAAAGTTAAGCATTTAGGTAATCAAGTAGTGGTTACAGTAGACTGTAGGGAAAAAGAGAGAAACAAATAGCCTGGAAATCTGATGGCCATAGTAAAGATGAGTATTAAGAGAACAACAGTACAGGGCAGAGAATAAATACATAGGAATAAGTGAACTGAATTAACAAATATGCCTCCTCTCCCTATGTAAAATGTGCACTTTGCCAGTGAGTGTACTGGATTTGTACTCAACGCCAGAGTACAAGATTGAACTACATCTATATTCTACTACTAGAATACCAGCTTTCTAGAAATAACAACTTTCCTTGCTAGCACAAGTGTTACAAGATGAGGTAGTATGACTCGGTGAAAAGTAAACACATTTATGGTATGTTATTTTAATGTGGCTTTTAGACCATAGGAAAAACCTGTACTTTAAAATTAAAGCTTCCCAACATGTCAACCAGCAGGCACCAAAAAAATCAACCTGTTCACACTGTTTTCCCTGTACTCCACTAACATACAACAAGCAGAACTACTTTCAGTAGACAAATACGCAAGCATGGATGAGCAAACAAGAGGCCTTTGCAGACTGCCAGAAATAGTGCAAATTGAGTCCACTTTAACTGCCCTGACTCAGTGCTAAGGAATCATGGGAACTGTAGTTTATTGTGGCACCAGAGCTCTCTGACAGAGAAGGCTCAGTGTCTCAGAAAAAAAAAGAATTCCCATGATTCCCTAGGACTGAGCCAGGAGAGTTAAAGTGGACTCAATTTGCACTATTTCTACCAGTCTGCAAAGGCCCAAGGTGACAGACCCTTTGATGCCACACACAGATAAGAGCTTAGGCAAACAACAAATACTTTGGAAGTGGTACAGATGAATCCAATGAATAGGGGCAATACACAACAAGGGTGCAGGGACAGGAATAAATGATTTTTATGATAAGTATACACGGGGCAAATGGGGATGCAAAAGATCAGCCTGGAAACAAGAAGACCCACAATACATGCTCATCAGAGATGATATCACTTATAAATTCCCAGGATTTACCATGCTCTGGTTCTGGAGTTAATTCCTGAAGCAGACTGAAAAAAATCCTGTCACCATACCCCTATAATCCTGTGTTAGCAAGCGAACCCAATAACCCACCTACCAACTCAGAAATCCCAAAATGTTCAGTACAGATTGAGTCTCCCTTATCTGGAATACCGAAATACTCCAAAAAGCAAAGTTGTCCACATAGGTGGCTGAGACAGCAACACCTTGCTTTCTGATGGTTAGTTACACAAATCTTGCTTCGTGCCCAAATATTGTGTATAAAATTGACTTCAGACTATGAGCATCAGGTGTATACGAAAAAAACTGTTTTAAATCTGATGTCATTTAATAACTTTTTAAGGGGTGGAAGGGCTGGGGTTGTTGCTGTGTGCCTTCAAGTTGTTTCCAACTTGTGGCAACCCTAAGGCAAATCTATCGGGAGGAGGGGTTCTTGTCAAGATTTGTTCAAAGAGGATTTGCCCTTGCCATCCTCTGACGCTGAGAGCATGTGACTTGTCCAGGGTCACCTAGTCAGGGTGACCAGCTGTCCTAACCATAAATGAGGACAAGCCACTGTAAAATGTAGGATATTCAAGAAAAATTGAGGACATGACCAAATAAAAGCTAAAAACACTCATATATATATAGATCAAGGGTCAGGAAGTTCCCCTTACCTGGGGCCGGTCCGGGGATCCCCGGGTCTTCCGCGGACTGATGGTGGTGGTAGGGGAAATGGCACAGCCCCCACCGACGTCGCTGCACGCGCTGCCGCCGCGCTGACACCATTTTGTTTTCCAAAATAGTGGACGTGACTCGTTTGCACATGTGCAGGAGTACTGCGCATGCGCGAACGAGTCGCGGCCGCCATTTTAGAAAAGAAAAATGGTGGGCACGATGCGTACGGCAGGGGCAGTCCAAAAGCCTCGGGGGGGGGGCGGACCCAGCTCGCAAGCTGTAGGTTGCCAACCCCGATATAGATAGTCTGATAGTCTGATGATCTGATAGTCGTGATGAGACAACTGTACTCAGGACAAGAGGCTACTGTCAGAACAGAACAGGGAGAAAGAGAATGGTTCCCAATTGGCAAAGGGGTCAGACAAAGCTGTATCCTTTCACCCTATCTGTTCAACTTACTGTATATACAGAACATATTGTAAGGAAAGCAGGCTTGGACAGAGAAGAAAGAGGAATGAATATAGGAGGAAGAAATATCAACAATCTGAAATATGCTGACAACACTACAGTACTAGCAGAAAACCTCACAGGCCTGGAACAACTAATAAGGAAGATTGAAGAAGTGCAAAGGCAGGCTTAATGTTGAACATAAAGAAAACAAAAATAATGGCCACAGAGAACTTACATTCAAACTAGACAATTAGGAAGTAGAAATAGTAAGAGTTCTCATATCTGGGGCCAAACATTGATAGAAATGGGGACTGCAGTCAGGAAATCAGAAGACTAAGGGCCTTTGCAGACTGCTAGAAATAGTGCAAATTGAGTCCACTTTAAGGGTTAGGGTTAGGCTTAGGGAATGATGGGAACTGTATTTTATTGTGGCACCAGAGCTCTGACAGAGAAGGCTCGGTGTCTCAGAAAAAAAATTCCCATGATTCCCTAGCACTAACCCTAACCCTTAAAGTAGACTCAATTTGCACTATTTCTGGCAGTCTGCAAAGGCTCTAAGAATGGGGAGGCTGTCTATGAAGGAAAAGATTTTAAAATGCCAAGATATACAACTCAGCACAAAACTTAGAATCATACAAGCCACTGTAGTCCCTATTACCATGTATAGTAGTGAGAGCTGGACAGTTAAGAAATATGATAGGAAGAAAATCGATGCATTTGAGATGATGTGGTGCTGGAGAAGAGTGTTGAGGATCCCATGGACAGCCAAAAGGAAAAACAAATGGGTCCTAGAGCAGATTAAACCGAAAACCTCCCTGGAAGCCAAGATGAACAAACTGAGACTGTCATACTTCGGACACATAATGAGAAGAGAGGACTCTTTGGAAAAAACAATAATGCTAGGGAAGGTGGAGGGAAGTAGGAAGAGAGGAAGGCCACATGCCAGATGGATGGACTGTATTAAGGAGGTAATGGATATGGGTTTGCAGGATTTAAGCAGAGCAGTGGAGGACAGAGGGTCTTGGAGATGTCTCATCGACAGGGTTGCCATGAGTCGGGATCAACTCGAGGGCAGTTAACAGCACCAATATATACAGTTGGCCCTCCATTTCCATGAGGCGGCCGTTCCAGACCCCCCCCCCCCATGAAAATAGAGATTTGCAAATATTCAAGCCCCATAGGCTTGAATGGGGTGCACCCCTGCAGGGGCATACCTCATTGATTTAAACAGAGGTTGCCCCTCTGTGAATATACAAAACCATGGACTTCAAGTACAAAAGAACGGAGAGGCAGCTATTCATGATTCTTAGTCATACTCAAAATGGAGGACCTTTTGGAATTCCTCCTGAACAGCCAGTTGAAATAGACAACATTCATTCATTCCAGAAATTAAATGTCCAGCAAAAGGAGGACACCTGGTCAACCAGTGAGGTTTTATATGCAAATATTCCAAAATCCAAGACACTCCTTGTGCCCAGCATTTTGGACAAGGGAGACTCGGCCAAAAGATAGACTCAATCAGACAATGTTGAGAAGCTGGAGCGGGTCTAAAGGAGAGTGACTAAAATGGTGAAAGGTCTGGAAACCATGCCTTATGAGGAGAGACTTAGGGAGCTGGGAATGTTTCGCCTGGAGAAAAGAAGGTTAAGGTGTGGCATGATAGCCACTTTAAATATGTGAAAGGATGTCACATTGAGAATGGAGCAAGCTTTTTTTTTCTGTTGATCCAGAGAATAGGATTCAAACTAGAGGAAAAGAGATTCCACCTCAACATTAGGAGGAAC
>CM034703.1:91709737-91731691 GCA_020142125.1 Phrynosoma platyrhinos
GGGCCAGCTGTAGTGTGACATTTTTGAAGCAGTGCTCACTCACTGGCTCCCACTTTAACCCAGTAAAAGACCCGTGTGTTTCCCTGCCAGCCCTTACTATAGGTCCCAAGTTTCTCTCCATTCAACATCTTTGGTTGTTGTTGTTGTTGTGTGCCTTCCAGTCGCTTCCGACTTATATGGCGACCCTATCATGGGGTTTTCTTGGCAAGCTTTGCTGGGGGGGGGGTTGCCATTGCCATCCTCTGAGGCTGAGAGAGTGTGATTTGCCTAAGGTTACCCAGTGGGTTTCCACGGCTGAGGCGGGATTCGAACCCTGGTCTCCAGAGTCATAGTCCCACGCTCAAACCAATATCAACATCTTATCTCACCTCAAAATCCCTCCATCATCATCATCATCATCATCATCATCATCATCATCATCATCATCATCATCATCATCATCATCATCATCTTTGTGTCTCTCTGGACTATTCTCTCCCTCCGTCTAAATGCCTATAGTTACAGGAGACTCCTATGTACGCTACTCCTGAGGCAGTGTCGTCACAAATGGGATGGCGATGACGTCACAATCACAATACGGAGTGACGTCATCACCCTCTAATTGGATTTCAGCCGCCTCATGAAGGCAGTCGGTCTGAAAATGCAGAGAAAGCATTTCTGAATCTTTGGTTGCATCCACACTGCAGAAATAATCCGGTCTGACACTGCTTTAATTGCCTTGGCTCAATGGTCCTAAACACACTGCAGAAATAATCCACTTTGAGACTGCTTTAACTCCCCTGGCTCAATGCTCCAAAACACACTGCAGAAATAATCCACTTTGACACTGCTTTAATTGCCCTGGCTCAGTGCTATAGGGAATCCTGGGAATTGTAGTTTATTGTGGCACCAGAGCTCTCTGACAGATAAAGCTCAATGTCTTACAAAACTACAGAATTCCCTAGCACTGAGCCAGGGCAGTTAGAGCTGTCTCAAACTGGATTATTTCTGCAGTGTGCTTTGGATAAATGCTATGGAATTTTGGGACGTGTATTTTTTTGTGGCACCAGCATTGAGCCGTGGCAGTTAAAGTGGTGTCAGACCGGATTATTTTTGCAGTGCGGATGCAGTCCTAGCCTCCCAGAAATGTATTTGCAAAAGTTTCAGTGCTGAGAATTTTTTTGTTAGCGTTTGAATGCATTTTCGGTGTGCTCCGATGCTTAGCTTCAGTATAACCGGAGTATAAGCTTCCATCGTGGTGTTGTTGGTTAAACTGTGGACTGGGATTCGAGGAGACCTCGGTTCGAATCCTCACTCAGTCATGGAACCCACTGGGTGACCCTGGGCAAGTCACGCTCTCTCAGCCTCAGAGGATAGCAATGGCAACCCCCTTCTGAAGAAACCTTGCCAGGAAAACCCCATGATAGTTTCGCCTTAGGGTCGCCATAAATGGGAAACGACTTGAAGGCACACAGCAACAAATAACCGGAACACAGCACGTGGGGATGTGGTGACATTTTGTAAATCCCAATCTTCTTCTTCTTGTTGTTGTTGTGTGTGCCTTCAAGTCGTTTCTGACTTATGGAGACCCTAAGGGGGAGCTATCATGGGGTTTTCTTGGCAAGATTTGTCCAGAGGAGGTTTGCCAGTGCCATTCTGTGAGGCTGAGGCTGAGAGAGTGTGACTTGCCCAGGGTCATCTAGTGGGTTTCCATGGGTGAATGATGATTTGAATCCTAGCCTCCAGTCATAGTCCAATGCTCAAACCACTACACCACTCTGGCTCCTGCCCCAAAATCCATACAAATTCAATTTGAAAACCCATCTTTGTTATTTTACCTACTGTTACCTACAAACAATCCCCGAGAGAGCAATTAAATTAATTTCAATCTTATCTCCCTTTATGTGGACATATTACATTAATTTGTATCCTGCTTTTCTCCCAAAATTGGGACCCAAAGAGGCTTACAGTCTGAAAAATTACAATCAAAAACTTACAAAAGTGACAATTAAATGTTAAATAAAAATCTATGTAAATCCCATAAATCCCAGCACTGAATAATTTTTATTCCTGGTCCTAGAATTTAAAAAAATTGGCTTCTGCAGTGGATTACAGAAGAAACATAAGGAACGCTAAGACTGTGTAATACTCTAGAACAGGGGTAGGCAACCTTTCCCCTTTAAGGGCCGAGGGACTTCAGTTCCCAGAATCCCAGGAGCTATTGGCCACCATGGGACTATTGGCCAACACGGCTGAGGCTTCTGGGAGCTGAAGTCCCTCGGCCCTTAAAGGGGAAAGGTTGCCTACCCCTGCTCTAGAATGATTTTATGCAAGGCAATCTTGTAGCACCTTGGGTCCAAAACACACTGCAGAAATAATCCAGTTTGAGACCGCTTTAACTGTCCTGGCTCAGTGCTAGGGAATCCTGGGAATTGTAGTTTATTATGGCACCAAAGCTCTCTGACAGAGAAGGCCAAGTGTCTCACAAAATGACAGTTCCCAGAATTCCCTAGCATTGAGCCAAGGCAGTTAAAGCGGTCTCAAACTGGATTATTTCTGCAGTGTATTTTGGACCTATGCTAAGAGTCCCTGCCCTGGTGATTCGAGAGGTGAAACAATGGATTTACCTCTAATAAGCCACTTAAAATGGCAGGGCCTTCCTATGTGAGGAGAGCTGCTCCTGGCAGACACAGAGAGGTTTTGGTGATGGCTGTCTGTCACTCCCTCTGTTCAGGCTGTTTTATTCTTCATTTCCCCAAATATTTGCCCTTCCAGAAGCACACATATAACGTGTGTTGTGTCAATTGTTTTCTCCACAGGGCACCAAAACCCAAGCTTAGAGAGAAAAGGCGGGAAATGGAGTATCTCTAGTCAAGTACTACAAAGGGTGACTAACTGTCCTAATGGCAAAGGAGGCAAAGCACCACAAAATGGAAGATGAATATTCAAGAAAAATGTATGGAGAGAGCTCTCGCAGCACCTTTGAGACTAACTGATTGAAAGAAGTTAGCAGCATGAGCTTTCCTAGACTTAAGTCTACTTCCTCAGAGGCATTTGGTGGAGTGGAAGCCAGGGACAGACATGCCACACATACCAATGGCATATATATGTCTGCCCCTGGCTTCCACTCCACCAAATGCCTCTGAGGAAGTAGACCAAAGTCTAGGAAAGCTGCTGCTGATGCAAACTTCTTTCTTCCAGAGAGTCTCATAAGTGCTACAAGATCTCTCTGCATACTGATTCTGCAGACTAACACGGCTATATTTTTGAAGAAAAATGTAGATTTTATTACCAAATAAAAGTTATAAACACTAATATAAATTTAAACTCATGCTTCTTAGTCATACTCAAAATTGGAGGACATTTTGGGATTCCTCCTGGACAGAAGGTTGAAATGGAGGACATGTCCTGGAAAAAGTCTGGTCACCCTGCCAAAAGCCATAACTGCATAGGAGGGCAAGGCACCACAAAATGGAGGATGTTCAAGCAAAAATGGAGAACATTACCAAATAAAAGTTAGAAACACTAATATAAATGTAAATTCATGCTTCTCAGTCGTGCTCAAAATGGAGGACATTTTGGGATTTCTCCTGGTCAAAATGTAGGACATGTCTTGGAAAAGGAGGATGTCTGGTCACCCTGCCAAATGTCATAATGGCAAAGGAGGACAAGGCACCACAAAATGGAGGACATCCAAGAAAAATGTAGAACATTACCAAATGAAAGTTATAAACACTAATATAAATTTAAACTCATGCTCAAAATGGAGGGCATTTTGAAATGCTAGCAAAACTACATAAACTGGAATACTTGTGACCCAGGCCCTTATACATATACAGATTGTGTTAAAAGGGTGGAAGTAAGACAAAATGTTAGTGACTAGATACCTTTTCAGGCTGGGAGGAAAAGGGAAAGACCAAAGTTGGGGAACATGTAGGCTTCCAGATGTTGTTGGAGTACAACTCCCACTAGCCCCAATTACTATGGACAACAGCTAGGGATTATAGGAGCTGCAGTTCAATACTATCTCAAGGGCCATAGGTGCCTCACTACTGCAATAGTAACTTTAGTAGCAGGGGGCTCAAGTGTGTGAGAATGTGGTTAATTACAAATGTTCTTTCATGTTTCACATTATAATTATTGCATCATTTAAATATACATCCCAAGGCATAAGGAACCAGTTTATTAAATGTCTTTAATGAAGAAAAAGATGTGCTGACTGCAGAGAAATTAATATTTAGCAGCTGAGCAAAACCAGAAAAGTAGTCCAAGGTGTTTTAAAAACTCAGTTGTTTAAAAAATGAGGTATTGAACAGCTTTCCTTTGGGAGGTGCTATCAGCCGTTTTCTTCTCTCTTTGTCACAGTTGTTATAAAGACATCTTTAAGGATATCTTTATCCAAATTCCTACCTATGGACAGAATAACACACACACACAAAAATAACATTATTACAGCATTACAGTATTGAGGAGTGCTTATATTATTGAAAGAAGGCAAATGGACTAACTGGGTGCTCTGCAACCTTGAGAGATGGGTGAGAGTTACAGAGCAGGCTTCCCATACTCTTTTTAAAAATCTCTTCCAATCTCAATGCAAGGGGCCATGGGTAGCCCTCACATCAAAACTCATATTTTGTTTTGATGTGGGGGGAACTGCTTGGAAGAACAGCAGCATTCACAGAAGAAGG
Source organism: Phrynosoma platyrhinos (assembly GCA_020142125.1). NCBI lineage: Eukaryota > Metazoa > Chordata > Lepidosauria > Squamata > Phrynosomatidae > Phrynosoma > Phrynosoma platyrhinos. The sequence goes on from CM034703.1 coordinate 91,714,405, forward strand.
GCAAAACTCTTCCAATTCCACACTCTTCATTGATTAAATAAAGAATATATATAAATATCCAGACTATAAAACTGCTAAAAAAGAAACATCTCATGAAAATGTGATGTTAAAAATACCATATTACCATACCATATTAGTTTTAATAGATACTTGATTTATTCAAAAAATACTATTTCAAATTTGTAGCACATCTTCTGCTTTACAGTACTGTTGATTATATTCTTTGTAGAATTAGAGATTTTGTGTAACAAATGTTTGAAATGAATATATTTCCCTTACCTATTAAAACGAATCTATTTGTTCGTTCATCCTCTTCTGTCCATTTGACAGTGGTTTCCTCTAAATCATATAGCTCGTGAACACCTTGAATTATGACCTGATGAGGTTTGTCTTTGACAGACACAAGGCCCTAATTAGAAAGAATATTAATTAGAAGCTGGAAAATGAATAGTTCTATACATTTATTTTGAGCTATTGTAATACTATGTAGGCAACATCAAAATTAAGGAAACACATTCTGTAGGTCCACATCTTATTTTGGAGAAATAATAGAAAGAAAGTCTAAACTAACAACAAATACAGAAACTATTTTTGAAGCATCTCAATTGTTATTAGTTTACATTTAAGTTATTTAACAATTGTATTTTAGTCTACAATCCTGATATTACAAAAATAGATTGCTTTAACATTAAGAATGTTGAAGACAGTCCCTAGAATGGGACAAGAGAAAAAGTAAATAAATAAACAAATAAAAGTCCTCCTCAACTGGCTAACAACATAGCCACCATCAAATTAAGGATCTATTCTGAAGTTATCCTTGTGCCACAGAAACCACTGCAGTATATCTGCTTCCCACACATTCTACCAATGTCAGAAACTTCAAACCTTCCAGGAATCATCTCCAACATAGCTCCTTCTTCCATCATCACTGTCTTAGATTAGGAAATACTGTATATTTATGTGGGAAGAAGCTATGTCATAGCATATCTCAAGAAGGTAATGTATTCTTATTACCCAAAGAGCATGGTAAGGAACCATGCTACACAGGTTCCAGCATGACAAAGTTAAACTTCTGAACAGGCCATACATTTGTCATATGACACTGCTTCGACTGATAACATCCAAATTAATTTAGGCTTGGCTGATGTGCACGTAAGCTATTTTTTGTGCCTAAGCAACATCTCAAAACAAACAAAACTTCTGAAATTGTTGTTGGTAAAATAAGCACTGAACCTTGAGTCTTATGACTTCCATGGGGTTACCTCTCTTGTCTTTAACATTCTTCTCCCACAGCAGATTCTACAAAGAGATAAAGAGTTTTAAAAATGATACATTAAACATTCTTCCTGTGGGAAAAGTCAAGAGTGTTTAAATCATCATTTTCCAGAGCTATGGTTGTGCACGTTCCCCATACTGTTCCTTTGTTTGCAGAGAATAAGCAAAAAATTGAGTTGGGCCTTTAAGGTACTTACTTGAACAAACACATTTAGGTCTTCTTCAGTTGCACTTCCTACTACTTCAAATGTTGATGTAACAATACTCTGAAAATACATAGGTACATATTGCTATATTTAATCCTTCAGCAAGGACAAAATACTTTCCAATAAATAAAATAATACTGTACTTCCTATTCATGTCAGTGCACAATTAATATAAAATTAATTAATTAAATCCTAGAGAAAAGAATAAAATGGGAACGCAACAACCTCAATTCTTTCATGCTTCAATTGATGTTTTCCATGATCATATTTGCTCTTTTAATATGTTGGAACTCTTTACACACACCAAATTCAGTAACTAAAGGCACATGTAGCTTTAACACAAGCCCCAACAACAGTTATAGCAGATTCAGTGTCCAACACCTGTGTCACTTGGAATCCCATATAAACACTTTCTTATCAAATGTCAAACCTATAATTTATACTGAAGTAGTTGTCTGAAAAAAAAAAGCAGGTGAGGCTTAAGTGACTTTCCTTGAGTTCTATTTATGCCATATTTATGGTGGCATCAAGCAACACCTTGCTGAGGCAACCCCAACTGTCTTGATGTCACCACTGAATCCCATTCTATTTTGTGTGTATTGTGTACCATCAAGTTGTTTCTAACTTATGGCAACCCTGAGGCAAATCTGTCATGGGTTTTCTTGACAAGATTTGTTCAGAGGAGGTTTGCCATTGCATTCCCCTGAGATTGAGAGGATGTGACTTGCCCAAGGTCACCCAGTGGGTTTCAAGGCTGAGCGGGAATTGAACCCTGGTCTCTAGAGTTGTAGTCCAGCACTCAAACCACTACACCATACTGGCTCTCATTCTATTGCTTATTCATAAAACATACATGTCTCTTGAAATGGGAACTGCCTCTTCTTTAGATAATTTCCATTTAGTCCACTTACAAATATATAAGTGAATTAGATGAACCCTGTTTTATCATTGAGTTTAATGGCAGAGTGAGCCTCTAAACTAATTCTACCCAAACTATCCCCAGTTGGTGATCAAATTAAATTCCCATCATTGGCTAAATGGGGTCCCTGGACAGGGGGTGCACCTTCTTCAAGGGTGAGGCCCATGGAAGATGAACCCCTAAAGGTTATATAGTGCAGAAGCAAATGAAAAAACCCAAAGTGCACCAATGTGACCCATTTCTCCCTACCCATTAGCTATGAGAACTGTAAAAGCAGGTTAGCAACAGAGAAAAATTAACTTCCCAAGTCCATTTCCAGCCTTCATATCTTTTACTACCTCAAGCTGCCAAGCTAGTGCAAAAAGTATTAAACAAGGTCATTAATACAAGTTGACTCTTTCTCTACATTGGACAACTAGATGTTTGGCCAGGGTGCCAAGAAGGACTCTCAAATGCATCTGACTTGTGGCAGAGGCCCAACTCACTACAAGAGCAAACTCATGATATTGATCACCTGTGAACCTATCTTCCATGAATACAGACAATCATTAAACCTGGCCCATGCAAAATATGTACTAAATCTAGAGGTAGTAAATTGATTTACATGTTGTCTTATAATAAAAGTTCACCCAAAATTTAATGCACTTTCTCTTGTGCTGCCATAAGGGCTTTCTGTTTGCTTATATGAGTCATCCATTGACTGAACAATTTCTGCTGCAAACTAAAAGCAAGCAAACTAAAAACAAACTAAAAACAATCAATATGATACAGCAAAATAATTCAAATCTTAGATTCCATATAAATCAGTCAAGACTTTCCCTGACTATTCTGAGCAGCTATAAATAACCCATCCCTTCATCAGCAAAGACTATATGCTAAGTGTTGCCTCTGGTCTCATTTAAGAGACAGTGGTTAAATCTGACAAGCTACAGGGCTGCTGATTAATACCCCTGGGTTGCTCAGAGAGACTTATTAAAATTATTCTAAAAAGCTTGATCCTGAAACCAGATCTAAATGTCAAAGAGAAATGAGCCAGTTTTTCCCCCTCTTAAATATGTGTAGAGCCACTGGAGTAGTCCTCTTACATTCTTGTAAAGAATCTCATAAAAACAAGACTCTTAAGCTGACAAATTATTTTTAAAATATGAAAAAACCACAGCAGTAATGTCTTTGAAAACCTTCAGGCTAAAAATAAGCTACATTGGTTACTTGATAAAGATTTACATATACATATACCTCTAAACTGTAACATTTTAAAACAAAAAGCAAACAAGTCCTTAAGTGCTTCTTTCCATCTTTTTATTCAGAGGGCTGCATAATATGTTCCTTTGTATTCTAAGGTGACTGATCAAAGGAAATACCTGGGATGTTGAGGAAGAAAAAGTAAGCTCTGATAGCATTGTATGTGCAAGTGGTAACAAAAACTTTCCTAGCAAATCATGCTTAATGTGGAACTACTGTACAGGCAGAAGGGTAAAAGTAATGCAGTTACCTTATCTAGGTGTGGATGAGGTGCTTCCTCAAGCTGCAGCCTCTGCTGAAAACTTAGAACAAGTAAACAGCATTCAGCATTATGTTATGCAGAAACACAAGCCATCTGTCATTCATATTGTGAATATAAGACTCATAAGTGTAAAACCTGTAGGGCATTAAAACAGAACATTCAGAAGTGAAGTGCCAGAACAGGATTAGAGACAGATCTCCTCACTTTCCCAGTCTGAGTAATGATCACTGTTCTACTTGATGTGTGCCCTCAAGTCATTTCTGACTTATAGTGACCCTATCACAGGGGTTTTCTTGTCAGGATTTGATCAGAAGGGGTTATTATATTATTATTATTATTAAAGTAACAGAAGCTGAATTTTAAAGCAGCATCCATGTAACTCCTTCATAAAAACCACATAAGAGCTATCAACTCTAATAATTTACTAAGGAATGTAAAATTAAATCTTACCTTTTTCCTGAAAGACTATCAAAAGCATGGAGGTCTAAGACATCTGCAATATCAACTCTAAGGAAAAAGCATAATAAACTTAATTTTCTTGGATGCATTTAGACTGCATGAGAATTAAGGAAAATTGATGCATCCCAACTACCTGGGATGTTGGAAACAGGGCTGCAAAAATAGGTAGAAAAAGAGTCCTTTGGGATTGCTTCCTTTTTATTTACCAACATGTTTACAATAGTTATGCTTCCAAAAGAAAACATTTCAATGGATACATTAAGCGCATAAGGAAAATTTGTTCTTCCAGTTATGATAATTTGTTTTTGACTTTTCTGCTCTCATAATGGGAAATTGTGATTACGTCTTTAAAAATGTATCAAAGTGAACTTTGAGTTCACAGGTATGTATGAACTCTCCTTGCCATCCTCTTGTATGCCCTTTAGTTTTAAATTAACACAGTTTCCTGAAATGTCCACACTCAAAAAACTGTATATTGTTCAAACAATGGTTTGAGAAAAAGCTAGGATATGATCCTGACTTACTCTCAATCATTATAGTTTAAACAACCACATTTTCCTATGTATGAATGTACCAGTTAAATGTGGCTATTTTAAAATCAAGTGCAGAAGCTTTGATTGCCTCCTCATGGGTACAATAATGAAGACAGGGGAAACATACAAGCCTGAAGCTCCCTGAAATTCAGTTCCACAGAAATTGTGTTTTCACTTTTAATTTAAACTAAGCTAACAAGTAGAAATTCTTGTTTTCTCTTCTTGTTTCTTTATAATTCACCACTTGCTTACTGCAATCGTATAAAACTGGGAGTTTCTGAGGCAGTCTAGAAAGACGTGCTCTTTACTGTAAGGGAAGCACAGGCACATTTCCTTTGCTTCAAGATTAGCTTCTGACTGTAAATGAGAAGATTTTTTAATGTTAACTAATTGTTTAAAAGTTACACAACCAACAGTTATATTATTAGCCCAAATATTTAAAGAAATGTATTCAAATAAAGATTGTAAATAACTCTTAGAAAACATTCTACATTCTGGAGAGCTTAATATCAACAGCTTTTAAAGAATTGTTGAACATCTTCTACCAATAACTACTGTTAATCCTGGATGCTGAGCTCTTTTGATTAATGTAATGTAATGTAATGACAATGATAACAACTTGTTTTTTTCTGGGGGGGTTTAAATTTATAAATTTATAAATTTTAAATTTTCACTTAATAATCCCTCCTCCAATTAACAATATAATTATAACAATGTCAAATACAGTCGTACATTCTCAAATCAAGTAACCTATAAATAATACTCAAAGATATACCGTAGCTGTGCTAGTCTAGAAAATCAGTATGAAAAGGGATCTTGAAGCACTTTTGAGACTAACTGAAAGAAAGAAACTGGTAGCATGAGCTTTCGTAGACTTTATCTGAGGAAGTAGGCTACTCATGCTACTAACTTCTCTCTTTCAGATGTCTCAAAGGTGCTACAAGAACCCTTTGCATACTATAAATAATATATCTATATATCCACCCACCAATATGTAATTTCTATTATTAGTTACTCAGTTTCTATAATACTGTATATTAATATCTGCTATGTTAACATCCAATTGATTAGTTTGACACCCATCTTCATAATTCAGTTTTTGAAACTACATTAAAATATATATCTTTACTTTTCATAGAGTGTCATACTGAGAGAACAACTCTGATCAACAAGAACAAAAGGCAATAAATTGGCAATGTGATTTACCCCTAGACAGAATTAAGAAAGACAAGTTACAGTATTTTATGCACCGAGCCCTCTTCAAAACAACTTTAAAAGTTAGGGTGTAAAATTGTTGAAGCTACTTTATCATATTCCCCCCTTCATATCTGAACAAAAGAAAGAACCATAGAAACAGTAATCCATATAAACTAACATGACAGTCACTATAGAGAAGAATTTTCATACAGCAACTGTTTAGCAGCAGGGCATAAGGATTCCAACATGGAGTGGATTGTAAGCAGAATTCTAATAAATTATATCAATGGATCTGTTAAAAGGATTAAAATGTTTGGAAATGCAGCATTCCGCTAGTGATTTTTACTGAAGAGGTAGTAGTAGTAGTAGTGGTGGTACTAGATTCATTTGCAACACATTGGTGTTACTATCACTGAGTATATGAGCTTTCACACAACACTTGATACTCACAGTGCACCTGCACCAACTGCAGATTTGCCATCCACAGATTTGAGATTCTGTGGATGGCAAGCCCTGGCTTTTTAAATGGATGTGCGTGCACACACATATGTGTGCACCCACTGAAAAGAATGGGACTTAAGGGCCTGCATTTTTTGATATCTGTGGGGTGTATGTGTTCCAGAATGGATCCCCTATTCTCTGCCACAAACCAAACAAACCCACCACAAAATCCATTAAGCTGTTTTAATGGATGTTGGATACAAGGATGAGACATCCACTGCTATATAGCCCTTTGTTATGTTTGCATATAACAACAGAGGAATAATTCTCAGAATGAAGAAGCCAGTTGATACAATGTTATTCTAGATCAAAGTGGCTGATAAGCAATCAGCAAAAAGTAACAGGTTTCTGCCTGCACCTTTGAAATGATTACATATTTTGGATAGCCCATAATTTGCCTATGTAACAAAATCAAAGCAGTATTGTACTATAGCACCAGTGTGTAGATAAGTTTTGTGGGCTTTGTAGAAGTGCAATCATTTTATTCCTTTCCAAATCTGCCTTAACTTTGAAAACATGTAATTAAAGCAAGGGTGGGAACCTTCCTGTACTACCATTGGCCATTTTGGCTAGAGCTGATGGGAACTAGCAGTCCAACATCTGGCATTAAACAATCATACATAGCCATTTCAAAGCACCAACAAACCAGTTTCAGTGTAAATCTGGACTAGGCCTCCACATTTATTTATTTTTTGAAGGGCTATTCTCCCCCATTAGGGAATGTTTCAGTCCTCAAGAAGCAGATCACAGAACATGTACTGGTGAATAAGGCAACAGCTTTCCCACACTATTTGTCTGAAGTATCGACGTCTCTGCGAGTCAATTTCTTTAGCAAAATTGCAAACATAAAGAAATTGTGCTATGATGTGTACACTCCCCATGGAGGACTGGGATGTCAGTCAAAGGAATTCTGCAGGTTTAAAACATACCTTGGCATTTCATTCTAGATGCAAGATCAGAATTTGCCTTTAGGGCTTTATTCACAATAATCTGAAGATTTATTTTTCAGAAACCAGACTGAAATCCAGTTAAAATAAATTACTGTTTTATAATGCTTGGGATACATTCACGTTTTAATAGAACTCTCTTTGTTTTGTTTCATGACGCTGAAGCATTTCAATGGATAGCATGGGCAGGCTGAAGAAATGATTAAATGAAATTTTATAAAACTGCCTGACATAAGTATAGGTAACGTAAAGTTCTTAGGCTAAACCAATCTAGCTATGGTCATAGAGTAAAGAACAGCCAGCACAGTCTAGTTGTTGTCCCTCAGTTTCCATCTTTCATGTATCAGGAACAGTCCGAGAAGAAAGCCAAGCCAAAAGAGGGATATGCTTAAGAACAATAGGGAACAATCACAAAAGGGATAAAAAATGGAAATTACTAAGTCTGCTTTACATTTCATTACCTTGATCGCTGAGTTTCTAAAATTTTGACAAGCCCATTTATGGACCTAATAATTTCAAAAAGAAGAGCGAGAAAGTGATTAGACTGTGTCAAGAACATTTGTACTCAGTTATACAGCCAAACTGACAACCCTGCAGCATCTTATAAGACATTACAAAAAATTCAGTATAGCCTGGTGCCCTCTAAAACCCCTCAAAATTGTGCAAACTGACAAAAAGAAAAACACCATCACAAACAATCCCAGCTCACCAGACCCCAGAAATCTAGGTCCAAAAGTGACCTCTTCCCCCCACAAGATGAATCCATTATCTCTATTCATAGCAGAAGCTATCAGTGTCTTAAAGCTGACACCTCCACTGTTCCATCCAGGACTGGAAACTTCATTTAGTGGTACCTGCATCAGTGGCCCTGTCTCTACTATAGGACTTAAACTAAGCCAAGGTGGCTGGCAGAGAATAGCCCAAGTCCTAGCTGGAGCTGTGAGACACAAATCAGTGGTGTACTATGGGTCAAAATTTTACACTTCTCCATTCTGCTGCTAGAGTAATACTTTACCACTTCTGGATCATAGAAAGAATACCCTCTTCTTTCACTTTTAAAAATTTCAGAGTGACCAAGCCACTGACATACCACTTACTTGAAAATATTAATATTAAATATTGACACTGATACATATTAAAATCTAAGAATGAAAAAGGAGCAATTTATTCACTACAGAGACACTATAAAGCCTGCCTGACACAAACAAAGCATTACACGTCTGGTACATAAATGTAGCTGAGCATCTGTCAAACAAAAAGGATATTTTTCTCTTGAGTCCTAATGCATTTTGTCACAGTTATCATGTGGTGTGCAATTCTAATAGCTACCAATCATAGGAAGGAAACAGTAAATATTGAAACAAAAATCCACCAGCCACGATAATGTATTTATACTCACTTGACAGCTGTTTTCAGTTTCATCAGAGCTTCTTGTGAAACCAAATCTGTCTTATTGATGATTACAAGATCTGCAAGTGCAATCTGTCTATATGAGAATAAATGAATCAATGAACAAACAGGTAAATGAGAAGTGCAATAGTGAATTCTTGATTGTCTGTTGGTGCCCTCTGAGGTTTTGGATCCAAACATATCAAAACATTAAAACAAAACTATGTTGCAAGGCTTATGCAATTTAAAAAAAAAGTAATCAAGAACTGTAAATAATTCTTAAATGATTATTTCACTATTTTGGGCTCTTACAAGATAATCCAAAAGACACTTACCAGGGAATAAGATCTATTGGACATTACTGAACTAGTTTCCAAATGGTCATGCTTTGGATTATGCTCTCAAAGAACTATTTTACAATGCAACAGGGATGTCAAATAAATTGTGTCTACCTATCATAAAAGGGAAAAAGAACTAAAGAATGGTCCAAGAGAATAATAGAATCATAGAATAAATTTTGTGATTCTATGTTCATAAAAGAGAAAAAGAACCAAAGAATGGTCCAGGAAAGAAAACCTAATAAATTTTAAATGAAGTAATATAAATAAACTCCTGGATTCTGATACAATATACCAAAGGAACTATTCAAACAGCTATTTTAAATAAGTCCAGGGTTTTTACAGTAGCAAAGTTGTTTCTATCTTTGAACTGGAGATCCACCTGTAATACCAATGTCATTATCTGTTTTGAATATCCAGTTTCAAACTTTATCACATACCATTGGTGTGGAGAAATTGTTGTTCAAGAAACATAAATGTAAAGCCTCTCCAAGCATACACATATCTGAATGTGTATGCTTTGTATTACATTCAGGAGTCATGCCCTTGACCCTTAAAAATAAGGTTTGAAAAACTGAGCTGATCTCTGTATTCAAATATTGTCATCCTCTTCTGCATCTGCTCAATCACACTTTCTAGTTTTATCAAACCAGAATTTACTTTTATATATGAATTAACAAACTTGTCACTTTAGTAAGCCATCCATCTCTGTCTTCAGTCCTAATTTGTAGAACTTGTTCAGACCACAGTTGTTCAAGCTGTGGCTGATCAAACCTAGAAGTTAAGTTCCATTTAAATTAAACTTGTGACAGGGAAGCGAGAAAGGAACACTGAGGTCTAAAGCAAGTTCCTAGTCCTCCAAACCATATTTTGGAACATGACATCTGAAAACAGCTGCTGTGTCTTAGCAGTAAGTTGGGATTTATGCAACCCTCTGAATAACAGACACCTTGTTATTAATAGCCTTGCTAAGGGGTGCATCTACACTGCAGAAATAATGCAGTTTGACACCACTTTAAGTACTGTAGCTCCAGCCTATGGAAGCCTGGTATTTGGAGTTTAAAAGGTTTTTAGCCTTTTCAGCCCAAAAGGGCTGGTGAATCACCAAACTATAAATCCCAGGATTCTGCAGGATGGCCATGGCAGTTAAAGTGTAGTTGTGTAGATGCACCCAAGGCCTTGCAAACTCAGTGTAGCCGTAGTCTTTGATTGACTCAATCCACCCTGTGGTCTTCAACATTTCCTACTGCCTTAAACTTTGTGTGCATATCAACTTCAACTTAGTTGAAGTAGCCTGTCAACTTATGACGAAGCATTATAATATTTTGTAATAAGATATGCCATTTCATGCTAATTCTCAATATCTATGTAGTACATTAGAATACTTCATATACATTATCTCAGTAATTCTTATAAAAAAACAAATAAAACTCAGTGTTATTACTCATCTAACTCAATTATATATTGGCAACTGAGGTTGAGAACTAGAATATTCTTAGTTTATGACTAAGGTAAGACTATTAGTTTCTTGTGGTCTGAGCAGAGGGGATCTTCCATCCTCTGCTTTGAATGTGATGCCCCCATGCTCAGACCACAGATCATGCTTGGATGAAATTTTAAATAGTGTTCCAATTCGCGCTTTAAACCTAAATGCTATATACTTTTCCACTGCTAGTTCTATACAAAAAGGCTTATCAGAGATATGCTGGAAATTACCTGTAACCTAACAGAACATGGAGGGGGTCTGAGGGCAATAGGCCTCATATGGCCTCAACCCCCCTTTTGCAGCCCTTGGGTACCCCAGGACATTCCCACAAGCCCCCCTCCCATTTTTAAAAAGTGGCCTTCAAATTATTAAAAATGCACAGACTCCCCACAAACTGTAGCAGTGTTGCTTTCCACAGTTTTGCAACCCCCTGTATAATGGGGGAAATGGCAAAAAATTACTGAAAAAGAAACTGGAAGTGATGTCCCATTATCTCTGGTTTTATTTTTGCTCTAGGATGCAGCCTGCTGGGAGTGTGGACTCACAGAACTGGTCCCCATTCATAGTGCAATTGTCCAGCCTTACAATTGGAAATTAGTTCAGGGAAAGCAGCCCACAAAACATAAACAAATAGAAAGCAGTCAGCTCTACAAATGGAACCTCAGCTTGACAATACTCTTTTTTGGTCAATATTCCATTACAGTACCATGCTTCTTACTTTAGAATAACAGAAAACTGTTACTGTACTGTTACCTTGCTGCTTCATTGATGAGGTCACTGGGTTTTTCTTCTCTCAGGTGCTGAATAAAACACACAACTAGAATTTAATGCAATTTTCTTTGTAGATTAAATTGCTGACAAACACTGAAGACAAACTAGCAAGCAATTAGCCTATAGCTAATTGCAATTAGCAAGTCAAACCTTACATCTACTGTAACTTCTATTTCAGGACTAATAAAAGAACTTAGATACATTTGGGATTCACTCTGAAGGAACATATTTATTTTTCACTTACTCCCTTCAAATGCAACTGCAGTATTTCACTACTAAATCTGAATACACAGGAGCATGAAAAAAACCCAGCAGACCTCTTTCAGTTAATAGCAATTGAAAAAAATTCAACGGCATAATGTCTATTTATTGTCCTGACATCTTCACTCAAAATTCTTTTCTGACTAAATGGTATGAAGAGCTTGAGCAATAACAGGAAGACTAGAAAGGGACATCTTTTTTGACCTTTTCTCTGTAACTTCACATTCATTTATTCTTTTGCATTAAGTGCTGTCAAGCTTAGTAGATTTGCAAAGAGCAGCCTCAGTGGCTTTGGTTTAGGTCTTTAGAGCTGTGACCTGTCATTGCAGGTTGTCCAATTGTTTGCCTTTTGATTAAAACATGAATATTTCAGATTGCTGGATGACAATCCTATTAGAGTGATAGTCCATGATATCAATTACCACTTCAGTTTCAATTTGGCTTGCTAGCCACAGGGTACAATTTTTCAGCTTTACATGGACTATGTTGGATCCATGAAGCGTGACGCCCTTAAATTGCTGCCTATTATCCCAGTGTCATCGCTTGTATTGCCTCCAGGATTCTTTAAATCACAAGCCAAGGCAGAGGTCAAGCTTTCAAAGCAGAAGAATTGGACAAGTTCACAAATTCACTATACAAAGAAAAAAGTTATTCATCTGGCATATGACTGAGAAAATGTAAAAGCACCTACCATACCACCAGCATGTCAAGGTTTGTACATATTTACTGATTTAATAATGCAGGAGGTTGCATTGAATCCCAGAGATCATGAACATTACACTTTTATTACTGTATTTCAAAAAAAGTTTACAGGATTTCTTTCCTAAATAAAAAAACCTCTACATCACAATTTGATGTATCATTGATTAGTGATGTATCACTATCACTGACAACAAATACATGCAAATACATAGTGATCAGTGATTACTCATAACTTCATTCAACAGAACTAAGTTTCCATACTGTGGCTTGCAAGCAGCAAAATGTGGAACACAGCTAGACAAACTTTCAAAGCAAAGAAATGGCTGCACCAGCTGCCTCCAGAATTCCAGGGCTGAGGCAAGGCCAGCGCAGCTGCCTGCAGGCCTCTGGGGCAGAGGCAAAGCTGGGCTGGATGCTGCAAAGCCATGTAGCCAAGGAAAGGCCAGCACGGAAAAGGAGGTAGGAGGTAAGAGAGGGAGGAAGGGAGACGTAGGCTTGCCATTCACTAGTAATTGAAACCGCAAATGGCAAGTCCGCGAATCCAGGACGACTGTATAACCTTTGGTAACAAAGTGAAGAAATATTATAAGAAATGATATGAATGCAAACATTCTTCCATAATTAGTTACTCAGATATGGAAAGACTGCTTATACATATAATTTAGGGTGTGCTGCAATTAACTTCTTTGTAATCCTTTATCGTGTTTGAAATGCAATTAATTCTTTTGTGATCTTTAGTTTGTTTCTTAATTACACAGTGCTGGGTGGTTTGTAATTAAGCAGAAATTTTTACTCATCCCCCATTTCATTTCATTTTCTCACTCCCTTCCCTCACTCACCCCATCCTGCTTTTAAATCATCCCTGTCTTCAGAGGATCATATACTTTGAAGGGTTTGGTAAAGTTGAAGTTTTGAACCAGAAGTCTTTGTTGTTAACTGCTGTTAAGACTTCAACTTATGGCAACCCTCAAAGTCACTCTGTCATCACTCTTGTCTTGCACTCAGGTCTGTTGCTTCCTTGACTGAGTCTATCAATCTGGAAAGCAATCTTCCTCTTTTCTTACTGCCTTCTACCTTACTGAGCATTATTGTCTTTTCTAGTGAGTCATGTCTTCTCATGATAGGTCCAAAGTATGATATGTCCAAAGTAATCTTATTTTGATTTTGTGAAGTGAGTCAGACTGAGAACTTTTCAGTACCACCTTGTACTGTAAGGAATTATTCATACTGTGAAAATAATCTGGGATGAATCTAGGTTAAATCTTTGTTGTTCACATGCATCCCAAATGCACTTGATTCAGGTTTTTTTTTGGGGGGGGGGTTGCCAAAAAACCCACTTAACCCAAGATAATTGGTACTGGGTTTTTTCTGAGTTTTGAAAAACTATTTGCAATGTTGGCAGTGTGAATAACGATCAAATAGACCCAGACTTTAACCTTGCATAGCTGGCTGTGTCTTTCCCCTCCAGTGAGGGGAGAGGAGGACTCCCCCTCTCTCATTTCCCCCCTGTCTCCACCATCTCTTGGCAGCCAGTGGCTCCAGAAAGCAGTGGGAGACATTGCCACTGCTGCCACTGCCTCCAAAAACCCAGCTGGGGACAGTTTCTCCCAGGGATTGCTGGCACTCTTGGAGGGGAAGCACAGGGCTGGTGAGCATAGAATATGGAGAGATGTGAAGAGATGTGGTTCTGATGCAAATATGGTGTGAATAACAAACCTGGAATGCATGAGTTGGCTTATTTGCATCATCCTACTAAAAAAAAAAGCAGCCATCTGAATGACCCCTAAGTTTCACAAAATGGAGATCTTATTTGTTTATTCATAAAATGTACTATAGAATAAGGAGTGAAAGGAAGAGCAAAGTTTTGACAAAGGAGGGATTTAGTTTTGGTTAAAACTGAGCAAAAATGACAAGGAAAGGGGCTAAACACACAATATTTTTTGAGTACAGTATATTCCTTGTGAAATGTATTCATTTGTCAGGAAATTATACATTTACATATTCACATGTTGCCCACTCCAAGGCAAGTAGCTGTAGCTTCCTATAGATTAAATGTGTTCAGAAGCTGATAACTTGCTTTTAGTAACAAAAGCTCCTGGAGCATGTTATCAGTTCCATAGCTATGCTTTATCATAATGAGCTTAGGCCAGGTATACTAGTTTACTAGATTATCAACGGTTGTGATTCTACCTTCTGACTTTCAGTCTGTTCCTAAGATTTTCCTTGATAAGCATTACTAGAAGTCCTGAAAGTTCCAGCATCAGGAGACCTTACAATATACAGGTCATCTCTCTGTACATACCCCATTTACTAGAATGATTGGCATGCTGCTAGTTATAAAATGAGGAAAATTTACTAATGAGCTACTTAGGATTCAAGTACCTGTCTTCCAACTAGCATGTTTGTTTCTAGAAAACCACAAAGGTTCAGTGTTTATTACTGGAAAGTGTAACGAACAAACTGGGATTGCATTAGTTTCAAGTTCAGATCTATGTCATTTCTGTGCCATTTGGAAGGCTCCTGAAGGTAGCCGACTCAAGAACAGAGACTGATACCTGCAAAATGCAAGCTATGAAGGGAATCCTGGGCTAAGTGGATGTACAGGATACTTAAAGGCATGTATAATTAAGCACCATAGAATATAACAATTAGAACAACTACCACACATTTCTCTTATTCTCTCCTTAATGACTTAAGGTATATTATTTTACCTGTAGTCCATACTTTGCATCAACAACAGATACAATGCCTGTAAAAACAAGTTTGTCAATAAGAATTTGAATATAACCAGTACAAAAAACACAAATGTTTTTCCTTTTAAAACACAACAACATTGACTTTGAAATTTTCCTCATATTCTTTAAATCAGAGAACCTAAGACCTCAGCGACATAGTTTGAAATTAGCACACACTATGCACAACAATTTATTGAACTCATTTCTCCCCCAATGCCACCATGATTAATTTTCTTACCATCAAGATAAATGTCACTTCCTAATTCAGCATCAACCCAAAACATGGAGGCAACAGCACCTAGCAAATAAAACACATAGAATATACTTTAAGCAGATTTTTAAAACTAGCTACAACATTTTCAATTGTCTATATTGGTAAAGTGAATTCTAATTTTAATAATTCTAATAACTATATATATAACTAATAAACATATAGTGCATTTGCGATGAGTGCAAGCTATTCCAAGGCACATGAAACATGTATTTGACTGGCAGTGTAATGAAAGCTTTGACCAATGGGAAAACTACTGTGGTTCCTTTCCCTGATATCTAAAATTAAATTCAGGGCAATATAAGTCTACTTTCTTAGAAGTTATCTCTCTGGAAATCATGGTCCATAATTCCAGGCAGAGACTCAATTCTATTATGGATTAAGCAAAGGAAACATGGTGTCTGATACTACTTCTTCTAAATTTTAGTTGGAATTAACAGTTGTGAAAAAGTACATTTATTTCATCATTATGATTTTTTTTAAAAACAGGGCACACTTTCAAACCATGTAAAGAACTAAATTATCATAATGTTTATAGTTCACAAGAGCCAGCATGGTGCAGTTGTTTAATCATGCACTATGACTCTGGAGACCAGGATTTGAACCCCCCCCCCCAAAGCCATGGAAACCCACTGGGTGACCTTGGGCAGGCTGCATTCTCTCAGCCTGAAAGGAAGGCAAAAGCAAATCTTACCAAGAACATTCTATGATAGGTTACCTTAGAGCTGTCATAAGTCAGAAACAACCTTTTTACAAGTCATACTCCAAAGACAATGCAAAGACAATTTCTTTTCATTTCAGCAGTCAATGTAGTATAACAGTAATCAAATTATCTTATAAATTACCATTATAAATCTTCAATTATCCAAATCTTTTGTCATTACTTAATATAATCTATCCTGAACTTTTCTACTAACAACATTTACTTATTTATTATTTACGTTCTATCTTCATTTGTTATTCTCATATTAACTCTTTTATAAGGCAGAAACAACTTGAAGGCACATGACAACAAGATGATCTGGAGACTAACTATTTTATTTATTTATTTATTTATTTTTCTGTTTCAATAAAGCACTGTCTTGAAAATTAATGAAATGACATCCTATAGTACCTTTCTTTGTGGAAAAATGGGAACACAATAACATTTACAACAGAGGAATAACGCAATTAGTGAAGCTTCTACTGGGTATTCTATTTTGAAAAGTAAGAAATGAAAATGTGTTTTGACACCAGCTGATTCAATATGTACATTGCCACAGCATTAGGGATGCAAGGAACTGACAGCAATGAAAGCATTACATTTGTCAAAAGCTCACAAATTTGGCTGATGTCAGGGTTGTCTTAAAAAATGAAGCCCACAGGCAAAAACAATGATAGGTGAAGCCATTCCAGTGTCTGAAGCTGTCCATCTGAACTGACAAGATGTGGTCTCCCAAGCATCACTGGATGTCAGGACTAAAATACCTGTCAGCTGTTTACAGTGATTACTCATGCAAGATATAGCAAGGGCCACAAAATCTGATGGTTTTCAGGTATCTATTGATTTTTTCCTGAAATGCCTTAATGGTTTTTCAATGTAACTGAAATAGGATTTGTGTATAACATGAGGTGAATCAGTGTCCTTTCTTTTAAGAAAATTACTTTACCGTGACAATTATTTAGCTCTGAACTCGAGAGTGTTAGTCTTCTTAACAGGAAACCACTGAATTGCCAAAAGGAATTCTTTTCACCTCCTAACAAAAACTATTTAATTAAAAGTATTCGAATAATAATTTAGCTTTTTATTCACT